>CM040122.1:424567009-424951637 GCA_022559845.1 Amorphophallus konjac | reverse complement strand
CTCTTATCATCATGGGTAATGAGAGTTTTTTCTCTCCATATTACGCCTATGAAGTTAAATGAACATAACTATATGATATGGTCAGTCGCAGCTGAGATACATATTGTTGGTCGAGGGAAAAGTGGCTACATTAATGGAAGACTCAAGAAACCTAGTGAGGATGACCCCGGATATGACAAATGACAACATCAAGTTGAATAGTCACCTTGTCTTGTCCTCTACTTTTCATGTTCCAAAACTGTCTATGAATCTCATATCTGTTAGCAGTATCACAAAATGTTTGAATTGCGCAGTGACCTTTTTTTCCTGATCACTGTGTCTTTTAGGACCTAAAGACCAAGCAACAGATTAGGATTGGGAGTGAAGCCGGTGATCTCTCTCTTGGAGCTAGGAGATAGTGTTGCTCCTCATTCACAAGCTAATGAGGACTTGATCCAGCGGATTTCGGAGATCCAATTGTGGCATTTCCTTCTTGGTCATTTGTCTTTTAGGTCTTTGAGGGTCTTGCTTCCTTCATTATTTCATGGAATAAATTTGACGTCTCTTGTCATGTATGTCATCTCGCCAAATCTTGTCGTACTCAATTCCAAATTTCATAAATAAAAGTTCAGTTCTTTTTGAACTCGTGCACTCTGATATCTGGGGGCCATCCCCTGTGACCTCATTAGATGGTTTTCGATACCTTGTAAGCTTTATTGATGACGATAGTCATTGTACATGGATCTACTTGCTGAAATCAAGAGCTGAAGTTCCTCAAGTGATTACGGTTTTTTGCAAGATGGTTGAAAATTAGTTCGAGAAAAAAAATAAAAACGTCCTGCTCTGATAATGCAAAAGATTTTTTTGAGAATAATCTGAATATATTTCTTGAGAATGAGGGAATTATATATGAGTCGTCACATGCCTACACCCCCCAACAGAATGGGGTGACTAAGAGAAAAAAATGTCTACCTCTTAAAAACTGCTCAAGCTCTTCCTTTTCAGCATGGCCTCCCTAAGAAGTTCTGGGGTGCGACGGTTATAAATCAAATGCCATCGCGCGGTTTTGGACACAGGGCGTCGGTCTCCCTTTTGTACCCCAACCGCCTATTACTTGCTCTTCCTCTACGAGTCTTTGGTTGTTTGTGCTTCGTTCACTATCAAAACTTGATCCTCAGGCTATTCTAGGTGTCTTCCTTATTCTCCTACTCAAAAGGCGTACAAATGTATTGATCCCAAAACCGGTAAAAAATGTTCTTAGGGATGTCACCTTCAATGAGTCTCAATCCTACTTCTCTTCCCCACTTTGTTCACAGGGGGAGATGTGTTCTTCTCCCACAAGTACTGAGTTATCTTTTCGTACTCCCTTTCTTGAGGCATCACAGGATCCTCTTCTTCCTCCAAACATCACAACAAGCTCAACTTCTGATGCTGACAATACCCACTGGGCTGATGCACTGAACAAGTAGCTAATCATGTACTCCAAGCGACCCAAGTAGGTACTAGTTCCACCGATGGACTGTCCTTCCCATGAAGTTGCTGAATCTTCAGGTCATTCACCTCCAGAGAAGTCTGATCTTAATCTTTCAATTACTGTCCGGAAAAGTAAGAGAGGGTGTACTCAACATTCCACTTCACAATTTGTTTCTTATTCTCGTCTTTCCCCTTCATATCAGACCTTTGTTTCTGCCTTGTCTCTTGTTTCCTTACCATAGTCATTCAGAGATGCAGAAAAGGATCCACATTGAGTGCATGCCATGAATGAGGAGATGAGTGCTCTCCAGAAGAACGGTACCAGAAAACTAGTTGATCCACCAAAGGGGAAGAAGTTGGTTGGCTCAAAATGGGTTTTTACCATCAAAGTCAAGCCAGATGGGTCCATTGACAGAGATAGGAAAATTGGGGTGTCGTCCTACTGCAACCCCTATTGAAGTTAACCATCACGTGGCTGGCACTGATGGTGATCTTCTCTCTAAAGTTGAGAAAGGGCACTATCAACGCCTAGTTGGGCGATTATTGTACTTGACGCTCACACGGCTTGATATTTCATATGATGTCAGCATTATTAGTCAATTCATGCATGCTCCTCGAGTGCCATACATGCAGGTTGTACACCGGATTCTTTCATGCATGCTCCTCAAGTGCCATACATGCAGGCTATAGACCGGATTCTTCGGTATGTTAAAACCAGTCAGGGAAAAGGGGTCTTATTTACAAAATCCCATCGTTTAGATATTGTTGGATTTATTGATGCTGATTGGGTTGGCTCTAGGGATGATAGACGTTCTACCACTGGTTATTGTGTTTATCTTGGTAAGAAGTTGATTACATGGCGGAGCAAGAAATAGACAGTATGTGCGTGGTCCAGTGCTGAAGCAGAGTTCAGAGCCATGGTGTATGGTCTTGCTGAACTACTGTGGCTAAAAATTTTGTTACAGGATCTTGGCATCATTTTCGATCTTCCGCTGCGATTGTACTGGGATAACAAGGTAGCCATCAATATCGCCAATAATCCTATCCAGCATGATCGAACTAAGCATATTGAACTTGATCGGCACTTCATTCATGAACAGCTTGACAGTGGGGAGTTGTGCCTACCCTACATTCGTTATGTTGAAGTAGTTGACGTCTTCACCAAGAGAGTTACCAAAGCACAATTACAGTCAGTGCTGGGCAAACTGTGCATGCGAGATATCTATGCTCAAATTTGAGGGGGGTGTAGAAGATGATACCCGGACCACTCTGGGTATTTTTATGAGTTCAGGCCCACTTTCTCTTGTGCTTTGTGTGTTAAATTCGTAAGTTCATTACCAGGCCCATTAGAAAGGATCCGTTTAACTTAAACCTAGTTGTTTTTATCTTCCTTTAATACCCCTAGTTGATATGAGTTGTAACAGGGTTGTTTGGTGAATGTGGGATTAGGTTTTCTTAATAAAACTCATTTGGGGGTGTGCAGCCAGAACACAGCCGCAACCCACCTTGCAATACCTTTTTTCTTCTTCTCTTCTTCTCTCATCTTTGCCCTCTTCATCTACTGCACTGAAATTATGTGACCATGAAATTCTTCACTTATTTTCCCGCTTATAAACATCATTAGATATAGGAACTGTGGAGAAGAATGGAATGTTGGTGATGGCAATAGCCCTGTGTACATAAAAGGGGCATCAAAACATCCCCTAGAATGTTGAGTCAACACACACACACACACACCCGTCAATACAATATATGTACAAGTCCTATATACCCAATACAATGTATCTACAAGCAATATACATGCTGACAACCCCGTCCCCTCCATCAAATCCAAGTGAGTCAAAAATTGAGAATCAATTTCTTGGAAATTAAGAGTAGTCTTGAGACATGATGAAGAGGTCAGCAACCTTAGCTCAGCAAAGGAGACATGAGGAAGGCATTCATGAGTCCTTGTTACTCTTTTCCCAGTGGAAGCTGAGAGGATGATTAGTTTCAGGGCTTTGTTGGAGATTCAAAGTAACACGTCTAAGGAATAACTAAACTAGAAAAAAAGGACATGGGCATTTCAGAAGATATGAAATGTGATATTGCTAAAATTATGGGCTGTCAATGGCCATTGTTTCCCATCAACATAGTTGTCAAGGCAATCACTTAGACAACTAGGTACCTTTAAGGGATCAAGCCACCAACCCTCCTTTTTGTGCCCCCACAGGAAGGTGAGCAAGGTGCCTGCCTATGAGAGGAATGCGCCCACATAGGCGAGAAGATGCCCGCATGTGCTTCGTCGGCCTAACTCAGCGTCGGTTAAAAGATGTGACCAAATTTTAGTGGATACTAATAAAAGAGCTCGAGGAACACCTAGAATGAGATGATACGATATTATTAGGAAGGACATTAGTTTCTTGAGTTTAAATATGAATATAGCACTTGATAGAACTCTTTGGGGGAACATGATTCATGTAGCCAGTCACAAATTATTGGGATAAGACTTTCATGATGATGATGACGATGATCTATTATTTTTTTAATTTGTTTCTGGGTATTAGATTATTCATTGTCTCGCACAATCTACCTTTTTTGGGAGGAAAAATCGTTCATTGTCTTTTATTATTATTATTGGCTTCATTTGTTATTATTGATTTTTTTATATATTCAAGTTTATTAACTCGTTGTAATTCAATTTTATGTCCATTTTTTTTGGATTTATATATTTAATTCATTATTTAACATGGAAATCTGCACTTTTTTCATGTATTTTGTTCTTAGTTTGCGTATTGGGGATATAAGTTTTTTTGAGTTTTTAAAGAGATGCCAACATGTCGCCTAGACAAACGCCTTATCGGCTAAGCGCTTAGGCTCCCCATAAATGCCTTGGGTTGCCTTGACAACTATGCCCATCAACTAGATAGGTCTACATCAGCCTGCCCTACAGTCTCCTGATAATATGATCGTTGATAACCTTGATGGCAATTAGCATTTAGCGGATTAGAAGCTGTTGAACCCTAAAATTTCTTCTTTTTGAAGGAAAAACAATGGGCAGGCTCCCTCCACCCAGCCCCTCTATCTCAAAGCACCCAGGAGGCCGGAGGGAAGCCCCCTCCGCCCTGCCAGGCCGGAGGGAAACCCTCCGCCCTGCTTGCAGGCCGGAGGAGTCTCTTCGCCCTGCTGGTAGGCCGGAGGAGGCCCTCCTCCGCCCTGTGCGCAGGTCGGAGGGAGGGGTTCTCCCCGTTGGGTCCACAGCTCATCAAAAAAAAAAGGGAAAACTGAAAATTGAAGAGGAAGAGATTGGGAGGAGGAGAAGACCAAGGGGCTTACCTCTTCGGATTCCAACGGAGGAGGGCCATGAAAAAGCCTCCGCCCATTCTCCCAACCCCTATAAAAGGGAGCCTAGAGCTCCAAGAAAAAAAGACACGAAGAAAGAACAAGGGAAGCAAGAGGGGAGAGACTTGAGAGAACTCCCGCATGAAGAAGACTTGGTGAGCTTCTAAGAGGCCCAAGTGTGGAGAACAAGGAAGAAGAGGCTAGTCAAGGAGCAGCCTTACCCAACCTTGTGATCACCTCCCTTGGGGAGTGGTGAGCCCAAGAAACTCCTCGTCTATTGGTTCTGTGAATGGAAAGTCCATGTGCATAGATGTGTTGTGCATAAAAAAAATACATGGAAGGGATAGAAAAAATAAAAAAAAATCCGTCAAGAGAGAATCGAGGTGACTGGAAAAACAAATCAAAATGCTATCATAAGTTCGAAGGAAGATGACTGCAAGTGCTAGAATTTTGAATAAAGGACCAAGGTTCTAACTAACTTTGGAAAATTGTAGAAATGATCAAAGGATGTGAAGATTTTGCATAAAATTACAGGAAAGATCAAGAATGATCAAAAAGGAATTACAAAATGACTCTTTATTGGCCATAAAATTACAGAAATGCCCCCGGTGGCAAGAGACCCACGGAAATATTCTCGACAGTCAGAAAATTATAAAAATACCCCCGAAGGTCTGGAAATTGCAGAAATGCCCCGAAGGTCTGGAAATTGCAGAAATGCCCTTGATGCTAGAAAAATTGCAGAAATGTTCCAATTGTCAGATAATTGCAGAAATACCCCCGGTGGACAGAAAATTATAGAAATACCCCCTGGTTGTGGAAAATTATAGAAATGACCCCGGTGGCGGGAAAATTTCAGAAATACTCCCGCTGACGAAAAAATTACAGAAATACCCCGAGTGATTAGAAAATTACAGAAATACCATGATGACGAAAAAATTACAAAAATACCCCCAATGGTGGGAAAGTGCAAAAAAGACCCTGAAATATCAGCAAATTGCAGAAACACCACATTTGTGGGAAAGTTGCATAAAAGTTATTGTTCAGTCTAGAAACTGCACGAAGTTCACGGTTTGTCTCAAAATCGCTAAAGAATGCTCTTGTTCTGGTTGACGCCGTTTGCACGACTCGGTGGAGCGGAACCACGCCCCTTCTTTGAAGCGGTGTGCCTGAGTTCGGCTTATGGCTAACCATCCAAATCCATGTATCTTTTTCCTGGCCGAGAGCTATCATGTCCGGAAACTTTAAAATGGCGAAATTACAAATGAACCCCGGAAAGTCAAGAAATCAAGACGAGGAATGCCCAAGAAGTCAAATGACGGGGCTATTTTCGAGAAGTCAAGAAATGAATACGAGGAATATCCAAGAAGTCAAATGGAGGGGCTATTTCCGAAAAGTCAGAAAATGAACACGAGGAATACCCAAGAAGTCAAATGACAAGAGTTATTTCCGAGAAATCAAGAAATGTAGACGAGGAATGCCCAAGAAGTCAAATGACGGGGCTATCTCCGAGAAGTCAAGAAATGCCAAATATATGCCGAAAATTCAGAATAACAAGAATGTCCAGGAAGTCAAGACATGACGGGGCTATCTCCGAGAAGTCAAGAAATGTCAAACGTATGCCGAAAAGTTAGAATGACAAAATGCTCGGGAATTAGAGAAGTGACGGGACTATCTCCAAGAAAGTAACAAATTGCAAGAATATCCCAAAGTTTGAGAAAATTGTAAAAATACCCTGATGGAGGGAAAACTACAAATATACCCCGCCTCAAGTGGGAAAGTCCTTTATGGACACCAAGCCAACTTAAGGGTCCGATCACGATAAAAAAAAAGAGTGATTATGACCACGAAGCAATTCTGACGGACCAACAGTGATCATCTTAGCGATCCAACGGTTCGATCGTGATGGAATTCAAATTCAACAGTCCGATCACGGGACAAAAGTAAATTCGATGACCCGATCAACATGAAAGCAAGTTCAAAGATCTAAATGTTGACTGAAGCAAATTCAAAGGCTCTGGTTGCAACTGGATATAATTCCGAAGACTCGATTACACAATCGAGACTATATGTAAAAGTCTTGAAAGACCGATTGTAATTCAAATTACATGTGTTCAAGAAATGAAGTCCCTAAATTCATTTGCAAGAGTATGTACTCGTAATGGGCGATTGTCAAGATCATCTGTGTCACAACGTATAGAGGCAAAAGACGTTCTTCGACAGTTAATCAAAGGTGTTCGGACTTGTCCGATGTAAATTAACACTGATTCTGATCGGTGGGGAAAAGTCCAGTACACGAACCCTAAATCGTCTGATAAACCTAAAAACACGAAATTAACAAATATGTCAAAATATACGCATATTTATCCAACAAAATAGATGTTCGAAAATTCCGCGTGTAAACAGAAGCTAACTTCCTCTCAACAGTAGAACACCAGATACTTCCTGAATAGCTAATTCAGTGTTATGAAAGATTTGGTTATGCCCATGCTTGAAATTCGAATAATGGTGAAAAGGAAGGTAGAGATATTTGGTACCTTTTCTTGGAAGGTTAGATGACCATATGAAATAGGTTCACTACATTGAATGGTAGAGGACATCCAGAAGTAGAGAAAAAAGGAGTTGGGCAGATGCCACCCATCCCCATTAGAATCACAAATAAAGTATTACCTGTAGAATGGTCTGTTTACAGATGCGGAATTAATGAAATAAAATATTTGTTTTGACGTGTCCATTTATTGAACAAAAATGCACATAGTTTACCTAATTAGTTAGCATGTGCATAATTAATCCCACGAGTTATAATTATCAGACGATTTAGGGTTTGTGTGTTGGACTTTTCCCCGACAATTGTGGTCGGTGTTTATTTACATCGACGTAAAGTCTGAACACCTTTAATTAATTGTCAAAGATATCTTTAAACCCCTTTATTATCTGTTGTGATATCGAGGGTTGTACTCAATTCTGAACAGACCATCAAATTAACTTTACGTCAAGATCCAACCATTGAATTTCAAGTTACATAATTACTGGGCCATTGGATCGCCATATGATCACAATCGGATCATCAAATTCATTGATATTCCCAAGCGAGGGTATATTTACAAGGACTAATAACCCTTTTTGCAAAGGCGAGGGTATCTACACAATTTTCAAACCCTAAAGATATTTTTGCAATACTGGGGTATTTCTGCAATTTACTGAAAATACTGGTATTTCTGCAATTTTTAGACATTGCTAGGACTTCCATGCAATTTTCATATACTTCTGGTTTTTCTGTAATTTTCTGGACATTCGTACAATTTTCAGAAAATACAGGGTATTTCTGCAATTTCTACAAATTACAAGGTATTTATGTAAACTTTAGACATTTCTGAAAATTCTGAGAAATCCACAGGAGGTTCCCTCAGTTTTCTGATTATGTCAGAATTTTACAGGTTTTTCTTGTAATTTACGTAATTACAATGACATATCCCCTATGGTAGGGGTATTTATACAATTCATACCCTTGTTGGGCCCTTTACAAAATTCAGAAATCTTCAGATCTCCAAGCCTCTTGCGCCAAGTCTTCAAGCTTCAGCAGATCTTCAAGCCTTCAAGGCCTTCAAGTTCTCTTCTTGTCTTGTGTGTCCTCTACAATGGGCCAAGGCTCCTCCTTTTATAGGAGTTGAGCATGGATTGCCCGGAGGAGATGGGCATGGGCCAAATCTCTCTGGGCAAAAGCCCATTTAATGCCAAGGCATTAATTTCCCCTTGAGTTCCTCCAGGCAAGTAATGGAGGAGGTTGAATAGGCTTAATCCTCCGAGCAAGCAATGGAGGGATTTCTTCTTTCCTTTTTCTTGTTTCCATTTTTTTGTTTAGAGCAAGAAAGAGCAGGGAGTGGGGCCTACAGTCCCCTCTCAACCTCCTCCTGGCAACCATTGTTTTCAAGTGTCGCCAAGGCGCTGGCGGTCTACCTGGGTGAGTTGGCGCCTAGGCGAGCGGCGCAAAAAGGAGCTCGTGTGGCCCGCCTAGGTCCGCCCAGCCCGCTTTGGGGTGAAGTCAAGGCGTCTTTCAGAAGTTTGGTCTGTTTGCTAAAAGTTTAGGGAATTTTTTGGTAAAAAGATAAAATTACGTCAAAAAGGGAAACGACGCATCAGAACTTACTACTCCCCACTTCCAAATCTCCGTTGGACTCCTCCCAACGTCCCTTCCCCTGCTCAGACGGATGGCAGCGTTAAGTTTTCTTTTTTTCCCTCCCTCCTGCAACTGCAAGACTGCAGAACAAGGATGGCAGTGTCGGTTTCGGACTCGGTTTCGGCCGGGTCCGAAACCGATACGACTCGGTTTCGGTATCGGTTTCGGTTTCGGCCGAAACCGGATGAAACCAGTTAAAAAATTTAAAAAATTAATAATCCTGACCAGTTTCGGACCGAAACTGGTGAGTTTCGGACCGAAACTGACCAGTTTCGGACCGAAACTGACCAGTTTCGTCCGAAACTATTTAAATAATATTTTTTTAATTGTTTCGGACCTGCTACAGTGTTTTGGTCCGGTTTCGGATCGGTACCGGCCGAAACCGATACGTTTCGGCCGAAACGTATCGGTTTCGGCCGAAACTGCCAACCATGCTGCAGAACGGCAAAAGTCTGCAACTTTGAATGTATAGAAGCAGTCAAGCAGCAGGGGTGTGCGACAGGGGTGACCGAGCCAAAAGTATGTTTATCGTGTCTTCCATAAGATCATACAAGTTTTAAATTTTTGCTATTTAGTTTTATTTTTTTAATAATTCTTTTTGTCTTTTTTCAGCACAGGCCTACCGTTTTTTTTGAGATCGACCTGCTCTGTTGCGCTCTGCGGCATGGGAGAAGGTTATTGATAACTTTGGAAACAAGGAAAGAGACTATAAGTCCATCCTTGATATCATTGATAGATGTTGGGAGGCACAAATGCATCGGGCATTACATACAACAAGATTTTTTTCTCAATTCTTCCAAGTATTTTCCTACTAATGAGGATGATCCAGAAGCAGTTGCAAAGTTTGAATCAACATTCCTTGAGTGCCTCCAAAGAATGGTGAAAGATCAAGATATTCAAGATAAAATAAGTGATCAGATGGAGTTATACATGACTACTAGAGACTTATTTGGGAGTCCTTTAGCAAGGAAGCATCGAGATAGAAAACAAGTAGGTACTTAGCTTCTTATGTACAATTTAATTTGTATTTTATTATAACAAATATATTTACATAACACATTAATATTGCATTAATCTCTTACTCACAGTTGAGTGGTGACGTATTTATGGTGCTGAGACACCAGAGCTTCGATCACTAGCACTTTGTATTCTTGGTCTTTGTTGCACATCTTCTGCTTGTGAACATAATTGGAGTACATTTGAATTTTAAATAGCTAAGACATTAGTTTAATGTTAACATTTAGATTTTATATATTAAATAGTGATAAATAACTTTATTTCATTGTGTTTTCAGATCCATACAAAAAAGAGGAATATACTTGAACACAAGACACTTAATGATCGTGTGTACATCCAATATACTTGGAGATTGAAGGAGAGATTCAAAGAAAGAATGCAGTCTGGGAAATATGATCCAATATGCTTTGATGATTTGGATTGGAGTAGTGAGTGGATGACTGGGAGGTCTTTAAATGATGACTTAGTTCATGAAAATAGTGATCTTCAGTGGACCGATGTTGATGGTATATTGGGGCATCAGAATTTCTTGATGGACCCAATCGACCTTGAAGGACAAGAGTTCGTAAAAGTGGAACAAACAATGCTTTTAACTCAAAGTTCTTATGTTTTAAAAGATGATTTGGAAGGAAATGAAGAAGACGATGAAGAACATGAGTGGGTAGATGCTGAAGAAGACTCTGAAGATGATGCTGACTTGAATGAAGATGAGAGCGATAAAGAAGAAGATGATGACATTGACAATAGAGAAAGAGCATATGGGGATCCACTTGCCGGGGCTTCTCTTGATGAGGACATGGGTTTTGGTATTAGGATTTAGATTTTTTATGCTTATTCTATTTTAAAACTAATTTGATGTAATGACTGTGTTTGACAATTGACAAGTGATGAATTAAGACCACTATGTTAGTAGATATGCTCAATTTTTTATTATTTTCTTAGGAATGTTTCAGGTTAAACATTACATTGTCAATAACATTACATTTTGATGGGCAGGTATGTTCAGATTCTCAATTGATTCACTTATCATTATTTTGTTAATATTTGTTATTTCTTCTATTTTATTGCCTTCTTACATGTATATATGTGCTAAATAGTAGCTACTAGTTCTTTTGTATTTATTGAAGATAAAATGTACATGGTAGAAAATATAGACAAGTGGTCCTCGTGATGTGTATTTTGTTACATAAACTAGGCTTCGCCTAGGCGGATCGCCTTGTTGCCTAAGCAATAAGGTGGTGGGTCACCACCTTAACAACCATGTGGCAACCGGAGGAGGGAGAGAGGTGCAGGGCCCACGCAGCCCTCCCCCTAACCTCCTCAGGGCAACCGGAGGAGGAAGGAGAGGGCCATGGCCTCCCCCCTCCCTGTCAACCTCCTCCAGGCAACCGGAGGTGGGACTTGGGGGGGGGGGGGGGGGGGGCTCACTAGACCCGTGGACCCTGCCAAACTCCTCCAGGCAACCGGAGGAGGAATTCTTTTTATTTTTTCTCTTTTTTTAAAGTAGGGGAAGAAAATATGAAAATGGGGCCTGCAGCCCCCCCTCAACCTCCTCCTGGCAACCGGAGGAGGGAAAGGGGGATGCAGACCCCCACGATACCCCCGCTCCCCTATATTCTCCTCTGGCATCCAGCAGAGGAGATTGGGGGGGGGGGGGGGGGGGCTTCCTTTAGCCCACAAGAGATAGAAGAAAGGGAGAGAAGAGGGGCGCAGCCTTCTCTCCCCCTTGGCCAGCCCTATAAAAGCCTTTGACCATTACATTCAACCCCCTTTCTTATTGTTTTCTGGTCTGCAGGCCAAGTGAGGAGTACGTGGAGCCCTTTTTTGAGTTTTCTTGTCTTCTCTTCGACACCGACCTGCTGCCCAAAGTTTCTGCAGTGCCAGGACTGCACTCCAACACACTGAGGACACTTCACGCAGACTGAGGAAGACCGTCTCTTGCTGGTTTACTGTGCAGGTATGCCACTCCATGCCGCTCATGCAGTGTTCAATGAAACTCCAACATGTAAAAACACACGGAATTTACATGTATTTTTCCGTCCAACGGAATTTCACGGACGTGTGTGTTGTTGTTCATACAGCGGCAAGGGTTTTATATCACTTTGCGCCGCCGTATAATAAATTTAATTTCTTTTTTCTCTGAAATTATCAGAAACTTTATGGGGTTCAACATGGTCACAAAAGCCTGGAGACAGGACATGAGCGAGTTGTGAGCAAGAATTTTTCTGGGAGAAATACCTCAGCGTAACCAGTGGAAGAGAGTCCAAGGCATAGTAATATCTGATATTTTTCTGAAGGTGTAGTAGCGTCTGACATACAGAAAAATGTTTATAGTACTGCAGATTTTAGACATAGTTCTACAATTCTCGGCCTAAAAATGGTCAAGGCACCAGGTCTTCTAGATAAAAGTTGTTAACACTCTGATACCATATCAAGATCACAGAAGAATAATGAAAGCTTCTCTATTAAATGAGCAAGGCGACAATCCAATATAAGTGCAAGTTGCACAAGATGATTCTAATTCTAGTACAAGTGGGAATAGATCACGTATATAAAGGACACCCCCGATCCAAGTAGACGTAAGATGTGCTAATCCAAGTACAAGTTGTACAACTAGTATCTAAAATCCCAATCTAAGACTAGCACCCAAGCATAATAATTCATCTTTTAAAGGCCTGCAGGAATCTCCAAGTGCAAGCATAACAAGTCAGCTAACCCAACACTTTTCTTGGCAGTCCAATCAACCATATAGAGCCCAAAGCAATACCGGTACTCAAAAGCACATGCATTACTTTATTCCAAGAAAAAACAGAGGTATTTTCACATGTGATTACATATTTCTTCTTTAAAAGGGAATACTTACAAAACTTCTGGTCCAAGTAACCACCATAAAAAATCCAATTGATGCAACTATATATAAAGTAATATTACCAAGCAACAATATATGCACTTACAGGAGACTCATTTTCCATGGAGTACAGCTTGTTGGCACTTCCTTTTGTTTTTGGTTTGATCACATGCCTGCTGATTTCTCCATTTTCAATATAGCGAAGAGCATCCTTCTTTGAACGGAACACATATCCACTTACTGGATCAATGTAATACTGTGTTCAATCAGACCCAAGTAAAACTGTTAATTTTAGTATTAAATTTAATATATAAAACGAGAGGAGGGCCAGCAACATGAAAATACAAAAAATAAAGAAAACATGAAAACAAACAGATTAATGAGTAGATTAAGAACTGTCTACTTCAATACAGGGAAGGCAATTTTTTCTAAGGATGACTTTGGGGTGCCTTCGAAGCAACAGTCTTAGATTCCTCTCTTGAATGTTTGTGCATGAGAACTTGACCTTCTGGCACTTACTCGTGATAGTTTTGGTTGACAAGTAATGTAAAGACTTTTGAGAGACAATGGAGCGCTTCATATTTGTGAAAAAACCATCATACAGAATATAGGTACTGTATTCTAGGCCCTAGGTAAGGCTTCATGAAGTTCGTGCAATTTCATGTGTCCTGGAGGGTGGTCAACAACCACAGTTCATCACAAAGCCACATCCATTACAAGCATATGCAGATAACTCATTGTAAACTCATAATCATAACCTTCCCCACCCAGAAAGATGAAACGAAAATTTTGGAGGCCCTTCTTCAGCTTTCATCTAAGCTCAGCCGGACCTAGGAATAACCCCACTTGATTTATCCTTTCTTTCTTCCAGTTTAGCACTGGATAGACACTCTTTGTCCTGTGCAAGCATCACATTGACATCCATAACACCTTTGTTCTAATGCCTTATAGGTAGATGGCCCTAATCCACAAAAAAGTCAGGGAAACCACCACATTACTGACGGGAGTAGGGTCCAGTCCAGCTCACTCACTGGCAAATCAGGATCAATCAAATAAGCATATGGGTTATGCCTTGTGTTTATTCTTTAGGACACCAAGTAAACATTCTACGGACAAGTCTTCGGCATTATTTCACTAGTCTAGCCATGCATGTGTTAACTTACAGCATGTAGCATACGATACTAGCAGAACAAGACCTTTTCAGGGCATGCATAAACTATTTAATTTTGCTCAACAACTTCTTTCCACAATTTCCCTGCAGATGTTTCTTATCCATCAGCCATGATTAGGATTCCATCAAGGATCATTAAGCTTTTGGTTCAACAAAATAAGGAATGATATACCTGATGTGCAGATAATTATCATTTACAGTCCTTGATTCATAAATGGGACATAACATTCTAGCAAATACAAGCCTGAAGAAGAGAAGAATAATGTAGCTGAGGTTTTAGTTTGTACATTAAAAGGCACAAACTAAGTGAACCAGTAAGAAATATCAAAGTAACCTCTCTGGTTTGACATAAAGATGAGAGGATTGGGTGCTGCCCGTATAGCAGCAACTGATCTATTATGTGGACCACATTGCAGCCATGTCAGGAATATTTCCCATCAAAACATGAGCACATGACAACACTTACTGGCTTTAGGCTGGCACTTTCATCAACCATTAGTTGGAACTTCGAAAAGTTCCATGGCATTTTGCATACACTTTCATATTGTGGAAAGAGTTTAGTTGCTTCTACCTTAGAACATGAACGAGAAAATACCTATATAATCCATGTTCTCATCTTCAGTTTTCACATATAGTGAGTCTTGAGTTTCCGACATAGTTTACATCTAAATAACCAACTATGTACGTTTAGATGAAAGAATGCAACAGGTGTCACAACAGCTTGAAAAACCTGGCATCAGAAATCAACCTCTGTAACATTAATGCTACACATCTAATCTTATAAGGAAAGTAAGCATACATCAAGAAAGGACAAAAAATACAGTAATTACCGGGTCCTTTCTGACAGTGACTCCAGATGCATTCTTCTTACATACAACTTTTTTAATCCAACCAGGAGGCAGCCCGTCCACGGAAGTTTCTATTATAGTTAAAATCTGGTGAATAACTTAAGAAATCAGGAGACTGTCTCATGGACTAGCAATAAAGTTACCAACAAAAGTGCAAATTCAAAACATTACATCAGATGATCTATAAATCAAAAAGGGTATGCAGATGTTACTAGAATGCTATATAGTATGATCTATAAAGCAAAAAGTGTATGAAAAGTTGGTAAGGACAAACATTGTCTTTCGAATCTGAATTGATGCTTTTCTGATTTGATGCAGAGTTGCAGGGATGTTTCTCCTTAGGCTCTGCATCATGGAGCTTCTTCCTTTTTGATGTGGAATTGGAGCTCTCACCAGTCTTGAGATAGCGAAATACTTCTGCCTTTGAATAAAAACTTGATCCAGTTGATGGATCAATGTAGCACTACATAAAGCAAAAAAGTGCATAATCAGCTTCCAAGATCATCTAGAACCAGGCATAAGCCGAAATATAAAATGTTATTGTAAGGCAAACTTGAAAGTTCCCAAAGAGGAAAAAGCATTCATAGGTAATAGCAGCAGTATCATGTATGAAAGCCGTCCTTCGGATGTCTTCAACAGGTCTTTGGACAACCTTAAACCCAAAAGAACAACATTTATCGATAATTTCTGTTCTTGGTTTAGAAAACATCCTGAACAAAAATGAGAAAACACAAAATAGTTTTTAGCATCAAAGATGATGATAACAATACATCCACCACTACCAGTCTTCATATTTTGAGAAATGAAACCTTCAGTCATAATAGCAAGGAAGAACCATCAGTTTCGGTACATATGTGAGGAGACAGATGCTTGACTTGCCCTTGCTCAGCATCTGGAGGACTGTTAGCAGTCCAGCAGTCTTTGATACGCCTGCTATTCTGAGAACACCTTCTCACCATGGCAAACTTACTTGAAGATTATGTGGGACGGCTATTGTAAATGGGTCCGACTAATTGAGATCAGCGAGGCGTCATAATAAATTGGCATAAGATCTGTTGCGCTCAGGAACTCCAGGAGAAATAATACATGAAAATAACAAGAACTACGTTCAAAGAAAGCCATCTATCACACCAAGAAACGTTGGACCACATGGTAGATAGGACTACGACGGCCTAGGGTATCAACTTCACGTACAAACTACCTCAAATGGGCACCCTCAGGCGGTCGCTCACATGCACACAGTCCGACAGCAATTAATATAACAGGCTAGAAATTCCTATCACACTCAAACAGTGGCAAATTTAACCAAAGACGAGACAAGCAGGAAATGAACGGGCTATCAACCATTAACCGACTCGCTGAGAAGCGAGACATGCAAATCGAGTCCATGATGGTTCGACGCCCTATCCGCAGGCTGAAGACGACGGAGGGGAGGGGGGATCGGGACTGCTGTTGCTGCTTCAGAGAGGGTGGACTGCAGTGCAGGGGCACGGGGCAGGGCCGATGCGCTGCTCGCGGAGCCTGCCGGTGGGGACCATGCCCTGTCGGGCTCGTCGGTAGAAGGCGACGTGACTGCCACTGTTGGGTTGCAGGGGACACGACCAGGCGTGGTAGCAGCAGGGGCAGCAGCAACAGGCTACGCTGGCTCGGCAGCGATGGTGCTAGAGCGGCAGTGTGGAGGCCGAGGACTGCTGCGGCGACAGAGCGAGCCGACCTGATCTGCGGACGGGGCCATTGTAGTTGCCAGTGGCGAACGGAGCCGGAGCAGGCGGAGATGGTTTGAGGTGGAGGAGGGCATGCGGGAACGGCAGCGTGGTGCAGGGCAGCTGCAGATGGGAGCCGGTTGGCTCCATGGCATTGTAATGATGGTGGCAGCGGGTTCCGCAGGTGGCGGAGGGGGTCGGACAGCAGAACCAGCAGGAAGGAGGCCGGCCTTGCTGGCAGAGGGAGGTGGATGCAGGCGGCATGCTCCAGGTGGCTGAGTGGCTCAGGTCGCCCGGCCAGGTTGCTGCGGTTGGCGTGATGGAGGGCGTGGAGGAACAGCGGGGTGGAAGCTTGAGGCGGCCTGGTTCGCAAAAGACAAAACAGAGAAAGAAGAAGGGGGGGAAGAAGAGAACGTTGTCATAGAGGGGTGGGAGTTGAAACAGGAGAAGAGGGAGAGGGGTGCAGAAGCAGACAATGGAGTACGGAGGGAGGGAGGGGGCAGACGGAGACACGGGAGAGAAGGGAAGGGGAGGGGCCTAGGGCTTCGCGCCCTCCCTCAACAGGACAGAGGAGACAGTGGCAGCTCTGTTTTTTCCCCTCCAAAATTCTTCTTTTCATTAAACAGGATTACAACAATATTTATAGGTGTTCAAACCCGAATGATCCTCCCTAAACACACAAGAACTAAACTACCCTATAAATACAAATAATAATAATAATAATAATATCCAGCAGAAATACTAACAAAAATACAAAAAAGACTAAACGGGCCTCAAATGGGCCATACATCATTCCAAATGACTCTGTAAGAATTGAAGTACAAATCAATCCTCAAGTGGACTGTCATCGAGCCAAATCAAAGCCTAAGTCACCGCTGATGTCCTCCAATGGTGGTAAACGTGGGCCGGGTCGAACTGGTCCGTGCTCAGGTGTGCTCACCAGAACATATTATTTTCTGCCTGTTCAGGCAGGCATTCCAGCCAATCCCCAGACCTTGTTGAACCATCATGGTCTGAGCAATGATCATTGACCAGTTCACGACTACACTGAATGGCCAGCAACTCTTTACAGTAACCCCTAGGTAGAACAGGAACATCCTCTAAATTATCAACAAAATCACATGTTGCCAGCATGTTGTCTACTGACTCCAAATTGCACCAGATACAGAGAGACCATTTATAAGGGAAAGGCTACTCTTTAACATCATGGGTCAATCAATTGGACCTTAATAGATCTCATGCCGAAACCAAGATGAACTCATCACTCAGTCTTGTCATCACTGAAAAAATCATGTCATGATACCACCATAAATGCCCATCCTTTTTTTAACGTTGCCTTGCAAGATCCTGCTTCCCTGCATTTAGTTTATATTCCTCGAGCTCTACCCCTCAAGAGTAATTTCTGTGGCTGGTTAAATCAAGCCAAGACCATTGCCAGGAGTCACCCCTTAATGTCAGGGGAAAAAAAGAGAGATAAATCAGTGTACGTAGAATCCACAACCCCCAGTAAATATTCAGTAGAGAGATAAATGCAAATCACTACATTATTCATTGCAAAATGGGATAGGCCAGACGCTTGCATCAACAACCTCCGCACGCTTGAAGTAATTTCTTGTTGGATATGGAAAACATCTGTGAAAGTTGCCGTCTCCAGAATAGAGGGTTTCACAACCTAGTAGAGCCTAAAAAGTAAAAGCACAACAAGAGGCGTGTATAGTAGGATCATGGAATCAAAGTGCAACTTCAAATATATAAATGACTTCAAAGAGATGAATGCCTGAGAGATATTTAGGGCATTACAAAGTAAAACTTGGAAAGCATAGGGAGAAGCTGGGGAATGGAGAAGATAAATGATGTTGCAATTGCAATTGGGATTTGTTGAATATGTGGGCAAATATAGAACATTTATACTGAATCCAAAAGAATACATAGACCTAAAGGAAACCAAGGATAGAAGAAAAGCACTCACCATATTCTCCATAGCATATTCAACATCCCAATTTGTGAGGCAAACCTTATTTCATGTCGTAGTGAGAGCTTAGGGAAACTCGAGCTTCTTCTTAAGTCATCTTAGACTGAACCTCTAAGAGAAGCTCACAGAAAGATGTCAAATCCACAAAAGAGAATGTTCTAAGAATCAGCTGAACTGAGTCAGAACAGGGTGATTGATTTGTTAATCATACATGAAACATTTAGTCTCTGTCCTACCTTGATGCAAACAATATTTTAATGATTTCCCCAAAATTTATCAGACCAACTAAGTCGATTAAGATGGCCTAACTCGGCTTACTTTGACTGTGTTGGACAACATCCAATCAGGTTTTGACAGCATTTGGATGATGTGTATGCATATTTGGGCTGAAAAAATGGACTCTGTGCTCAAACTGTTGGGTTTTGTGAATAAAGAGAAGTAGGCAAAAAGATAAGCTGGACTCAGTCCAAACCAATATCTATGGTCCACTTGGCCAGACCACAGTCCAGCATAAGGGAAAACACCCTGTTTTGAGTCATGTAATGATGAGGATGTCATGTGCCTCACCATGAGAGGAGTGGAAATGAAAGGGGAATAAGGAAGAGAAGAGACATTGCTGCCAGCCAACACATGCACAACTATCACTGCTGCCACACCCACGCGAGCAACAGCAACACCAGGAGTAGGAGGGCTGAGAGAAGTGGAAGAAGCTTGGCAGCTGCTGCTACTGCCGTCACCTGATAGGGCCCAGGTAAACATTTAGTCTGCTTTTCCTTTTCTTTCTTCTCTTATTTTCTTCTCCTCTTCCACTGCCTCTTTCTTCTGTATCATTTGCTTTTTCCTATCCCTTTCAACACTTTACCCTATATCATGTTTTCTAAATTTAGATCCTCAGACCAGTATTAGTAATAGATGGAATAATTTTGAATAAGGATATCTGACCATAAAGTCATTAGAAACTTGATCAGAACCGGGATTTAGGTCAAACCAGGGAACCCACTGTCAGATTCCAACTCTATCTACTAAAGATCTGAAAGGCTAGCATGCTGCAAATGAAGCCTCAAATAAGTAATTAAGGGAAACACAAACATGATCCTTTAGATGCACTAAGGTTTACACAAGGGGTCTAACAAAACCTTGTAGATTGTTCAAAGCAATATCCACATGGCATTAGCCTCGGGGAATACTGAAACCAATTGAGGATTTAAAGAGTGAGATGGACCTTAGATTTCTCAGCAAGTTAAATGCGTAGAAGATATAATGAGATAAGATCTCTGAACCATCCCAGCTTCTTCCAACAGTGGTTACAAGAATCAGACTTAAATTTTGCTTAAATAATCAAAGGGGTTCACATTTCCATGGAACTCAGATTAACTACTTCATCCTCAGTAAGTGATGCATATATTTCCATTCAACAATGACCAGATGTATGTTAGTGTCTACATAAGTAGGTAAATTGGAGTTGAATTTAAATAGGTTTCATGGTCTACAAGGTCGTGAGGTTTGTTTAAGGAGGTCATGACCTAGATGGACCATGAAAGTTATGTAAAAGCTTTCTTTTCATATAGATTACACAGTAGGTGATCATCATCTTTCAACATGAATGAAGGTAATGCATATTATTTCAGACGTAACTTGGCATCCAACCTGGAAGAATAGGGTAGGTTGCCTGATGCGGGATTAGCCCAATGTTACCTAGATATTTTGAGTCTTTGACACACTAAAACATCAAGATGCAATAAGCTATGCCTTGATATACTGACATCAAGATGCAATAAGCTATGCTTTGATACAATAAAACGTCAAGATGCAACAAACTATCTGCCTGGATATCTCCAAGTTCTACCATGAATATCTAAAGTTAAAAAAGATGAAAATATGATGAATTGTTCACACAGGACCCACAAGCAAAAGTAAAAAGATAGACGTATGAATGGCAAGTACATGTTGTCAATGGCTCACTGTCACAATACCTTGTATTTTCTTCCTGCACTTTTACCAATTTTGCCAGTCCTGCTCTCTGTAATCCATCCTGAAGGCAACCATATTGGTGAAGTCTTCGCTTGTTCCACATCCTAAATGTTGATAGATGATTTGATGGCTATCAAGTCCTTAGCAAAATGTATTAAAAAGGCAAGAAGAAATGAGAATACTTACACAGGTCTTATCTTCTTCAGAACATTCAGTTACACAAGGTTTATCTTCCTCAGAGCATGCAGTTGTTACAGGTGGGAGGTCATCAACCTTCTTGACATCAAGGTAACGCATTACCTCGGCTCTAGAACGGAATTTGTGTTCCGATAATGGAGAAACATAATACTGAAAAAAAAGAATGTAACTTAGGATAATTGTTATTAATGTGCTTGAGGATGTCCAGAATTCATTTAAACATATGAAACATTTCACTCTTAAGTTTTATTTGGTTTTATGCATGAAATTTCATATCATGGGTAACAGATTGATGATTTATTAAATAGAATAACTGAGGGCATTATATAGCACAAGAGTTATATAGAATGCACATCCTCCAATGAACCTCAACATTTGCCTTTGATTTCTTCAGGTTATAACCCACTACCAAAATCATCTGACTATTAAAGCCACTTTTGTCCCATCTCCCGAACTGTACATTATGTTTATCACTTAAATTACCAGTACAATTTTTCCATGAGTATCAAACCATGGCAACAAATTTTTCGTAGTATTTATTCTAGATGACTCCCATGTAAACTGGAAAGGATGCATGATGGATGCGGGCTGGATTCAATTGGAAATGGTCCATGGCACAAAGCACCTCAAAAAATCGGCAAAATGGCTGACGTAGATGGTTAACTGGACTCGAACTCTGAAGTTCAGACAAGTTCAGGCAAACTTTGTTAAGTAAACGGCCTGTGATTTAATGAATCAATTCAATTTATGGATCACTCGGGACGCATTGGGTGTGGATGTAAAGCAAACATTATCTGAGAGGTCCTCAAGAAAATACCCTACTCTCTTTTCTACTTTGTTTTTTTCTCATGGAAAGGCTGATGGAAAGAAGAGGTTAGGAGATGACAGGGGCAACAGAAGTGCAGAAAGAAGATGATGCAACTGGGAGAGAGTGAACAAAAGAATGGCCAGATGGCACCAATCTACGAGAGAGTCACATCATCCCTTAGTCGTTTACCCAGATGAAATAAAACCCGCAAACATATGGCACGCCCAATGGGACTTCTCCTACACTTCATCTTTGCATTAGAAGATTGCCTCTCGACTACAAAACTCATTTCCCTCTTTGACCTTCGCAGGATTGCTGTACATAATGGCATCCACAAAGTTTGCACCTAGTGTGGTATATGGCCTTGTTGTGGTCATGAATCACATGAGTCATGGCTACCTCACCACACCAACCTGCTATGGAGACTTCCCGCCGGTGGTCAGATCCCCATACTTCTTGGGGGTTGTTCCAGCAGTGGAGCCTGTCATCAATGTCGGAGGCGGGGAGCATGGAATCAACCATGACAACTAGACTAAGATGATCAGGGTTCCTCCAGGCATCTTCAATGTCCACAATATTGACTTTTCATCAACACCGTCTTCCAGTAAGAGGCCAAGGCAGAGGAACAAGAAGAAGCTGCCTACTGCAGATATCTCAAAATCGGGGACGACCGTTACTGCTGGAAACCTCCGTATTCGCTTGGACGGCAAAGAAACTATCATCCCATAAGACTGCCAACTGCCCAGTGCCCATGATTCCAGTCAAGAACCAAATTGAGGTACTCCCTGAAGTTCAACAGGACAGACCAAAACTGAAGCCGTGCTTTGACAAAGCTGTGAGGAGAAAACACAAGAGCAAGAAACATGCCCCAAAGCAAGAGAAAAATCATGAGGTGACTAAGCCTCATGTTAAACAAATAAGGGTGACAAAAGAAGAGGCCTGTCAAATTTGGAAGGCTCGGGCTGCTTCTTCAGAACCACAAGAATCATTACCAACCACAGCAAAAGGAATTTGGTATCATAGCTAAGGGTTGAGACAATAGTTAATTGGCCTCAGGCAAAGAGGTTAAGGTTAACTTTGTTAAATGAATCGATTGTGATCTAATGAATTTAATAAATTTGCCGATGGTTTGGCAGTCAGTGGGCATGGATGTGAGGAAGTGCCATCCAGTGTTATCCAGTGGAAGGGGAAGATTTTGTCCTATGGGGTCACTGGTACCATGCAAAGAAGTGCTCACCAATGTTCCTACACATTTTGTCTCCATTCAGAATCACTGTGTCAATGGCCAGAAAACAGGAGAGGTTCTCTTGGCACAATAGTAGAGGGATCGTTGAGCTTGTCATGATAGACATTGGGAAAATTGTTCAGCAAAGAATGTGGGTACTACATGCAATGGAGTTGCAAAAACTCTGGACACAAATCCAAGCGAGACAATAGAATTTTATGCTTTCAAGCAATGTTCCCATAGCTTTAGGGAAATATGATTTTGAGAAGCCTGTAAGCCACAAGCCTATTGATAAATTTATCTCACTGAAGATCATACAATTCTGCAGCATATGATCTAAAAAGACATTAAGTTAATTATAATAAATGAGTGGTAAAATTTATCCTAGTGAAGTTGCATAAACTCTAGGGGGAGTTAACATATCCATACAAAAGGAGGTAGTTCTGTTTATTTATACTCGGTGAAGGTTCCAACGGCCTTAGTCCATCTTTCCACTACAATCTATACAGCCTCTAGAAGACTGCATAAAATCTGTTGAGTAATCTTTTAATCCCACTAAATTCCAATTTTACTTTTGATTTAAAATTTGGATCGACACTAGTTGAACTAGAAGGAGTCCAGTTCAGACTCATCCAATTTTTTGGGCAGTAAATTCGAGATGGAAAAATAATAATAAAATCTGAACTATCTTTAAGCCAGGAATTCAGCCCAAACCGTCCAGTGCATGCCTTGAGTAATAGTTTATTATGGACTGAGATAGCGAATACAGCCCAAACCATGTCCAACCAGCCTATGTATACTTTAATTGCACAATAAGAACCAACATCAGCATCAGGTCTTCCCAAGTCATTCCCGACCCAATTTCCAGTTTTTTTATCCTTGCTGCCAGCAGCCTTCTCAGCTCTTAAGTGAGAGACACATCAACCTTTCAAAATTTCTAATTTTTATCCTTGCTGCCAGCAGCCTTCTCAGCTCTTAAGTGAGAGACACATCAACCTTTCAAAATTTCTAATTTTTATCCTTGCTGCCAGCAGCCTTCTCAGCTCTTAAGTGAGAGACACATCAACCTTTCAAAATTTCTAATAATCTTTAGCTATCAAGCGTAAGATACGTCAACATATGACAGCCATGTTAACCCAAGACTTATGTGCAAAATTGTACATACGATCCTGGACGAAGCAAATGGCTTTAGGTATTGACCCAAGCCCCACACAGTGCAACTCCCGCTAGCAACTCCACAAGGAAATGCAAGCGATGCCGTTTTCTTCACCTGAAAAGTCGTTCTCCCGGCATTTTAGCGTTAACCCATATAAGAAAACATGGTAGAGCTAATCAACGTGGCATGTATCTTCCCAGGTTTCAAGCTCGCGCCAGAGACAACCAGGAACACCCAACGCTACCAGCTGCCCGCACTGCAAAGGCTGGAGCCAGAAGGTTGCGACACCTTTTTTCACTTCCCCGTCTCCTCTATTCCTTTTACTAAAACTGGAAAGATAAGACAAACAAATACTCCAGACCAACACCATGTTTGACCCAGACAAACAGCACAGAAATCAAACAAAAGCCCACGAATCCTCCCTCCAAGTTCCGCTTGCAGAACAACAGATCGCAGAGGGAAAAATAGGACGTGGGAGGGGGAAGGGAACGATAGATTATTAGATTTCAGATAACGTGTTTCTCAACGGAGAGCCGAGATTACCCGATCCACTTTCCCGCTCTGCCTCGTGGTGACCTTCACGGTCCATCCCTGCGGCAGCCACTCCGGCACCTTCCGCGGCCCACCCTCGCCGTCCTCCATCTGGCAACGCCACCCCCGCCCGGATCGGGCGCAGCTCCCGCCCCCCGCAACGATCCGATCGTGTTCTACGGCGCTTCCACCTCACACCCTCCGCCTTTAATCCTCCCCCATCCCCTCCCTTCCCCGCGACAGCGCAGCGCCGGAGCTCTCCCCACCCCACCCACTGCAGGCGCGTGCGGAGGGGGAGCACACGTGCGCCAACGCGCGCGCACGCCGAGATCCGCGCCGCGGGGGTGATGGTCGGCTCGGAGAGGAAAGGGGGTAAGAGGGGTGGGGTGGGGTGAGCTCTCTCTCCCAGTAATACTACTTCCTACCCGTTGTAGTAGATGGGGAATATTGTCCGGGGCGGCGTAAGTGGAAGATGGGGACCGGTTCTGCTATTTTTTAAAACGGCTTCTTTTTTCCTTACCTCCGGAAAATGTTGCACTTGCTTTCAAACCCTGGAATCCAGATACTTGTTTTTGCCACGTACATCTCCATAACTACGTGACTTAACTTTAGAGGGTAACACACACACACACTCTCTCTCTCTCTCTCAAAAAAAAAAAAACACACACACACACATATAGTCGCAATTAGCTTACATGTTAATTGTTAAATGATAAATCTACCTTTCATTTAAATTTTATAGGGGTTTGATCAGATCATATGCTCTCAAGGGTATATTTTACAATTTTACACTTGTTAACATTTTTCATAACATCTGTTTAGGAATATTCCTTGGAAAAGTTGGAAGTTGGCATTGTAAGAACCGAGAGTATATAAAAGCAACTATTTTACTATTTAAATGTATTCAGGAGCATTCTGATAATTTATATCAAGTAAAGATGTCTATGTAAAAATGAAGATTATGAGAGTACATATCTAACTTTGAATGAGACTATAGGAATGGCCGGTTTGCTCTAACTCCCCGTATGTACTTAAAACCTTCCTCATTTAATGACCCACCCACCTCGGAGTATATACGTTATGTTTTTTCTATATTTTTAATAGACTATTTATCTATATCCAAACTAAAGATAGAGAGAGGTAAGTTATTACATACCTTGATCGATAAAAGTTTATTTTTTTTTTGTAAACTGAGAAAGATTAGTTTTTAAGGAATTTCACGATGCCCTAAAGTAATAAAAGCGGTGATGACTTGGATGATACTTTCATTTTCGGTGTCCTTATCCCCACAGTGAGCACAGTGGGACCGTGGGAAGTGGGGGGAAGGAAGAGATAAATATGGGCATGTGTCGTTGGAGCCGTCACCATGGTGCGGGCATCCCCGTCTGTATGTACGGGCGTCCAGAAAATCCAAAAGCGAACCGGCGAGGGTTGGGTGTGGGGGCCACGAGCGTCTTTATTTGACGCTGCAAGGGGGATGGGGCGGGAGGGGAGGGCGGTGGGGTGCGGCGACGTGAAAGTCCACTTTTGGGGAGGGAGGGGGGGGCCGAACCCGAATTGGGCACCGAGAGCGACGGGACTCGTGGTGGAGACTGCTAAGTGCACGGTTTTCCGACGCTGTTAAGGGCGGCCGGTGGGTGACAGCGGAGTTAGAAAGGAAGGTTTTCTCCGATTTGTCAGAGCGGATGACTGTTGCCGGCTTGCTGCGTTGCACTGAAAGGCTGGAAAAGGAGTTTAAGAGGGAGGAAGATATCATTTTGGCTTCAGATTTAGATTCTTATTCAGTTTGGAGGACAACCCTGCTCCAGGTTCACATATTGGGAGACGTTTGGCTTTGATTAAAACATGGCAAAAGATCGCACCTTATGCCTTCACGTGTCCAGTGAACATTACATTTAATATAATTTTACCAACACCGTGCATCAAACAAAACAGTCTCGTAATACATACTAGAGTAATGCTTAAGGTGCCAGATTTTCTTATCACACATTTTCCCATTTTCTTATTTAAAAACCAGTGGCATGTGAGAAAAATTAAACTTAAATTCAGTGTTGTCAACCTCAGGAACACCCATTTTATGTTTCATGCCAACAACTACTTTTGCCTTATCTGTATTTCAATTTAGTCACCAATGCATATTGATTATAATCCTAGAATTTCCTCATCGATTAGGAATTATAAACCGACACAGTACTCCAGTAGCCTCCAGGGCTGCAAGTAAAACTTCCGTTCACGTCTTATTAACTGCTCGCTGAGATTCTTCCTTGTTTCATGTGGAAGAGCTGAGATTCAATTAATCGGGATAAGATTGGGCGATTGAAATGGAGTCACAGAGGGAAATTATTCACTCCTAGATAGCTTGATTTTTCTCTCTGTCTCTCTTTCCTGATTTCAAAACCTACCATTTTAGAAATCCGATGAAACATCTGCCCATTTGCTAAAGGCTTCTGGTGACGAGGATTCCAAGGCCATAATCCCCCTCATGATCCTTTCCAAACACAGCCACGTCAGTTCCGGAAGGATTCCTTAGTGACCGAGAAAGATTCCATCTCCTGTCATCTATAATCCAAAACCCCACTTATTCTAGAGCCAGAGAAAATTTCTACCATGTTTAACTGCTTAAACATCATCCTTTATGGATGTATCCAAACGAGACGCAGGGTTAATTAACCACCATTAATCCATCGCACAACTTTATCGGCCTACTTATTTAACAAAAGACTGTAAACATGCCGATGCCCCTAGGTGCAGAACATCTTGCCTTAAAAGACAATATTAACGGAAAACAAGGTGTACCAATTCAAATGATAACCATCCTCCGCTGGGAGCATCAAGAGACATAAGCCGCCCCTTGCTGCTATTGACCAGCTACTCGACCCCAGTCTACGCACTGGCACTGTCGGATCCCTTAGTTTCCGCAGCATGATCAGCCGAAGTATCAACTTCACTTGGCTTCGCAATGTGTTCATCCGGACCGTCTGCGGAGGCTTCAGTAGGTTGAGCAATCGTTTCTTCTTTTTCGGAACTGTTGCTGGTGGACTCATCGGTCACATCATGTGGCTTCTTCACTGTTCCCACCTTAACATATTTGGCAATGAAGTTGTATTCCCAATCCTGCAAGGCATCAAGTTCAAATGGCCCCAGGCCAGAGATGTCCCCAGTTATATCCTTCTCCTCGAAGGACATCTTTGCTAGAGCCCTGCTAGCATCTCTACCAGCAAAGAGTGCGTATGGGCCTCCAGGTCCATAGAACATCCTGAAGAAGATGAAAAAGAAAAAACATTTCCTGATTCTTACATTGATATCTGGAAAGCAAACATCAAAGTGAACGAAAAGACTAGGCTTTGCCACTTTCGTAGACAGATTGGGAAGCAAATGCTTCCAGGATTCTTCTCCCTGTTGTATTGGGAGCGTTTGTCATCACGAAGGGCTTCCAAGTGAGAATCTTGGGCATCCCAACTCATCTCTTCTCTAGGAAGCAGTATACAGAAGACTTAGTAAATAGCGATATTTATGGCAGAGCTTCCTGCAGAAAACCACAAAGCCCTGATACTTACACAACGAGGCACCAAAATCATAAAGCTCCAAAGTCGGGTACCTCGTTGGTAATGTATAAAAAATGGGAAGCCACAAAAATTATTCAAAGAAGGCTCCTCACTAGATCTAGGATGAGGTCCTCGAGGGAAAATTGCTACGGGAAGGTATCAACAGTTGCATGGAAAATAATAATGAAATCAGGGAAGGGGAAGAAGAAACTGGTTTGCGAGACACATAAAGCAGTAGGGGGTACATGTGAAGGAGCTGCTTCTCGAAGATGATTTTCGTACGTAATGGAGTGGAATTGAATATAAGGTGGAATTAAGAATGAGAGCAACTGAGTTAAGAATTTCGTAATAGAACAATACCACACTCACAACTCATGACACATTGTCAACTGATAAATCAAAACACCTAGGAGTGAGGGTTGCTAAACTATTGTCCAGAATCTGAACCTACTTAACAAGATGTAAGAAACACATATCAACACGTATACGTGTAGGAGAAAATGATATACTTTAGAAATAGTAAGAAATGGGCTTTCCTGGAAATAAGATTAACTTATAATCAAAGGTTAGCTATCTGATGTTCATGAGATAGGATGGAATGGGATTGGATCACGTTTTCTGTTGTTCATCCTTTTACCAATCATATGCAGAAACGTCGATAAATTCTGAAACGACAGACTTTTTTTTTCTTGACCCATGGAAGGTTGTGTTGGCTCATTCTTGTTCATGTTTGTACTTTCACATGTACTCCTTGGTTCTGTTGCTGCACAACCCTCGGAAAGCTATCAAATGCCTTTAACAACAAGGTTAGAGAATATATGCCAATAAGATTGGTTGGCACATGCCAATATGGTTACTGAACATATGCTTCAGTAGATAGCAGAGTTATATATGTACCACGACAAGGATAAAAAAAATATTTAATTTAGAACCCCATTCTAGAATGATGGAAGTTAAAAGGGTAACAGATGAAGGTAATGCCGAGATGGTTGTTGGTGGGACAAGAGCAAGCCACAGAACTTTGCAAATCCGTAGGCTGATAGGGACGCTGAAGGGCCGGGTTGGTTCATTTTACTCATGGGTCCCAAGGTTGTATGATTCTAAACATGAAAGTATGCTGATAAAGAATTTTAATAATATGAACTCAGTTTCTGACATCTAGAACCTTGGTTCATGCTCAAGGGGGAAAACTAATGGAGACGAGTGGAGATAAACAGAAGGAGATAATTCAATCATCTGAGGATTATATGTGAAGTGTCGATATCATGATAATTAAACACACTCCATGGGTTGCAAACAAAGTACTATGAGTCTCAAAAGCGTCAAGACGAGCAATCAAGGATATCCATGTCGTAGTAAGGCTACTTTGTAGCTTAAAGATCTAAGTGGCTGCATATTCTCACAGAAAGTGTAGCCAAGCACCGGTAATGCCAAAGCCATTTTATAGCCTGATGCACAAACAGAAAACTAGCACCAGTACCGAGACCCGTAAAAATCTTCAAATAAAGCACACAATGAAACAAAACCCCCATTCATAAACACAACCAAAGCGCTTCGCTAAACATGCAAAAGGAGATCCATTTGACTTCTCCGTAAACTAGGGAACAAAACGAAATCGAAAGCCATGGGGGCCGCTAGCAAAACCAAACGCCAGAACTGGTTGACCGAAGCAAGATTGACCGCAATCAATAGATGTCATCAGCAAAAAAGCAATTGCAACAAGAACGTTAGAGCGTAGTAACTGAATCACGGAATACCCAGGCACCAGAAGCTTCAATTGGCGATGAAAAGGGAGAAGCGATTCAAATCCCACCGAAAAAGTGAAGAACTGACCAATGCGCTGTGCAAATGCAAACCCGAGACTCTCAACCTCGTAATAAATCGAGAAACAAGAGCAATCAACTGAAATCTGCAGTACCCCAGCCCAGACAAGGGCAAACACCGCAACAGGGTGATCAAGACGATGTGAACCTCACCAACCACCCATCCAGTGAACAGGAACCTTCTCAGAGCAAACCGTACCTGCTTCGGGAGACATCATAGATCTGGCCCTTGATCGCCATGAGGAGGGGCTTCTTCGGGTCGGACCCGTCATAGGCCCTGAGCTCCTCCTCGGTGATCTCCCCGACCTGCACCGGTTCCGGCAGGGGCTCCGGCTCCAACTCCCGGTCCCTCCTAGGGGGCGGCGCCGGCGCCGCGAAGAACCCGGAGACGATGTGGTAGAAGGCAACGGCGGCGGCGAGGATAGTGAAGAAGGCGGCGGGGGAGAGGCCCGTGTAGGACGTGATCGCCTCCTTGAGGGTGTCCCAGAGGCTTGCTACGCTCACCATGGCTCCCTCCTCGCTGCTGCTGCTGTTCCGCCGCTGCGCTTGCTTCCTCCCTCCTGCTGTGTTTGTATCGCCGGACAGCGTGCGAACCGGAAGGAGGGGGGCGGAGTGGGTTGCGTGTAGGTCGCGGGCTTTTCTTGTCTTTTCCCTTTGTCTCCGGGTACGGAGGGGTGTGCAAGAACTCATGCACTCTGCGCCGTGGCGCAATAGTCAACCAATCATAGGTTGCCGCGATCGCTTGATATATGTGACTTGGTCTCGTTCTTAAATGTAGAGTTGCTGTACGTTGAAGATTTTTGTTACTTTTTTTTTATGTTGGCTGCGACCGCATATCTTGGCAAGCCACCTTTTCCGCAGTCCGTTCGCGAGTTTTGTAACACCCCTCTCCACCTTATTCGAAGTATCGTCGCCCCACCCACCTACCCCCTTAATTACACCCCTCAGAAATGCATCAAGTATTTTTTTTTGTAAATTTTTATGAGATGAGGTCGCAGTTATTCTAACTTGTCGTGTACAGTAAATTCTTATTTAATGATTAAAAAAACTCTCAAAAATGTGTTATGTGAATATTAAAAATTATTATTTTAGAGTTTATTTTTTACCGTGCACGTTTAAAACTGACTCGATTTATAAGTTAGACGTGAGTGAGTCCGATCTTCAAAAAAAAAAAAGTGGATACATCGCCTCAGGATGCAATTAGGAGGGCAGTATATCTTGACCGCAAATGGTTGCCGTTAAAGAGGGATTGATTTCGGTGTCAATTTTTAATTACCTTTTAATATAAACTTTATTTTAAAAATATAAACTTTTTTTGCATAGGGCTTGCAGATAACTCTCACGTGACGAGAGTCTGAATCTTACTATATATGTAACAGGAGTATTATGGTGCCACACTTATCACTTTCATTTGAGTCATTAGATTAATGAGATTGGATGGTTAAGATGATATTAATTTTTAAATTCAAATAAAGCCTTTCGTGTCATTTAAAATTAAATTCTAAAATAAAGAATAATGTAACAAATGAAATATGACAACTACTGTGATGTGATAGTATTTCTTTATTTTTTAAAAATATAGTGATATATTTTCTTATACAAGCAATCTATAAATAATATATTTAGCTCCAATATGAATGAACATCAACACAATTTTACTCTCGTTTCAATTCGGGTGACAGATTCTGGGTGGAAACTTTTCAAAAGAACAAATGTTTAAAGATAAAAATTTTAACGCATCAAAGTCTTTGTTCTATCATTTTTTTTGTTGTTTGCACAAAAGTCTACGATGAAAATCTTGAACTTGAATCCAGTTGCACGCTTTAAAGTGATTGAATGCTCATAAATTATTATTATAAATATCCTTTTTCTGTTTTAGACTAAACTCAGTTACCCACGTAAAAATAGACAAATATTTCAACCGTTCGAGAGCCTAACAACCGCCGCCTCTGTTACCGTCGACTATTTAGCAAGAATCCAATGCCAAACATGTTCACCTAATCAACAACCGAACAAGTACTCGAAAAAAGAGACCATATAGTAAATTTTTTTAGCACTGTCAGTCTCATTTGTTCGTAGCCAACCCCCCTATAAGACCTGATTTCTCCTACTTCGGAATTGGAACCATGAGGCGACGACCCCACGGTGACCAGGCAAACGGCAAATCTCTAGTTCGGAGAAAAATATCATTTGATTATATTTCGTTATAATTTTTTGAGAATATAATAATCGGAATTATATATATTATGATTGCAACGGGTTGGAATCAAAAGTGAAATCAATGGATTATAATCCCAATAAGAAAATCAAGATTTTCATTCGTGATTTTGATAGAAGTCAGGAACACACTGTTTTTAATTCTGTTCTATTTCCATTTTGGTTATCGGAGATGGAGTTATTTTTGACAAGTAACGGGATATCACTATTTGAAATTTTATATTTGAATTTTATATTTTAAGAATTTTTACACAAAAATTATTGTAAAAAATAAACTTGTAAAAAAATTATTCTTAAAAATATATTAGTAGATATATCACTAAGTTCATTCAAATAATGTATAGATATCTTTTAAACATACTTTTTGATAAAATTAAATGATATATATATATAAACAAATATGATATTTTATACCATTCAGATTTACATAATGACACGTCTACTAATACGGTTGCATGAAAGATTTTTTATAAATTTTTATTTAACAATGACTTTCATATAAAAAATCTTATATTTTATACATTATCCAAATATTAAACTCTCTTTGAAAAATCAAAATTGTCCATCGTGTGAACTTGTCAAAATGTTTAGTACTAGCTTCAAACTAATAAATTTTTTAAAATCATTAATCAAAACCAAGTTACGAAAATTATATTTTTTGATTTCGATATCTCATCAGAATATCCGATCTTAATTCAGGTAATTTATCGGTGACATCTTACGCATCTGAAGCCTGTGATAATAATTAGAATTGGATCATCATTTTGAAATTTTGAATTCTTTCCGCAGCCCTGATACACACACACACATTACACATACAGCGTATTTTGACGAGACTAAGTCACATTTATTGATTAATGTTTCTGTCAGCTTTAACAAAAATAAAGATAAATGTCTACAATAAGTTATGTAAAAAATGAGTATTTTCAATTCACTTTACTTTTGATTTGATGGCTAATATATATCTATCTAATTACTTATTAAATGCACATATCACACGTAATGATCCCGAAAGCTGCTAACAAGACTACCGACGGGGTCCATCCTGACCATCCTCCCATCCACCAGTTTGTATGTCACACATCAAATCCCGTGAAGACCATTAGGCACAAGCTGATTACTGATTTGCTTACAGCACTACCCACGTTACTTGTATATATATTTACAAAAGAAAACAAGGTTAGCATCATAATTACCAATTTTCATGCATTGTTCAAAATATAAAAAAGACCTTTTCCTTATTTAATTTAAAATTTGACATATTTTCGTAATATCTATATCACTCCAATTTTAATATTTTTTGATGTCTATAACCTTGTTTCGTTTTTTTCGGCAAAATACGTTACTCCCCACCCCAGTCGATACGCCCAAGGTTTTCAGGAATTCCTCACAAAAGCCCTCTAAAAATAGGCAGACTCCAATACACACACTGAATACTCTCCCTGGTTTAAGTGCCACGGTCCAAGCTTTTGTTGCTACACTGCGCCGAGGAGCGAAGGACGCTGTGCGGTGGAGGAGACGCAGGCGGAGGAGAGCGATGGTGTCCTCTCCGGTGGTGAACACCTACCCTCTCTCCAGCTACACCTTCGGCACGAAGGAGCTGAAGATGGAGAAGGACACCTCGGTCGCCGATCGGCTTGCCCGGATGAAAGTGAAGTGAGTGGTCTTCTGTTTTTAAGGAACGCTCGATAAACCCTAGTTTACTGGGAGGCTCGGGTTCGTGGAATAGATATGATCTTTCTCCTTTTTTTTTTTTTACTTTGTTCAGTTTAGCTGTCTTCTTACACTTGTGCGCAACGGGGAAGATAAGACTGTGATCGGAAATGGGGGGCGTTGCGGCAGCTCATTTTGATTTTATTCAGATGTTTTTACGTTTTACTTTCGTGGAGAAAGCTTTCGCCGTTATGTAAGGCTCGTACTTGGGTTTGTGATCTGCTCGTGTGTGTGGACCTGGGTTCCTCTCCTGGCAAGTAGTAGAAAAGTGAGCTAGAAAGGGGACTGACGACGTTGAGGGTGTTTGTCTTCCGATAAAAGTACTTCAAGTTTGATTAGCCTCTCGGAAGTAACAAGTTCTTATTTATGTTTTCTCACGTACAATGTTAACATTTTCTATTTAAGGAGAATCAAGGATATAATAAGGAAAAAGGTGTTACGGGTGGGTGGTGTGAGCACCCAGAGGTAGTGTGAGTCTCTCAGCCAATTAGAGTTGCGTGACTTTAGTCTCACATTGGATTTCACAGAGAGTGGACCAGCTTATAAGAAAGGAATCTCCTACCTCAACCCTTAGGTTTTGGGGAAGGATAAATGGTTCCTAACAAAAGGAAGAGTCAATGACTGTCTTGAAGCACAAGAAAGAATTCTAGCTCTAATTAATGCTTTGTTTGGACGGCTGTCAAATGCCCACAATGAGAATTGCCGGTCGTTTTGGACTGCCAACCATAACTGTAAAAAGTAGTGGTGCTGTATGTTTTTATCCGATTTTGAAATCCTGCAATTTAAGGCACTCCAGACCAGGGTTTGCCGACCCGATGCGTCTCGTCCCGACCCGCCCGACCCGACCCAAGCCGGGACCGGGTCGGCCGGGCTGTGGGTCGCCACCGGGTCGGCCCATTATTTTAATATTATATTATATTATATTTTATATATAATGTGTGTTTTTCTATTTTATTATATGATTTTATATTATATATATATATATATATATAGTGGTTTTTTAGAACGGACGGACCGGGTCGGACCGAGACGGGAGCGACCCGACCCAAGCCGAGACCGGGTCGACCGGGTCGACCGGGCCGGCAAACCCTGCTCCAGACATAAGGAAAACAACATACACCCGTGTTTTATTTACAGCGACAGCCCTAAAAGAAAGAAATGTACATCCAAAATAAGTATGAATTTTGAACAGTATTAAAATTTCCAATGTTTGTATTGTAAACATTGATTGAGGGCTAGATCTGAGTTTAAGAGTAGCAGTTCGTGTTGTAAAATGTCTGATATTTTTCTCCTGCTGTGCAGAGTGAGATTTGGCACATCACGTCTCCCGCTTTTAGACATGAATCTGTATGGCAGGTCCAGTTCCTTTAGCATGATCAAAATTGCATTTATTTGTATTGCAATTGGCCACAAAACTAATGGACGGGGTGGATAAAAGTCAAGCGTCAAGATTGCCAGAAGACGTCTCTTAGTTTTTCACATGGGAGTGGTGTCATGGTGGGGGTGGGGGCACAAATTGTTTCAAGCCCCCAAAGTTAGTTTTTGCCACAAGATTATTCCTCCAACCAATGCATGCGTTTTCTAATTACATCTAGTGAATGTCACGAGTCTATTGTTTCATAAGCTGTGTCATAGTGGACATCTTTCAGTTTCCTTTTATTTCTAGGTTCTCATGGGAGGATATACCTTTCAGATTCTACCACATTGTTACAAAAGTGCTAGATTGATGTGCTAATTTCATTATCATTTATTCAGCACTATTGCAAACAACTTATTCTGTGTGGCCTTTTCTCCTCCACTTTTGGCTTAACATATATGTTAATCAGTGCTTATGCCATTGTGAGACACGGAAAAAATCTAAAATCGACTTTTATCGTGGATAAAAGGTAGATTTTCGTTCTTTTTGAAAAGAAACACTCCTCAGCGTAGAGAGGGTCCCGTGGGTGCGCGTCGTATCAGACGATATAGGTTCGAGTGCTGGACCTCTCCCCGCCGACCGGAGTCGGCGTTGATTTACATCGGCTTAATGTCCGAACACCCTTGATTAAATGACAACATGAAGGCTTAAAGTTCTTCCTCGAGGCTCTAGCCAATAGAATAGGTTTGCTTAAAACAGGACGGGGGAGCTGACGGAGACCCTGACTGAGTATGTTGAGGTGGACCACTGGGGTTTAAGTGGCCATCTCAGACCTATGGGTATTTTAGTAAATAACCAGACCAGAGGGATTTAGGAGTTTCTGGGCTGAAGTAGGTATAAAGCCGGGTTACTAACCTTCCAAGACTCTGAGGCCCTTTTCAGAAGGTTTAGGAGACCGTTAGATCACTTCTTAGGTCGCAGGGGTATTTCGGTAACTTTACCAAACCCTAGGCCTAGGTTTAAGATGACCCCGAGCGCTGGACTGAGCCAACAGCACTCCCAGACCAAGTCGACAACGGGAGGTTCTGGAGAAGACACTCACGGGTTCAATTGGTTGGAAGTAAGGGTAAGTATACAAGCTCTTAGAGAGTCGGGGTTTATATGCAAAATTTCATTAATGAAATGTGTCGGGCATAATAATGTGCTCTTATAGTTTTGCATGAGTACAAAAAGGATGTCGACGAATGATCGACTGTACATACATCCGTATCATGGCGGGAAGTAGGGGCATACCCCTAATTACAAAAGTGGCAGGGTAAAATTGCAATTTACAGGACTTAGGCCTTTCATGACCTCGAGGAGGACATTTTTTACAATTTGTCATCGTAAAGATATAATGACACAATTGCATAAGTCCGTCACTCCGTTGCATAACACATTACGAACACGGCCCGTTGAAGGGCATAATTGTAAATATACCCCGTAGGGGCATATACACAAAGTCCGGGGACTTACCCCACTCGGACCAAAAAAACGACGAACGACTTGAACTTGAAGTCTAATCAAGTCCACCTCTCCTCTTTCTTCTCTGTCCTCTTTTCTCCTCTCCCGTCAATGGGGCCCATGGGGTCTATTTATAGAAAGTAGGGAACCGGCCCGGGGGAAGTGGGACCGGGGCGGGTCAAGGCGACCCCGGGCGGGTCCCGTTCCCTCCAAAAAAATCAAATTTTTTTTGTAGGAAAATGGGTAGTTACTAGCGCAGCACCCCGGGCGGACCGGCCCGGGGGGCGCGGCACCCCGGGCGGACCCGCCCGGGCGGGCGGCACCCTGGGCGGACCCGCCCGGGCGCGTGACACCCCGGGCGAACCCGCCCGGGCGCGCGGCACCCCGGGCGGACCCGCCCGGGCGCGCGCGGCCCCGGGCGGGTCTGCCCGCCAGCGCGCAGCCGCCGGGAGACCTGCCGGGGGGCTTTATACCCCGGGCGGGTTCCCCCCTCCCCGGGCCGTTCCCTTGGCTTCTTCAAAAAAGCTCCGTACGGCTTCGACAGCGACATTTCTGCACTTGGCTCCACGTGGAAGAGGAAAAAGCCTTCTCCTCGCCTTGTTCGTTGTCTTCCGCGCCTCGCTCGTCCGTCGGGGAAGGAGTTTTTGATCCTACGAGACGTGATACACGCCGTCGAGGTACCAAAACAGTGTGCATAGCACGTCTTCACACCCTTAGGGTTTGAGTTGATTGATTAAAACCCGGAACCACATGACTATAATAGTCTCCGTGGGTTTATCGCGGGTTCTCCTCGCTTCCGCGGGATAGAACGGGTTGGAATGAGCCAACACCGTAAGCATCGGCTTTTGATGCATACATGCGTACATATATAAACGTATATATATATACATTCATTTTCTGGTTACAACAAGTGCCCCCCACGGGACATCCGAGACAGCCGGAGGCAGGGGCGGATGGCCCGTGTACTTACATAAATGTTGTAACACGTCCGCTGAGGGACTTGGGCTTGGAGCATAGCTCCTGCATCGAGATATTTTTTCAGCATGATCTCTAATGCATTTTTTTTTGAAACCCCACAGACATGGCTCGTCCAAGCAGGAGTCGCGCTGCCGCACGGGGGTCGAGGGCGGCTGGCCATAATGAGCATTACGTGCAACGGACTGATAAGTCCATGCCACCTTTGCCTCCTCGCCGCGTCATCTCTGACAGTTTCGACGCACTTGATCAAGGCACATCCTGGATCGCTGAAGGCCCAACGGAGGATATCCCTGTCGGCGAGGGCTTAGTCGAAGCTTCTCGGATCAGCTACCGGGGCGGACTTTATGCATACGACCGTTCTGGGGGATACTCATCCCACTACCCGGTGGATCGGCATCTGATTGCCTTCGTGCAGAGCTACATTCCACCGGGGCTTGATGGTGACGACCCTTCTCTCCCAGAGCAGCGGCGACGACTAGAAGGGGCTATTTTGGCTGGCAGGGACAGCATGAGAGGTACCTGCACATATTCATATGCCAGCTTTCCCGGGGGATTTACGCGGCAGCCCCAGTTTCCCGACAGCAAATGGCTCGGATTCTACCAGGACCTGGACGCTGCTGTGGTCAGGTCGACACCTTCTTCCCCTGCAGTGTGGCACTTGGCGGGGCATCATAAGGCCGTCGATGTAGTGATTGACGGGCTATATCTGGCTCCCTCCGAAAGCCGTTTTGCCCATGACGGCTATGACCATCTTTGCATGTTAGAAGGAATCCTTTCACTGAGGGTTCCTAGTTGGTACGGGAGTTGGTCCGTCGTCCCCTCCCATTGCTTTCACAGAGGTGCAGGTGAGTGGCTCTGGGGGATATTGACTGTGCACGGTGACACTCTGGATAGAGCCGGGATTCGTCACGCAGTTACTGCAGCCTTGTATTCATACCCTTGTCATGCAGGATTGCTCCAGGCTGTAGTGGAGAGGTGGAATAGGCGCTGGAACACACTGGTCACCGCTGAGGGCGAGACCTCTCTGGATTTGTGGTCTTTTCACCGCATTTCGGGCCTGCCGATCAGCGGACAGGCTTACGAGGAGCTGTGCCTCGATGACGCCCACCTTTACAGTTCAGATGGGGCGGGCCACTATCTCTTACCTTACTGCCTCCGTTATCTGATGAAGACTTGGAGAGATTTGGCCCTGGTGGGCAAGGAGAAGACTGCCAGGACACCCAGGGTTACCCTTAATGCCTGGATTATGTACTTCTACAGCGGGCCGTACTGTTTCTACGAGGAATTCCCTTCGTTCGGCGCCACTTGGGACCAATGTAAAGAGGTCATCATAAAGTTTGCATCCAACCCTCGGCACTTGCCAGCTCCAGCACAAGGTTGGAATTCCAGGAAGCTACCTACACTGACGTACTTGGCCGCATATTTAGCTTACTGGCTGTCTACCTTTGTATTCCCACATGGGGAAGAGGAGCTGCTCCGGGTCGAGGTGATCTATCCTGCGTGCCTGCTTGCATGTGGACGTCGGCTGGCCCTTGCCCCTGCTGCCTTGGCGAACATCTACCACTGTTTGGGTGCCTTGAGTTCGCATGCCAGCCCGCGAGATAAGAAGCTTTTGCTGCCCACTCATTATTTGAGTGCTTGGGCAGGACTACTTCTTCCAGAGCTGTCCCAGCGGTCCTCCATTCCGAATATAAAGGCTCCGCTTATCTTTGCCTTTGCTGGTCACCAGGATCAGGATGCCGTGACACAGCTTGCAGGTGCCCGGCGAGCACTTTCTTTCCTTCATACGAGGAGGGGAGAGAGCTTGGAGTTTGACCACAGCTCCCGTTCTTATCGCCCGTATCTGGAGGGACATGGAGACTCAGTGGTCTGCAAAGTGTCCTCAAAGGGCATTGTTTCCCCACATGCCTTTGGGGAGTGGGTCGTGTGTATACGACCTAGTGTGCTGGTTTATCGGCGCTCTTACACAGTGGTTCTAGAGCCGTACTACCCACACAGATTTGCCCGCAACTTTGGCTATGACCAGGCGGTTCCACCCAATGTTGATTTACCTCTGACATCGAGGCAATACAAGCAGAAGGACGTGCATTTGGTTGCCGCATGCTGGCAGGACTTTCTTTACCGCAGCGTGAGGGAGCATATCCCTCTTCCGGCCCAGGCCCGAGTGGGACATTTTGACATTTACTATGCCCGCTGGTGGTTTAAAGCCAACAACATCTTCAGAGAGCGGGCAGACACTATCAGGGCAGCAGAGGAGAAGCGCCTGAAGAGGAAGGACCTGCCTCCTCTTTTCCTTGATCCCGGCTTCGTCAGGGCTCATTTTTCCAGCTTGGCTGCAGCGGTTCGAGACATCGAGAGTCGATGGCGGGAGCAGGGGCATTCATTGCCCATTGACAGGAGTCAGTATACGGGGGCGTTGCGGCCCTTGAGGTCGACATCTGAGGAGGCCTCTACTTTGAATTCGCGCCGCAAAGGCGCTTCTGGCTCTACTCCGCGCTACTCCTGGTGGGGAGACTTGAGGGCCTCCTGTGGTCTGACCCACGACTCCCAGCTGTCGGAGTCCATCCCGGAAGGAGCACTGGTGGGCACGGCCTTCGCTTTCTGGAAGGCCCATGTGATCAATGCCGTGGGCTGTGCAGGCTTGCTAGCCCATATTCCGGCTTTGGAGGTGGCTTCTACACCTCAGGCACTGAGAGACGCGGTGGGGCAGGCCGCTAGAGCTCTCCGGATTGACCCGAATCAGCTGATTACCCGCCCTAGTCTTGATGCAGGGGCAGTAGGTATGAATCTTTTGATCCTCCGTCTGTATTTATTATCATTATAATAAGATATAAATGTTCTGGAGCTGTCAACTGCTGATTGCCATATTTCCATTGTAGGAATTGCTGAGATTGCCGACGCTCCACCTTCAGAGGATGTTCTCCCCGCTCACCCTCCCGTGGATAATAGTCCGGCGGCGAAACGGCGGCATAGTGGGGGCTTAGGAGCTGAGATTCAGCCTTCATCCCGCCTTCGGGTGGATACCACCCCTGCCAGGGACGGAGCTCCTTTGAGTGAGTTGGAAACTATGAACCCCTTTATGTATGGTTTTGTAATTGTGCCTCTGTTTTACTGAAGGAGTGTCTTGTGTGTAGCTCCCCCAGAGACGAGGCTACTCGGGCAGTTTTCGCCAGGGCCTGCGAATAAGACTCTGCCAATTATACCAGATGCAGATGTCCCAGAGGACCTGACATTGGAGCTGGAGGACTTGGACCACCCCTTAGGGGATTGTCCTTCCGCTAGTATGGCTGGCCAGACTGGAGAGAGAAGACCTTCTCCCATTCCAGGTGAATTTGAAATTCGTAGTTCCTCCTTGTTTACTCATGGAATCAAGTGAGGTGTTATATATTTCTTGAACTGACTCTGCTTTCTCTTTTACACAGAGCCTCCGAGGGAGCACCATGCTCCCAGAGAGAAAGAGGGGACTGACCCATCTTCGGATTCCAGCACCTCTTTGAGTAATAGCAGCTCCAGCACTGGTTCTGAGACAGAGACAACTCCTTCCCTTTCGTCTTTGAGCTCCTCTGAGGGAGGCGACATGGGCATTATTTCTGGTATACCAAGAAACTCAATTGACCCTCTTTGGGGTTGACAATTACTTTTGCCATTGCAACCTCTGACAGTCTTTCTGTGCAGCCACTGAGTTAGCCAACTCCACAGCCGAGCTGGCTAAGTTGATCTCCTCCTCTGGGGCTGGCCCTGAGCTTCCGGCTTATGATGTTGACCCAGAAGTTTCTATTGGGGCCCCGAGCGTTCCAGTCTCAGCCGTCGGGGTTTACCATGCTGGGGTTCCTGATTTTGCTCCAAGCCTGCTATCTTCCACTGGTGGACGGGCCGAGGACAGAGGCAGAGACATTGCTGGTGTGTCTTCGGTCTGCCTCGTATTTGCCTTTCGTTTGGTTAAACTTAGTCATAGAGCTAACCATACTTTTGCCTAAATAGCAGCTGACACTTCTGTGGTTGCATCCACTCCCCTGCTTGTTCCGGAGACGGTTCCCTTACAAGAAAGTTCTCCGGCCACTGTCCAGGAGGGTGATCAGACAGTGGGGCCAGATGACGCGACACCTCTATTGTCAGGTATAATCAGCATTGAAGCTTGAGTCTTCCTGTGTATTTTCATGTTGGTGTCTTATTGACGGCCTTTCTACCCCTTATGCCACACAGATACAGGTGATGCTGCATTGACTCCCTCAGTAGGGGAGGAGAGCCTTGAGGCGGCTTCTGAGGACTCAGTTGGGCCTTCGCAGGAGGTAGGACTATCCATGCCTGTGACCGGCGATCCGCCTCTGGGGGCAGGGAGTATGCTGACCTCTAATGATCATGCTACACCAGAGGTCGTCTCAGACACGGCCCCGGAGGTTTCTTCAGGTTAGCTATTTGCTTGGCCTTCCTGAGGGGCCATTCATTGTTCCTCTTTTTTTTTGGGGGGGGGGGGGCTAATGCATTGTTCCCTCTTAACTGTCTTTTCAGGTGCTGGGGAGGATACCTCATCTTTGCCAGCAAATTTCCCAGCTTTGGGCATAGACTGGCCAGAAGGACCTCAGCTTCTGGTGGCTCCCCAAGGCAGTGCTTTAGAAGCGGGGCTGATTGAAAACCTCGAGCTCCTCTTGCAGACGACCCCGCTTCCCTCAGTTGAGGTCATGAGGGAGCATTTAGCCAACTCCACCCGAGGATATCACGCATTTGGATTTTCCCGAAATGCGTGGATGCCCCGGCTAGAGCATGCATGGACTGAGTTTGCCCGCCGCCACGCAACTGAGGCGAGACGACTACAGCTACAGGCTCTGCTTCAGCAGGCAGAGGAGACAGCATCTGAGCTTCGCAGCAGACAAGAGCACCTATCCGTGCAGGCGACGGCAGCTCAGGAGCAGTCTCGGGTGGCTTCTTCGCACGTGGACGGGCTGGAGCAGGAGTTGGCGGCTCTGCAACGACGGCTCCGAGAGGCCCGGGATGCACACGACCTCCTGAGAGTGAAGGAAGAGGAGTTCCAGCACGAGCTAGGAGGAGTCAGGGAGGCGTTGACACAGCAGGAGACTCTTCTTGCCGGCCTGCGGACTGATCTCGAGCTTTGATAGCTTCTTGTTCCTCTCTTTTATTTTGTGTGGGGCTGCATTCAGACCCCAGCCATGTACATCTTCCCCGAGGGCTTGTCTCGGGCTCCATTATTGACATTGGCAAATGAAAGACAGAGCTTTAATATAGCTGATTTTACTCCCATCTTTCTGTGTGTATGTCTCCTTTTTTTTTATTTTTCACTTTACCGGTCCTACCGCCCTTTCGGGTTTTCGCCAGGACCGGCCCCCTTTAGCTTTTTCCCGTGCGCCCTTGCGGGTTTTCACACTGAGGGGTACCCATTTTTGCCTAGGGCGCCCTTTCGGATTTTCACCCTAGCTGGGTTAAAGCCTTTTTACCCTTGATTGTTCCTTCTAACAGAAACAATCAAGTCCGCTGGGGCCTCAATATTTTTAACCCCATTTTTATATATATATATATATATTTTTTTTTTTTTGACCCTATAACGCCCAAGGGGCGAGAAGAAAGTGGCATTCCCGTAGGGACGTATATGCCACACCAGTGGGACAAATGGGTAGATTTGACAGCCCAGGTGGGACGAATGAGTCAAATCTACGAGCCGAAAGGCGAAAATGGGTTGGTAGCCCGAGAGGGCATACTGAGACCAAGCCCGGTGAGACAAAGAAGAGTCAAAAGACGACATCGGTTGGTACCTCGAGGGAGCATACTGAGGCCATGTCCGATGGGACAAAAAGGAGTCAAAAGACGACATCGGTTGGCAGCTCGAGAGAGCATACTGAGGCCATGCCCGATGGGACAAAAAGGAGTCAAAAGACGACATCGGTTGGCAGCTCGAGAGAGCATATTGAGGCCATGCCCGATGGGACAAAAAGGAGTCAAAAGACGACATCGGTTGGCAGCTCGAGAGAGCATACTGAGGCCATGCCCGATGGGACAAAAAGGAGTCAAAAGACAACATCGGTTGGCAGCTCGAGAGAGCATACTGAGGCCATATCCAATGGGACAGAAAGGAGTCAAAAGACGACATCGGTTGGCAGCTCGAGAGAGCATATTGAGGCCATGCCCGATGGGACAAAAAGGAGTCAAAAGACGACATCGGTTGGCAGCTCAAGAGAGCATACTGAGGCCATGCCCGATGGGACAAAAAGGAGTCAAAAGACAACATCGGTTGGCAGCTCGAGAGAGCATACTGAGGCCATATCCAATGGGACAGAAAGGAGTCAAAAGACGACATCGGTTGGCAGCTCGAGAGAGCATACTGAGGCCATGCCCGATGGGACAAAAAGGAGTCAAAAGACGACATCGGTTGGCAGCTCAAGAGAGCATACTGAGGCCATGCCCGATGGGACAAAAAGGAGTCAAAAGACAACATCGGTTGGCAGCTCGAGAGAGCATACTGAGGCCATGCCCGATGGGACAAAAAGGAGTCAAAAGACGACATCGGTTGGCAGCTCAAGAGAGCATACTGAGGCCATGCCCGATGGGACAAAAAGGAGTCAAAAGACGACATCGGTTGGCAGCTCGAGAGAGCATACTGAAGCCATATCCGATGGGACAGAAGGGAGTCAAAAGACGACATCGGTTGGCAGCTCGAGAGAGCATACTGAAGCCATATCCGATGGGACAGAAGGGAGTCAAAGACATCAATATGATGGGTTGGTGGAGAGGGGGTGGAATCATTGACTTAGAGCCACCCATAGAATAGACAGAGAGAGGAAAAAAATTTCTTTCACATTACCAACCTCACCGCCCTTTCGGGTTTTCGCCGAAGTTGGCCCCCTTTAGCTTTTTCCGGTGCGCCCTTGCGGGTTTTCACACCGAGGGGTTGCCCATTTTTGCCCGAGGCGCCCTTTCGGGTTTTCACCTCGACCGGGTCTGTGGCCTTTTTACCCTCAGCCAACCGTTGAAGGCTGACTGAGTCCGCCGGGGTATCAGTATTTTTAACCCCCTTTTTTTTTTTTTTTTTGAACCTTCACTGACGAGAGGTACTGTCCTGTGAGGACTGCTGTGGAAACTCTTGCGGTGGCGCATGGTAGAGCTTCATGTGCTTGCCATTGAGAGGAGGGAACGGGCTGTTGCCTTTGTGGTCCACCACCGTGTAAGCCCCGCCTTCGAAAACCTTCTGGATGATGTAAGGCCCCCGCCAATTGGGTTGGAGTTTCCCGCTTGGCTTGCCGGCAATGACTTCTTTTTCTTTAAGCATGACCAAGTCGCCTTTTTTGAATGCCCGGTGCTTGACTAACTTGTCGTAAGCACGCGCCATGCGAGCTTGGTAGATCTGCAAATGCTGATAGGCTTGAAGTCTTTTGCCTTCTAAAGAGGACAATTCCTCCAGCCTCCTTTCGACTTCAGACTGCTCCTGGCCGGGTAGGCCTGCCTGAACTGCCACTCGATATGAAGCCAGCTCAATCTCTACAGGGGTGATTGCCTCAGCCCCGTACACCAGTGAAAATGGGGAACACCCCCGTAGGGGTTTTATAAACAGTCCGATAGGCCCAGAGGGCTTCGTGGACTTTTTCGCTCCAATCCTTTTTTCGGCCATTTATAATCTTTGCCATCAACTTGCAAAGTGTTTTGTTGAAAGCCTCCGCTAAACCATTAGCCTGAGGGTTATAAACCGAGGAGGTTCTCCAATCAATGTGGAATTTAGCCGCCAGTGTATACACTGTCTTGTTTCTGAAGGGGGTCCCATTGTCTGAAATAATTCGGCTAGGGACTCCGAATCTGTATATAATATGATATCTTACGAAGCGAGCCACTGCCTCACCTGTAACCTCTCGTAGAGGAATAGCCTCAGCCCAGCGAGAAAAATAATCTGTGGCTGCTAGGATGAATTTATGCCCTTGAGAGGATGGAGGGAATGGTCCCACTATATCCATACCCCATTCTGCAAACGGCCATGTAGGAGCCGTTGGGTGTAAAGAACTTGGAGGCCTCCGAGGGATTGGCCCAAAAGCTTGGCACTGATGACAGGTGCGAGCATATTGGTTACAGTCCTCGTACATAGTAGGCCAATAGAAGCCCTTAAGTTTGATATTCATCTTCATCTTCGTCCCAGCCTGGTGAGCCCCGCACAAACCAGAGTGGACCTCCCGCATGACGGTCTTGGCTGCCTTAAGTGAGAGACATCGCAAGAGCACCGGGTGGTCCTTTTCCTGGGCGAGCCTGAAGAGAATACCATCAAGCAACCGATATGACGCAGCCCTTCTAAGCAACTGCACCCTTCGAGCTCGTTCCGGAGGAAACTGCCCGTTCTTGATTTGTATAAATGGCTCGCGCCAATCTTCTTCCTCTGGATCATTTCCCTCTTCAAGGTGGTGAACCTCATAAATGGTGAGGCCTGATTCTTCATCAAGCATGCTGGGCATGAGCCTTCTGTGCCTGACTGTAATATTCAACTCACCGTCAGGTGGAAGCTTTAACGCGGCTGCTAACTTTGCCAACGCATCTGCCTGAGAATTATTGCTCCTCGGCACATGGCTTATCTCAAAGAGATAGAACTTTTCTTTAAGCCTCATAACGGCCTCAAAGTAAGGGATCAACTCCTTTTTCCGCACATCATACTCACCGAGGACTTGACGGACAATGAGCTGAGAATCCCCGTACACTTTAATACATTTGAGCTCCATTTCCAGTGCTAGCTGTAGCCCAATGATTAATGCTTCATATTCCGCCTCATTATTAGTCAATGACTTCATGAGAGCGCAGGAATGATGAAGTACACCTCCTTGAGGGGATACGAAGACTATGCCGGCGCCGGCTACAAAGCTTACGAGGCAGCCTGCCTTCTTAACGGTCCTAGATGCACCGTCAAAATACAACTCCCAACATGGTGTGCCGAGAGACAACACCTCTTGTTCAAGATGGAGTGAGACATCTGCACCGTCTTCAGCCTCAGGTGGTTGCATCAGCTGTTCCTCATCTGGTAGTTCGAAGTTGAGGAGCGACTCTGCCGGCACAGGGTGTGCAGCAAGAAAATCAGCCATCCCTTGTCCCTTGATCGCCTTGCGTGGGACGAATGTAATGTCGAACTCCATCAAGATAAGAGCCCATTTCCCTAACCTTCCAGAGAGGACAGGTTGACTGAGTAGATACTTGAGCGGGTCCCATTTAGAGATGAGCTCCACTCGGTGCGCTAATAGATAGTGCCGTAACTTTTTGACAGCGAACACCAAAGCAAGGCACATTTTCTCCATAGGCGAGTACCGACACTCGGGGCCAATCAGCTTCCTGCTGAGATAATACAGTGGTTGCTCTTTACCCTCCTCATTAATTTGGGCCAGGAGAGCCCCAAGGGAAGCCTCCATGGCTGCGATGTAAAGAATGAGAGGCTTTCCCCTGACAGGTGCCCCTAAGACTGGTGGAGTCAAGAGATACTCCTTGAGTTGTTCGAAAGCCTTTTGACAGCTCTCGTCCCAGATAAAGGGTGCTCCTTTTTTCATCAATTTGCCGAAGGGCATGCACCTTCCTGAGAGGTTAGAGATGAATCGCCTGATATAAGCGAGCCTTCCCTGCAGAGATCTGAGCTCTGTTATATTCCTGGGTGGAGGGAGCTCATTGATAGCCCTGATTTTGTCAGGATCTATCTCTATCCCTCGGTATCTGACGATAAAACCGAGGAACTTGCCGCTGGAAACTCCAAAGGCGCATTTCATCGGATTCATCTTGAGCTGATATTGTCGAAGCCGCTCGAAGACCCGACGTAGGTCGGCTAAGTGATTGGCTCGCCTTTTGGACTTAACGACCAGGTCGTCGACATAACATTCGACGACATTGTGCAGCATCTCATTAAAGATTTTGGTCATTGCCCTTTGATATGTGGCACCGACGTTTTTCAGGCCAAATGGCATTCTCTTGTAGCTGAAGATGCCTTTTGGGGTTCTGAAAGCCGTATGATCCTTGTCTTTGACAGCCATACGGATTTGGTTGTAACCAGATGACCCGTCCATAAAAGACAGGGCCTCATGACCAGTAGTCATATCCACCATTGTCTCGATGATCGGGACTGGGAAGTCGTCCTTTGGACATGCTTTATTCAGATCCCGAAAGTCGATGCAGACCCGGACTTGGCCGTTCTTCTTTTTGACGGGGACTATATTGGCGAGCCACACAGGATATCTGCATGGCTCTATAAAGTCCACGTCTAACATTTTGTCGACCTCCGCATTCACCTTCACCTCCAGTTCATGGCGCATGCGTCTCTGGGCTTGCTTAACTGGCTTGGCTGTCGGGAGTATCGCCAGTTCATGTTCTGCCACGGATGGATCAAGGCCCGGCATCTCTTTGTACGTCCAGGCAAAGCAGTCTCTGAATTCATTCAAGAGTTGCTGGTATGCCTGTCGTTCTTCCCCACTAAGGAGGGCACTTACAAAGGTGGGCTTATGTTCACCATGAGTGCCAAGGTTGACCTCGACCAACTCATCAACAGTTGCTTGACCACCGTCTTCGAGCTCAGGTGGAGCTGGTTGGAGGTCAACGAAGTCTTCAGCTTCGTCAGGGCTGATCTCGCAGATCTCAAATTCCTCTGGTACCACCAAGTCGCCAGTAGGAGTTGGGGAGATTTCTTCTGTCTGCGAATCCTTGCCGGACGCTGACGGAGGAGACGCCATGGCTTCTATAGATTCCTGATAGAGTTCTTCAGCCGCCGGCTCCTTTCGGGCCTCCTCACGAGAGGATGATAAGAGCCCTATGGCATTAATAGCATAATGGACCCGGAATTCTGGCTCCTGCTCATAGCCCAATCCTCGGGTGTCTTTGTGAGAAAATGGAGGTTGCCCCCTGACATGTGGAGGATTCCAGAGATTAGAAAAATATGTTTTCTGCGCAGAAGTTTGCTGCTGTGGAATCCCCTGCTTCATGCACATGTGCTTGAGCCGGGCGGGCATATGAGCCATGGCCTGGATAGGCTCTGACACCTTGTCGGCTGGCAATGCCCACCCAAAGTCGTCCTCCGGCGGACTTGGCGGTATTTGGTCCCCTCTGTAGAAGACAATTGGCTGAACCGGGTGACGGTCTCTCCTTCGACCTTTGCGTATGTAAGAAACTACAAAGGTTTTCAATTCTTCCACCCCATGCTCTTCCTTAACAAAGGGAAGTTGAATGCAATTTGGGGGCAAAGGTACACTGCAATTGATAGCTTGACTGATGAGGTTGGCCTCGAAGTCAATCTTGCTTCTTTCTGCTTGCGTAGGCTTCGACGCAGGCTTGAGACTCAACTGATGGAGCTTTAACATCTCACGATTGACCGTGAAGAGTTGGCTTCCTTCTGGTTCAGGTTCGACCTTCTGCTTTCCCTTGTCTTGGACTTTATCGGGGATTGAAATAGTGGGTTCCCCGAAGTACAGGGAGGCATCCGCCAGGTGGCATTCATTAGGGTGAAAAGGAGCCTGGTCTGCAAAGACCGTATACTGCTTTCCTCCTTTTGAATATTTAAGGCATTGGTGCAGTGTTGATGGGACGACCCAATTTTCATGCAACCAGGGTCTTCCCAACAACATCTTGTAGGATGTGTCAGAGTTGATAATGTAAAATATCGCCTTGGTGATGAAGTCGCCCAGCACAAGCTTCACCTCGACGCGTCCAAGGGCCTCCTCGGAGCCCTGATTAAACCCCGAAATCTTGACAGCATTGACCTTTTGCAAGTAAGGTGCCAAATAAAGAGATTTGAACGTCTTTAATGGCATGATATTTACTGCGGCCCCTGCATCGACCAAGATTCGATTCACCTCATGGCCGTTGATTGTCCCTTTCATATATAAGGGACGATTGTGGCAAGGGGAAGCCAGTAGCATATCCTTGTCTGTGAAAACAATATTGGCTGCCAGAGCCTCATATGCTTGGGCTTGCAACTCTGCCACATGAGCCTCATACGCCTCGGGGTCTTGGAGCACCTTTACTAGAGCTTCTCGAAGATCCTTGCTCCAGGCGATAGCTTCCCATACAGTAATGCTAGTTGGGAACCGGCTCATATGTTGAATGATTTTACGGTCCGCCCTAGCGCGGATCTTGTCAAATGGGGGGATAAGCTCCTCCAGAGTCTTCGGAGCTCCATGGGGCTTCTCCTTTTTAGCCGGGCGTTGATCTTCATCTTGCATCTCCGCCGCTTCTTGAAAGAGTGGTGCCAAAGACACATCTGAGGCCGACTGGGATTCGGCTGGCTCGGCATGACCCGAGGGACCTTCTCCCGAGGCACTGTTCGAAGGACCCGCCTGCTCAGGAGCCGGCGTTGACGGAGAGTCATCCGTGGGAGCTTCTTCTCTCTCTGAGGAGGGAATTACAAAAGGGACGCCGCCCGTCCCTCGATTCTCCGGGGTTCTATCAACATTCTCCGAGGATGTAGGGATGAAGGGAACACCCCGTACTCGTGGCACAGGAATAGGGCCCGATTTTTCTCCTCTGAACATTATCACCCGGTCGGGGGTCAAAGGACTTTCTCGCCCTCGACCGCGACCTCGACCACGTGCCCGCCGACTCCTCCCTGATCGGCGTTGATATGTAGCCATGGGTGCACAGCCTTCTCCGCCAGGAGCATTTATGTTGTCCGGAGGTGGAATGGCTACCATGTTGCATGACAACTCCCGCATCGCCTGCTCAAGGGCCTCAATAGTAAGCTCTTCGTCCTTATAAAACAGCAAGAGCTCTTCCGGAATTGGAATCCTCTCGCCGTCTTCAAGACGATGCAGAGTCTCCCGTAGTCAGTTGAGGAGCCGGGTCTTATGTCCAAACTTTTCCCAGGGGATGTATTTGTCTAACGTGACCATCCCAGTGGGGCAAGGTGGCACGTATTCCTCCAGTTGGTCAATAAGCTTTTGCAACTGTTGCACTGGAGTGAGTTGTTTGGAGGCCTCCATGGCGACTGTCTGCTCAGCCTGCTTTTTAAGCCTCCTTTTTAGATTCTTTCTCCGGTTCTTTTCTTGCTTCTTAAGGCGAGCGACCTCTTCGAAAGAAGGAGGAGATGACTTTGCGGAACGAGGTTGCTTAATGCCACCACTGTGACCCCCGCGTTGCACTGGCCGTCTGGCCCTTTGGCTTTCGCGGCTCTTCCTTGGGCCCACGCGGGTCCACTCCTCTGCCTCAGGGGAGGGTCGGAAAGTGGCCTCGATCGCTTGAGCAACTATTTCTGGCGGCAACTCCTGGAACTCCATTTGGCCGAAGTGGAGCCCCAAAGATTTTTGCGGAATCGCCGACTCTTTCTTTGCCGCAGGTTGAGGATTTGTTAACTTAACTCCAGGCTGAGTCTTAGGCTCAACCTCTAGAACTTTGCGCTTGCCCTTATCATTACTCTGCGGGTAGCTAGTGGCAACCTTCTCAAGGCGACCGGACTGCAAGGGGGCTTTGGCCGGTCCTTTGACGGGCTGCGCCGGTTGAGGCTTCTCCAGGCTTTGTAGCTTGGCTGATCCAGCCGGAGCCTCACCCTGAGGATTCAGGACCTTGGCCTTTCCTTTATCAACTGGCCGAGGACATCCTCTTATGACAACACCTGGCTGGCTCGGTTTGGGTTGAGCCCCAGGGCTTCGTCGCACAGCGCAGTCTCCCGGGCTCTGAGCCTTAGGCTTCTCACGAGCAGTCTTGTCCCTGGCGGGCAACGGGAACTCCCCATTTTGTTGAGGCTCGCTTGGGCGGGCCAACCGGGCAAAGGCCTCGTTCTTTCGCCGAACCTGCTGAAGAGTCTCCTTGGCGGCTTCTGCGAGGCGTAGCCTCGTCATAGAATTCCCCTGGGTATCTACAACCCCTTTCTGAATGAGAGCTTCAATGAAGTCTTGAACCTCTTCACAGTGTTGAGTAGGGTGGGACACCCTCGCGTGATACTTGCAATAGCGAGGATGACTCTTGGCCGTCTCGTTGTAATAAAACGGAGGGTCATATGCCAACACCCATCCATCCTCCAGAAGCTTATCAAATATCTTCTCAGTGTCCTCCTTGGGAAAAGAACACTGATGGGAAGGTTGCTGTCCTGGGTACCAGAGTGTGGCCTCGGTTCCCGGCTGTCGGGAAACATTTCCTTCAGCAGAAGGGTCAGGCAGATTGAATGCCAACGGCGTATGGATGACATTAACTGAGAAAGTCATCGCCCCACGCGCATGTGGCTGGGGAGGGCGCACTAAGGAATCACCCATATCAACTATCCCTCGCCTGATGAAATCTTCCGCAAGGTCCTTAAATGGTTGACAGTTGAAAATAATATGACCCGATGCCTCATGAAAAGGGCAGTAATCTTGATAGAACCGGGCTTCAGGTCGTTGGTGATTAGTTGCCACTGACGGGGTTACCAGCTCAGCGCGGCAGCACGCGAAGAAAATTTGTAGAGTTTGTTCGCGGTGAAAAGAAAATGGCTTTGCAGGTTCCGCCTCTTCTGACGAGCTTGATGAGTCCTCGGACAGCCAACCATTTGACCCTGATCTCTGTGAGACAGGTGGGAGTGGGTTTGTCTCTGCTCCATGAAGATTTGTGAGCTGTTCACTCTGGGCTTGGGGAAGAGCAGCGAGCTGATCATCCAAATAATGGAGAAACTGCAGCAACTCTCGCTGTTCTTGTCTCAGCTGGTGGATTTCCCGGCGGACTTTCCAGAGGAGCCTTCTTACAGCAAGGTATTCCGCCCCCGGCCAGCACGACGACTCGGGAATGGCTTGAGGTTGCTGGTTTGAAGATCCAGCCTCGGCGGCGTGCGATGCTGAAACCGGTGCCGCCATATAAACCACATTGGCCGATCGAGTGGATCGACTCCAGTGGTGCGGCTGTGGAGGCTCAACCGCATGGCCTAACATGTTTATGAGACCTTTCTGGATAAGATCTTCAGCTATGTCTTTGAAAACATAGCAGTCTGTAATAGTATGTCCCAACCTCCGGTGATACACACAGTAGTTGGGATCATCCGTCTTGCCTACTTCTGCCGGCCTCCGCGGCTCTGGCAAGGAAAACAGCTCCTCCTGCATACACAAATCAAAGAGCATTTTTGTGTGCTCTTTCCTGAAGGAGTACGGCTTCTTCATATTCTCCGCCAAGGCTTCAGCGGCCTTCTTGACCTCCGACTTTTTGCCATTACCCTTCCCCTTAGCGCCTCCTTTCTCGCCATTCGTCGGGGAGAAATCCACTGCATTGATTTCTTTTCCCCCAACTGGGCGGTCTTTGGGGGCTTTGCCCTTGGTCGAAGAGTGTGTCGGATGGTCTGCGAAGAACATTTCGATCTCCGCGACCACCGAGTTGAGCTGATCAAAGCCCCGGATACTGGAACCCAAGAGCTTTTCACTAACTTCGGCCGCCAGACCTCGGCGACATATGGTAATAGCATCCTCCGGCGTGGGAGGGTTATCACAGTGCATGCTAACATCCCTCCACCTCTTGATGAAGTCAAGGGATGTCTCACCCCTTCTTTGTTTTAAAGCGCAAAGTTCCGCTAAGGAAACCTTACGCTCAGCGGTTTGGAACCGGTCCACAAACTTCTTCTGCATATCTGCCCAATCGGGTACCGAATTGGGCTTCAAACGGGAGTACCATTGAAAAGCAGAACCCGTCAAAGAAGTGGCGAAATACCGCAAGAGGTAGGACTCGTCCAAAGCCAGTTCGCCCATGGCGGTTACATAGTAAGCCAGGTGCTCATGGGGCGAACCCTGCCCATTGAACTTTTGCAGCTTCGGGGCCTTGGGGCAGTCCGGAGGGAGCTTCTTGAATTGGTGATGGAGAGGGTAGGGCACACTGTACAGATCGACTGTGGCCACTCCTTCACCATGCTGAGCGAACTTTGCTTCTACAATCCGCTCAATCATCTGCCGCTGAGCCGTCAAACTTTCGGCAGGAGTAGCAGAGAACCTCATATTAGGCTCCTGCTGAGGTACCTCCACTTCCAGGGCCACAGGTGATCTGGCCGCCATAGCCGACACATTAATAGTGGCCGGAGCTGGAGATGTTTGCTGCTCAACGCTTGCCGGTGCCGCAGCAGGTTGGGCAGGAGGCTCCTTATCACGCAGGAGTGCTTGCAACAGACCTTTCAACTCCTGATTTTCGCGCCGGAGTTCTTCCAGGGTGAGAGCTTGAATCCCCTCCGTTGTACCTTCCTCGCGAGGGAAAAGGCCCTCCCCGACAGCACCATGATCATTATCCTGGCGCTCCTCCTGTCGTGCAGGGTCAGGCTGTGAAGTTCCTGCTAGAGGAACTGAGTCTAGCTGAGCCACGACCCGAGAGACGTGCTTCGACCTCCTCATAGCTTGCAATGGCTGGGTGAGGTCTTCCTGAGCCGCTTCCGTGTGCTTGTCCGTGGAGGAGGTGTAGCAGGTGAACACCCTGACAGCGTTATCTGCGACGCGAGTTACCCGCCTCCTCCTCGGCAGATACCGCGCTGGGGGAGATATGTCCCCCAGCCGGTCGAAGACAGATGCTCGAGGGGCCGGACACTGTCGCGCATTGCCCCCTCTTGAATTGTCTGAGGTAGCCCAGGGGGAAGTCGGACGTACCGGCTTTGGCGGGGCGCGGCACTGCCGCCGGCTAGCGCCTGGCTTGTGAGAGGAGGAGGGCTTAGTCGACTCATGAATAGAGGGGCCCTGCCCCGAGTGCGACCCAGACTGGCGTGGGCCTTTCTCAGCCCGAACGCGTTTAATTGCCTGGGCCTCCTCCTTGGTGACCCATATCTTCTTTCGGTGGAGCTGACGCTCCTCAGTTGGGTTGCCCCCAGACTTGACTCTGGGGGCCGCCACCTTGGGCCGGAGCGTGGTGACGTTCTTTGCCTTCGCTCCCTCCTCCCGGACCTTCCGAAGGAGTTCGAATCGGTTGGAGGTTGGAATGGTGGGGACGTGTCGGTCCCGAGGTGCAATCGGCTCGCCTCCATCGAGCCTGACACGGACGTCGCCGACGAGAATAGTCTTGCCGGAACGCGAAGTGGTGGCCACGGGCCGAAGTTGTTTCCTCGCGTGGCGTTGCCCCCGTTGAGCAGGGGCAACCATCTCAGTACGGCTCCCGCGTCGACGAGGGCGGCGTTGTCCCTGTCGGGAAGGAGCAGTCTCAACAGTAATATGGTTGACCGAGAACACTCGGCTAGCTGGAAGGACTGAAGACCTGACATCTCCAGGTGTGGGCTTCGTCGAGGGCCTGACACCCCCGGCCATGTTGTATTGTCTGGCCGACCTGACTCGGCCAACAGCAGATAAAGAGGGCCTAACACCCCCGGTAGGCATCTTTCGGACCGGGCGGACCCGGCCGGTGGCAGGAACAGAGGGCCTGACGCCATTCAAAGTAGTTGCCTTGGCCGGAACAACCCGACCAATGGCAGGAAGAGAGGGCCTGACGCCCTTCATAGCAGTCGCCTCAGCCGGAACAGCCCGACCAATGGCAGGAACAGAGGGCCCGACGCCCTTCATAGCAGTCGCCTCAGCCGGAACAGCCCGACCAATGGCAGGAACAGAGGGCCTGACGCCCTTCATAGCAGTCGCCTCAGCCGGAACAGCCCGACCAATGGCAGGAACAGAGGGCCTGACGCCCCCGGCGAACACCTTCGAAGCCGGGTGAACCCGGCTTACAGTACGAACGGAGGGCCTAGCACCCTCTGCAGCAGTCTTCTTAGCCGGAGCAGTCCGGCCAGCAGTTGGCACTGCGTCATCCTCAGTGATCGGAACTACCCCTAAGAAGAAAGGGGAACCGACCACCGGGGGAAAATCGCCGAAAGCAATCGGCGTCGCCAGGTAGCCATACCTGGCATGGGTAGCGATCACTTGCGGTCCATACGTCACCACTGCCATTGTCGTGACTGTGACGTGACAGAGCGCTTAAAATCAGCAAGCAAAGCGTTCTTCCCTCGTCCTGTAAGAGGGAGAGCAATAAGAACCTCAAAGAGGTGCAAGCCTTCTGTTGTCAAAGAGAAGAAAGGCGGGAGAGGTCCCACCGGGCGTGCCAGTCTGTGAGACACGGAAAAAATCTAAAATCGACTTTTATCGTGGATAAAAGGTAGATTTTCGTTCTTTTTGAAAAGAAACACTCCTCAGCGTAGAGAGGGTCCCGTGGGTGCGCGTCGTATCAGACGATATAGGTTCGAGTGCTGGACCTCTCCCCGCCGACCGGAGTCGGCGTTGATTTACATCGGCTTAATGTCCGAACACCCTTGATTAAATGACAACATGAAGGCTTAAAGTTCTTCCTCGAGGCTCTAGCCAATAGAATAGGTTTGCTTAAAACAGGACGGGGGAGCTGACGGAGACCCTGACTGAGTATGTTGAGGTGGACCACTGGGGTTTAAGTGGCCATCTCAGACCTATGGGTATTTTAGTAAATAACCAGACCAGAGGGATTTAGGAGTTTCTGGGCTGAGGTAGGTATAAAGCCGGGTTACTAACCTTCCAAGACTCTGAGGTCCTTTTCAGAAGGTTTAGGAGACCGTTAGATCACTTCTTAGGTCGCAGGGGTATTTCGGTAACTTTACCAAACCCTAGGCCTAGGTTTAAGATGACCCCGAGCGCTGGACTGAGCCAACAGCACTCCCAGACCAAGTCGACAACGGGAGGTTCTGGAGAAGACACTCACGGGTTCAATTGGTTGGAAGTAAGGGTAAGTATACAAGCTCTTAGAGAGTCGGGGTTTATATGTAAAATTTCATTAATGAAATGTGTCGGGCATAATAATGTGCTCTTATAGTTTTGCATGAGTACAAAAAGGATGTCGACGAATGATCGACTGTACATACATCCGCATCATGGCGGGAAGTAGGGGCATACCCCTAATTACAAAAGTTGCAGGGTAAAATTGCAATTTACAGGACTTAGGCCTTTCATGACCTCGAGGAGGACATTTTTTACAATTTGTCATCGTAAAGATATAATGACACAATTGCATAAGTCCGTCACTCCGTTGCATAACACATTACGAACACGGCCCGTTGAAGGGCATAATTGTAAATATACCCCGTAGGGGCATATACACAAAGTCCGGGGACTTACCCCACTCGGACCAAAAAAAACGACGAACGACTTGAACTTGAAGTCTAATCAAGTCCACCTCTCCTCTTTCTTCTCTGTCCTCTTTTCTCCTCTCCCGTCAATGGGGCCCATGGGGTCTATTTATAGAAAGTAGGGAACCGGCCCGGGGAAGTGGGACCCGGGCGGGTCAAGGCGACCCCGGGCGGGTCCCGTTCCCTCCAAAAAAATCAAATTTTTTTTGTAGGAAAATGGGTAGTTACTAGCGCAGCACCCCGGGCGGACCGGCCCGGGGGCGCGGCACCCCGGGCGGACCCGCCCGGGCGCGCGGCACCCCGGGCGGACCCGCCCGGGCGCGCGGCCCCGGGCGGACCGCCCGGGGGCGCGGCCCCCGGCGGACTGCCCGCCAGCGCGCAGCCGCCGGGAGACCTGCCCGGGGGCTTTATACCCCGGGCGGGTTCCCCCCTCCCCTGGCCGTTCCCTTGGCTTCTTCAAAAAAGCTCCGTACGGCTTCGACAGCGACATTTCTGCACTTGGCTCCACGTGGAAGAGGAAAAAGCCTTCTCCTCGCCTTGTTCGTTGTCTTCCGCGCCTCGCTCGTCCGTCGGGGAAGGAGTTTTTGATCCTACGAGACGTGATACACGCCGTCGAGGTACCAAAACAGTGTGCATAGCACGTCTTCACACCCTTAGGGTTTGAGTTGATTGATTAAAACCCGGAACCACATGACTATAATAGTCTCCGTGGGTTTATCGCGGGTTCTCCTCGCTTCCGCGGGATAGAACGGGTTGGAATGAGCCAACACCGTAAGCATCGGCTTTTGATGCATACATGCGTACATATATAAACGTATATATATATACATTCATTTTCTGGTTACAACAGCCATCTAAATACTTCTCCATTTTAGGAAGGTTTTTAAGTATTTTTCATGGCAGTACATACACAGATATAGATATATCCAATCATATATGCATAGTATGCTAATCATTCAATTAGGACAGGAGTCCACCATTGAATGTTTGCTTTTTCTTCATTCCTTTTTTAAAGGAAGGCCATCACATATCACCAAGCTCAGCTCTATTCAAACTCATCTCGCTTACATAACAATGAACTCGAACTGGGCTTGAAGCTGAACAGGTTTATCAGCCCTATATTCAAACTTGCCTTCATTATGTGCTAGTTTTACTTGAGCTCGACTTGAGCTTGTTTACATTTGATGGAGTTAGCTGGTTACCTGACTCAGTCCTTATTTTTTATATACACCCTCCCATAGTCATGATATCCAATGTAGGTCTAAATTGTCTCAGATTTCACACAACATAGAATGGAGCTAGTGGGGACTCATGGGTTTGACACCTAAACATAGAGTGGAAATTTTTTTTGAAGCCCATACTAAGGTTTTATCATTTGTTACTGAATAAATTATATTTATAACCTTTGAAATGAAAAAGATAAATTGTTCAGGGTCCTGAAAAATTGTTCAAGCTTGGCTTGATTAACTAGGTAAATGAGCTGAATCAAGCTAAATTGAGCCTAAACTTGGGTTATTCGTCAAGCATAATTGTTCACTTTTAACCACAGACATGAATAACATTCTCGAAAAGAAAGTTCTTGTGGGATACAGCAGTGGAAGCTTGTTCTAATTAAGTTAAGGTTCTGCTGAGAAACAAAATAGGGGGATGCAATCTTATATAACTTGGGAGATTTGCTGTTCTACTTATTTTAATCAGGCTCGTCCTAATATATGTTATGGATTCTTGGACCAGGGACAGGAGCAAGTGGACTGTGGTCATTGTTTTAAACAAAAAATCAATGACGTGGAATTGCCAGATTCTTTGGTGTTTATTTGTTTATTTATTTTGGTGTATGCTCATTTATTGAACAAAGGTACATGTTTTCCTACTATTAAACAGCATATGTGTTATCAATTCCGCGAGTTGAGTTTATGAAGCGATTTAGGGTTTGTGTGTTGGACCTTTCTCTACTGACCGTAGTCGGTGTTAATTTACATCGGCATAAAGTCCGAACACCTTTGATCAATTGTCAAAGAATTTCTTAAACCTTTAACTGTATTGGTTGTGATATGATAATCTATGTCGAATGATCGCGAAGATCACTCGTTCTCACAGGAGGGGAGAAAGAAAGAAGGGGAGAATGCACCTGTGCGACCCCAATCACAAGTCATCGAATCGAAGACGCTTCTGCAATTTTTGGAACATATGCAGGGTCTCTGCATGCTTCCCGCTCTCGTAGAGTACATATGCAACTTTGGACGTTTCCACAATTGTTTTTTTTTGAAAGTGGGATGTTTCCGCAATTTGCATGGGTAGCTTGATGATTTCTAAAATGCACATGACATTCATGCAACTTTTCAACATCTCTGGTTTTTTTTCGCAAACTCAGAGTATATATGTGTAATTTCTGTTATATATATCCTTGTACAAATTACATCAAGGCACATCTGCAGAACATACCCTCGCTTGCCTTCGCGGGATACAAGGCACACACTACCGCCTTGCCAAGATGCAAGGGACATAGAACACAAAGAACAAACACAGGCATTCCTTCTCCGTGCTCCTGCTCTTGCTGGGTTGTGCTTGGTGCTCGATCCTCCTCTTCTCCATTTGAACCCCCCACCCCGTGGGGGTCGGGGGGGGGGGTATTTATAGAGGGTGGACCTAGTCCGCCTCGGGCTGTGGAGCCGGTCCGGGTAGGGATCCCCACCTAGTCGGGATGCTTCCCCTCCTTGGAGTGCAGAGCCTGTTGGGTGCCCCCTCCTTGGGATGTGGGTCTGGTCCAAGTGGGGGTTCCCCACCCGGTCCAGGTGCCCCCTTTCCTCCAGATGTGGACCCAGTTTGGGTGGGGGTTCCCCACCCGGTCTGGGTACCCCCTCTCCTTGGGTTGTGGACCCGGTCCGGGTGCTCCCCTACTCCTCGGGGTGTGGAGCCGGTCCAGATTGGGGGGGGGGGGGGTGTGTCTCCCCCACCCGGTCCGGGTGGGTTAAGGCTGTGAGAGGAGAGAGAGAGAGGGTAAAGACCCCCTCCTCTCTAGGGCTATAAAAGGCCCGGGCTTGGACGCTTTTTGCCTTGTTTTGTTGTTTGTGCTTTGAGTCGGTGAGATAGCATTCTTTGGGTGCATTGTGCTGTGCTTTGTTCTTTGTTTTTGTTCGCGTTGTCTGCCCCCCCGGAGGAGAGATTCTGCCTTTGATGGACTGCATCTCGACACGTCCCGGACACCCCGTAAAGGCAAAGGAAGACTTGTTTTGCCTTATTCTCGCAGCAGAATCGATTTATCTTGAGCCGCCCACCACATGTTCGTCACTTGCGGCTTGCCAAACATGTGGGCTTACAGCATGCAAAACACGTGTGGATTACGACCAGCAGGACATGCGTGAATTTTGGTGTGTTGATTGCGGCCTGCCGAGCACGCGTGAATTTCGGCATGCTGTTTTCATTCAATGGCGATTCCCGAAACTTCTAATTGATCCGTTTATTTATCGGTGCTGCTTTTATACCGATTTATAGCCATTGCCAGATCAATTTTGAATTTTATGTCCCTTGATTGATTCAAGATAAATAATGGGTGCAACAGTCCATCCAACAAAAGTACTATTTGCTGTAAAGAAATTGTTTTATGATTCCTTGGACTACTCGCTAACCTCATCCATCTGTGTCTGTATTCTCAGCTGCTCTGATGTCATCAAAGCTCATTGCTAGTGGCTTTTGGGGTGGGGGGCAATTTTTTGAGTGACCTTTGGTATCATTCCCATTCTTTTGTTACAGGTTTCCTACTTCCTAAGTGTTTGCTTGTGCCTAAAATTTTGTGATGGCTGGATATTTTGGTGTTGTCCCTGAAAATTGGTGTTGTCACTGATTCCAATTTTCCAATTTTCAGAAGATTCCTTTTGGACAGAGGCTGTTGAACAGCTTTCCACCAGCTCAAAAGCAGGGTGTGGACATGGGAGCAGTGATGGGAACGAGATGGAAGTGTGGTATCTTTATTCAAATTTTCTTTGGGAGTATGAGCAGGAGTGGGGTGCTGGAGCTCTCTTTGGAGAGGGAATAATGGCAAAATGAGTGAATCCTTCTTCCAAGTTTGCAAGGTGCTCCATCTAGGTGAGAAGGTACCTTGGAAAGTATATGGGTCTGGATATGGGATGATCGTGCCAAAATTTAATGTATTGGTGTAGCTGTTTATTTCCTGTGATAGCATTACATGTCCCATGGTCAAGATTTTCTGGAGGATGGCATAAGCTGCTCCACTTCTATCCATTTGTCCAATTGGCTGCTTCTATGGATGACAACTGATTTCATCTCTATACTGATACGACTAATCTATCTATTTCTGGTTGAAGGGTATTCAGAGAAGTGGGCCTCCTTTTATGTGCTATGGCCCACTTTGGGATGCAAGCAAACTGATTGATAGGATGATTGCATCTTCTGCAATAAGTTATGACTGCTATTTGGATTTGTTAAGGTCGGGTGAAAACTATTGTCATCATTGTCATTCACAAATCCTAACTAATTACAGATGGGGAGATGGATCATATTCCATCATTCCACTCTATACATGCATAGTTTGTGTGAGTGTATGGAGATTTTTTTATTGTGAGATAAGTTTTATCCCCTTACAAGTCGCATATGATGTTTACTCATGCAAAACATTCATATCTTGACTTTGTTGGAGATTGCATATAAGGTGTATGCTTTTGCTATTCCCATTTGACAATCGTTTGTTGCACCATGTTAGTTTAAAAGTTTTCGCTTGCTTGAGAAGGTCAACTGCTTGATTGAGTTTTTTCTTACCAGCTACATGAAGGAAGGGGTGCGTACAAGTGTGGAGGGAATTCTATTGGTAAATACTCAATATCTACTGACCTCTATCTAGTCCGATTTCTTACATTCTTATGAACATTTTCTAAATTGACTGCTTTCAAACTTTTTCTTATATCACATTTGCCATGCCTATTGGCTTATAGAGGGGATGTGCAATCCTGCTAATGATTAACTGTCGGTGAAACATTTTTTCCTTAGCTTTTGTACTTTTATAGTACTGGTAGGCAATGGATGTTTATTTATAAGAAAAACATTTTCTGTATTCCAAATGTGAGGTAATTGTGTTGTAGTTTTTGGACTTTGGAGTGCTTTATGAGTGCTAAAGGGCTGGAGTTATTGCATCAAGATTTGCATTCTTGCACCATTGTGATTCGCTGCATGTGGCCCACACTAGGGCTGCAAATGGGTTGAAATGGACGAGGGTGAGGTTAATCCACATGCAATCCATTGTGGTTGGGAGCCAAGATTTTAATCTTTAGTAGGGGTCGGATTGGGTCCGGTCTGACGATGTTCACAGGTGTTGCAGTCTTGCAGATTGGAGCAGGGGAAAGCATAATTCACATGTGACCCACTTTAATGCAGATAGCAGCTGCGGATTGGACTGGATTCTATGACAGATAGGGCTAAACCTCGTGCATGACTGTGTCAGTCTAGGGGCCCAGGGTGAGGTTAACGTGTTTTACAATGTGAACTACCTACTGTCATGCTCGGTCCTCATGAGCTGCTGACTGCCTACCGTTCAGATGTACTCTGATTACTGTTCGCTTGGAAGTATATAGTTATTCACATTTTTGGTTGAGAAATCAAATTTGAGATGTGTCATTCTCTCGAGGAATCACAATTGATTAAGGCAGCATTTGGGAAACACCTTGGGCTTTGGCTTTTGTGACAATTTATTATTAATTTTGGATTGAACATTCTTATCCCTTTAATGGAAACCCTATTATTTTTCGTGTATTTATTAGTCTAAAAACATGCTGTAAAGCATGACAGTTGGAGTATGAAATAGACTTTTCTTCTAGACCTCACTCTGTTCAAGCGCAATTGCACTCATTCTGTTTAACTTTATACAATGGCATATGATCGCATGCTAATTTTTTTCTAATATGTGGAATGGAGGAGAAGTTTGAATTTACCTATGAAGGGCCAAATTGGTATTTTCCTTTTGTTTTGTCAATTTAAAATGCCAAGTGGCAAATATTTTATGCAATTTCATCTCTGCTGAATGAAAACTGGCATTGATGGGAAACACCACCAGCCACCGTGAACTGTTGGCCCGGCTTTGATTGGGGGTTATCCCCCATTTGTCCCGGGGATAACCCCCAATCTATCCTTTTTTTAGTTTGATAGGCCAAAAAAAGTTAATCGGGTTAGATTGAGGGATAACTCCCATTTAACCTGGATAGATTGTTCCACCCCAAGAGGTGGAACAGAGTTAACCCTCATTTGTCCCAAAGGGATCACCCATTGCCTACCAAAGCAAATGGGACTATACTCCGGGACAAACTAATCTAGGAGGGGTAACCCTCATTTGTTTATTTCTCTATCAAAGAGGGGCTTGGGGAATGAGGACAGGCTTGAAGGTTAAATGCTGATGTGAAGCAGCAAAGGTGGCATGAAAAGAGCTAAAATCCTAAATAAAAGAGAACTTGGCGGCATCCTTTCTTGAAGTGGACTTGTATGATCTCCTAAGGAAATTTGGGAAACTCATGCATAGTGCTATGTGGTGGGAAAAGGGAGCAGGAAATGTGGAGAATGGCCTCGATCCGTCGGTGGAATTTGCCTATAAAATATACTTTGTGTGGCAGTGATTTCTAACCCGTTGAGCCTCCAACTGATACTGTTCAACATCCTAATCCTGTCCTCCCCACACAAAAGAGAGCAAAATAAGAAGAGGAAGAAGAAAGAAATAATCATGTAGATTTGTGTTTCACTGCTTTGATTAACCTTTTCTATAATAAATATTTTCATTTTTCTCTCCCATTCCCTTTCTAAAGGGCAGTCAGCACCATGAGCCTCCCCCTGCTGACCCACTATGTGGTCTGGAGAGGGTCAGTAGTATTCAGCCTTACCTTTGCAAAGAGGCTGTTTCTGGTTTTGAACTCTCTAGGTCACAATGGAGCCACATTACTCTTACACCAAGGTGTCCCCTCACTTCCATTTTATTTGTATAAATAAGCCGCTAAATATCTTTTATAGAAAAGATGATAAAGTCAAACAACACATACTGATAAATTGGCTTCATGCACTCTGTTTTTATGGTGGATGAACTTGGCACTTTACCTTTTGCATCAAGGAAACTGTTATATTACTGTTGTTGTTGTTTTAGATTTCTCGTATTTGGTAGTACCTGTTATTTCGGTGGTCTTTATGTCTAGCTTGTGATATTGTCCAATTTACTTGTTTAGCTTGGATGTATTGTAGTCAAGAGTATCTCATCTTAGCATTGTTCCTCTGTTTATCTTTTGCCTCTAGCCGTCTGACAAATCATGGCCTTTTGTTTGCAGGTGCAGGAGCACAACCATCCACACATTCTACTGCTGCAAATTGGGAACACTTTCTGCAAACTTCCAGGCGGACGTTTGAAACCTGGAGAAAATGGTAACATTTTAGACTATTCAAGTGAGCCTCCTTGATCTCTTTTACAACAGGAATGATGTATCTAACCCGGATGTGTTAATGTAACTGGATTTGTGCAGAAATTGAGGGGTTGAAGAGGAAACTTTCTAGTAAACTTGCTGCTAGTTCTTTTCAACCCAATTGGCAAGTATGTGTTTCTAATTATACTCAAAAGTTATGAAATCAATTTTTTCCTTTCACATTCAGATGTTTGATAGTTATTTTTCTCATTAAATCGGAGCGTAATTTCATGTATCTCACAACAAATTAGTATTTAACATATTTACATGTGTTTTGTTCGACATGTGCCTGTGTAACCAACTTTTTCCTCGTGGATATCTGAATGTTCAATCATCCAATTATTATAGATAGGAGAATGTGTTGCTGTTTGGTGGAGACCAAATTTTGAAACGATAATGTATCCATATTGCCCTCCTCACATCACTAAACCCAAGGTAGATTACCTTGCCAGCTCAACTCTTGTGTTTGTTATAGTATTCTTTTAAACTGGCTGCTCAAATTTTATTCCAGGAGTGTAAGAAGCTTTTCCTTGTGCACTTATCTGAAAGAGAATATTTTGCTGTACCAAAGAACTTGAAGTTGCTTGCTGTTCCATTGTTTGAACTTTATGATAATGTTCAGGTATAAAAACTTACCGTTTTCCATTGTTGTCATTATTATATCTGAGATGTGGTTTACAGTTTGAAACCTTGACATTAGGCTTCTGTTTGGCGTCTGATTCTGATGCAACCAAATTCAACTTTAGTAAATTGTGGGAGAATGCTACTTTAGCCTTGGCTTTGACTTGTGTGGGAAATAACTCGGCATAGGATCCATTTGGCATGCTTATGACTTGTATTTGCAGCCATGTAGATTCTTTGTGCCCTTCACCAGTGTCTATTCCATTTTTGCCCATATCATATTTTTTGTCTTTTAAGGCAGAGATGGAAAAGATGTCCTATTGTGGCATAGGCTGCCCTTCCTGTGATTAGCTTATAATGTTACTTTGGCCTCTGTACATCCATTAGGTATGACATGCTAGATCTTAGTCTTGCTTTTGAATGGTTAGGTTCCATTTTTGTCCAGCTTGGCCCCAGAGATGACCTTATATTTGTTGATTTACAATACTCAAAGTTATATGCATGATTGTGCATGTACACCATTGCCCAACTTTGCACCAGTTACAAGCTGTTATCAAATCCAAGTCGAGAATGGCAAAAGGACTTGGGAAGGCCTAAAGTAAGATGGTTTAACATAGTAAGGAAAGAGTTGATGCAGCAACTACTCCTCAATTGGCACAAGAGCTGGGTTCTCAAAGGGGACAAGATCATCTGGTGGCTCATCCTTCACGCGACCTTGTGGGCTCTATGGAGCGAAAGGAGCAGTAGAATTTTCAGAGGGGAAGCTAGAGTGGAGGAGAGGGTTGTCTCTTTTATTTATGAGAGTGTGTGTGAGTGGGCTAAACTCCTATGTACAGTGCAGTCCCACGACTCCTCACTTTTTCCTTTTGTTGGGGGATAGATACAGGTCTGCCCTCTTGGCAGTGACTTTTGTACAGGAATTCTTTTGGGAGCTGAATGTTTACACTTATAAACCCCTTCTTTGTAATTTAATACAGCAGTGGTACTACCCACTTCTGAAAAAAAAGTAAAGGAATGAGTTGACCTTCCTAGGTTCAACTATAAATATGGCGTTGCAGATTGCATAGAGTAAAGTGACGGGATAAGATTCACGTAACCGACACCAAAGAAATAGTTTATTATTATCAGAGTAGGGGTGGGTAGCTAAACGAATATACTTATTCAATTGTTCCGCATTCTACCTAAATAGGGATGGCTAGTCAACATTAGCCTTTTGTGCTGTTTGAAATTGCATGCTGTTGGCGATATCTTGTTTGCTTTTTGCTTCTAGTAAACCACTGTATCTAGGTTTCCGCTATCCCCTCTTCTATACAGTGAGTGGCTGAGGGCTTCTATACCTTGATCCTTCATTCCAAGAATACCAATAGGAGATCCTTTCTATACTGTACATGATGCAGCTATCCAGTCCGCCAGTCGAATTTGAACTTCCTAGTTAAGATCACTGTACTTGAAGATGCCTGGAAACTGCAGCCTTAGGAGTTGAGATAGTATAGAGCGGTCAAAATTGGAGCATCTGGTGCTCTGTCCTAATATCAATCTCCTGGCCAAGGATCAACTAACAGATCTATTCTTTTGATAAGGGACTGAGGGCATAATGAGAGATAAAAGAACGGTTTCTATTTCTATGCCTATACTTATCTATCAAAACAATGTGGAAATTATTTTTTCACCTTAAACATGAACTGTATTTTCTTGGACGGTGGAATATGATTTCTATTAGTTATACCGTGGATGCAAAATGATATACTAATGTATTTTGTAAACATGGATGCAGAGATATGGCCCAGTTATCTCCACCATCCCACAGCAACTGTCCCGGTTCCAGTTCAACATGATCAGTGCATGAAACTCACAAACACTTAACGTAAGTCATCTACTGATCAGTCCCGGAGAACTTGAGCTTTTGAGAACAGAAATCTGGCAGCAGTGGCAGCAGAAGCTGCTGGGATTTCTTGTGCCTTGTGAAGATCGTGTACGATACACTATGTGGCCTTGTCAACATCATTCCAAGTCTTCTGATGGTTTCTTGCATATGTCCTGGGGTTAGTATATAATACATATTATATCTATCTGACCTATTTGTGGACTAAATAGCTATTTATAGATGTTGACCTAGGTGTAGACTAGAGAATCTGGTTGAGGACCAATGCTAACCTTCACTCTTCTCAGAACAAAATGCATTACGGTCTGGCATCATTGTCTGTCTACTGATACCCTAGGTGAACGTTGTTACTTATTTATCTTTCTTTTGTGCGGTTGATTGACCTTTTAACCTTTTTTTTTTCTTGGTGCCGTGTACCATGAATGTGCTTGTTTCTGATTAGGAATTTTTGGTGGAGAAATTGACATATGAAATTTACACCACCTATTCTGGTGCTTAAGATGGATCTTTATCTTTTGGACTTCTTGGCTTCTTTCTACGAGATATCTTATTGAATGAAATGAGACCTCTCGTGCGCGTGCTGTATGTTTGCTGGTCGTACCATCAATTTTTCATGTTTGAAACCTAATGTTTTCTCCCACTCTGCGCCTCCCTCCAGCCCTACGTAAATTCTAGCAACATGGGGCGTGGGGAGGGGAAGGGTTTCAACGAGTGGATGAACAACCATTGTTTCTTTTAATAGTTTTTGCTTTTTCCAGAGCTGAACTTGGAACTCACATCCCATTATGATTGGAAGAAAGATGGACTTGCGCGGATAGATCTTAAGTTAAAAGGTAAAAAGGAGAAATGGAAATGGAAAATCTACACTAAGATTTATTCACATCATTATCCTCATCTTAAGCCTTCACGTGTCAGTTTGGGCTCAGGGGGAGTTTTGATGTATGAATAATGCTTGTTGCACTCCCCTCTCTAATTACACCCCCTGGGTGTGTAGCAAGTAGGTTATTTTTTTAAAAAAAAAAAATGGGAGGTGGGGCCACTATTCTCTATCGGCACCTCCATTCAAAGGTCTAAAAATTAAAAAAAAATATAATAATATGTTGACTGAATAGTAATTCACTATTCACATATTCAGTCATTTTTTAGAAAATTTTGAACCGTACGGTGTTAAGATTGACTGACTTGTACAATCTTGTCCGGCAATTTAGAGGTGTGGGTTCACCTCAATTTTTTTAAGAAACTTGGTGAATTATTATTGGTATATTTTGTTATTTTTATTGGCTTGCACAGTCAATTAAAGGGGGGTGGGTTTCACCTCTCAATGTTTTTTTTTTAAAAAATAGTGCATCCGGGTGGGAGTGTAAGAAGGGGGGGGGGTGTGTGCAGCAATCATTACCTCTTTTGAATTCTTTTTGTTTCAGGTCAAATAGCTAGATCTGGTACATTGTGTTGGAGACCCATGTTCGAGAAGTTGGACTCTGTTTGAGAAGCTTGTGTTGTAGACCCATGTTTTTTAGTTTTTTTTGTCGTTCCCTTGGTCCTTTTTATGTTTCTCGTATAAATTCTGTTAGAGCTGATCTTTGAGATTTCTGAAATGGTGGGGAGGGCCCTCTCATGTAAGAGGTAACTGCTGCTTCAGCAAGTCGTCATGGGAGATGCATCAGTTCATTAGGAAAGCAGGCCCACAACACAGTGGACTATGAGGAGGCCCCCCCATAAATGGTCGAGGAATTGTCTTCCACCTCGGCTGAGTTGGCACTATGACTGCAATTTTCTGTATTTGTGCAAATAAATTCTGATTTTTGCATATATGCTCCTCGTAGAAGTGAAATTACGAGAACATCTATCTTGCATTTGCATTTACATGCATACCCTCCTGCGTAAATGGACTCAATGTCACGTATATTTTTTGATAAACTTTTATTAAAATATCCACATTATATTCTGTTGTAACGGTCTCTAACTAGAAAGTGACAATAAGTGGATAAGTGACAATAAATTCATGTCCGAAAGGTATACATATATATAAATATAAATAGAAGATAAATTTTCATGCAATTTATCTTCTAAGAGATATATATATGCAAAAAAACTCAATAAATTTTATGCCGCGGTTCCCTCGCTTCAAGTGGTACGCCGTGGGGCTTTTATGGTTGCCTTCAAAAGCCATAATCTCCGGAGGGTCTGTTTATCTGGAGGATAGGTTAAGGAGATTAACTTAATCGAGGGTTGAGTATTTTAAAAAATAAATTATTTTACTTTGATTGAGAAATAAGATAATCCGGAATTGTGAAAAAGTTTAATCTATCTTTATTCTATCTTTTTGGTGGAACACGTTATCTTGAGATAAATTAGAATAACATGGAATATCTTGTACGAACAATCAAAGAGAATATACTAACTTTTACCGATTTATCCCGACTTATCCTCCAAACAAATAGGTCATACCTAAATAAAACTACCGCCTCTCTTGGGTAAAGTGTTAACTCTTGGTTAATCTAATTTTATCTCCGAGTTACGCTTCGTTTGACAACTCACCTGGGTGTGGCTTTCCATGGATAATCCCCCGACAGGTATTAATCTCTCTCAAATGGTCACATGGTTCTTGGCTTCCGTGAAATTGAGATTTTAAAGAAGAGAGGGAATCAGACACAAAAAAGTCCACTTCTCATAATCTCTCAAAGCAACCTCAGAGTTGCTTTTGAGGATTTTAAATGATGATGAATCTCACTTCTCCCGCACATTTGTACGGTGTGTGGATTATTTGGAGAATGAAAAAACTACCTGTATTGTCAAACGCGGCCTTAGTTATTTTTTATTTTGATAGATGGATTAGGTTATTCCGACTAAAGAGAGATTAACCTTAGGTATCGAAACCTAGTTGGAGTGCATCGTCAGGATTAATCGGGGCATTTAATATCCTTCACTCCCACAACGCTCCTGTCTCTCTCCTCTGCTTTCTTCTTCACACAATCGCTCCACCATTGTCGTTGCCGACAATATCGCCACCCCCTGTCACCTGCAACACCGCCCCGTCCCTAGCTCTGCACAATCCCATGGTGGGAACGCATTGGGATCCCCCCGTGAAGACACCACTGCCCATTGCCGGGGTTGACCCGCCACCGCCAGCAAGTTGGGATCCCGCCAGTCGACCCTCAATCGCCGACGTAGACGTCGCTGTTGCTGACGCTGCCTCTCTCTCTCTCTCTCTCTCTCTCTCTCTCTCTCTAGTATGAATAGTGGTTCGAGGAAACATTTTTCATGTCCCAAGATACTATTCATTTGAACCGTAATTGGTGGTAAATTATGTAAATTTTTTTTTTAAAAATGCAGGGTTAACTCAAGTGGATTAATCTCCCTCCATTAAAGTAAAAGATTTCTTACATATAAGTCTCTACAAATTTAATAAATTACTGATTGGTCTCTCAAATCTCACTATTTTCTTAAAGTCTCTACAATCTTCGTCGTTATACATATAGGTCCCTACCGTTCATTCCGTCATTCCAAAATTAAGTAAACTATGGTTAATCTATACTTAAGGTGAGTAAAATACCAAACCACCCCCGGTTAAGTGTACATGTGTGAGATATATATATATATATATATATAGAGAGAGAGAGAGAGAGAGAGAGAGAGTGAGAACTCCATTGGTATCTCTTCCCCCTCCATCACGTTGACCAACATACTCCCCATCTCCTCACACTCTGACATCCGGCGGCCATCCTGACTAATGCTAGGCCTCACACACACACAAAGAGAGGGAGAGAGAGAGAGAGCACTACAATGGCACCGGAGAGTAGCGCTCCTATAAGGGGGACGTCGAAGGCATCTCCTGCTCAGATAGTGACAAAGAGAGGCAGGGGCGGGGGACAAGATGAGAGAGAAAGAGATAGTGGAGGGAGAGGGGATGTCGGAGGCGTCTCCCCCTCTGACGGTGATAGATGGAGGGAGGACGAGGGAGAGGGAGAGTGAAGTATGGGGGAGGGAGAGAGAGAGACGCTGACATAGAGAGGGGGAGGGAAAGAGAGAGATAGTGTACAAGGAGGGGGGGGCCCCTCCGACGGTGATAGAGAGAGGGAGAGGGAGAGAGAGAGTGGAGAGAGTGTAGAGAGGGGGAGGGAGAGAGGGAGAGTGCGGGGAGGGGGAGGGAGACGCCTCCTATGACGGTGACAGAGAGAGGGAGAGAGACGGTGGAGAGAAAGAGAGGGAGGGGGAGGGAGGGAGGGAGAGAGTGAGACGATGACAAAGAGAGGGAGAGGGAGGGGGGACATTGGAGGCCTCTGACGGTGACAGAGAGAGGGAGAGGGTGAGGGAGAGAGAGAGAGGGAGGGGGAGAGGGAGAGTGCAGGGAGGGGGAGACAGAGGGAGGGAGAGAGAACATGTGAAAGTCGATCCATGTGGGAGCGACTTCAATTTGAAGTCGCTCCCACAGGAAGCTACTTTCAAGTTGATGTCCCTCCCCTCCACCTTAGATGACAAGCGCCCCCTCCCTCCTCCGGTCCCCTCCACCTCCGACGACAGGCCCCCATCCCCCTCCGGTCCCCCTCCGCCTCCCGTGTGTCATCGCCCCCCCCCCTCCCCCTCCCCTCCAATCCTCCTCCACCTCCAGTCCCAGGCACCCCCCTCCCCCTCCACCTCTGGCAAGCAAGCTCCCTCCCCCTCCCCCTCCGACGAGCTCCCTCCCCGCTCCATGTTCCACGTACCTGACTCCCACCCCCTCCCCCTCCGATGCACCCTCCCCGTCGTTAACGAGAGACAGTCCACCTCCGACGACAGGCCACCATCCCCCTTCAGTCCCCCTCCTCCACCTGTGTGTCGTCGCCCCCCTCCCCCTCCACCTCCAGTCCCAGGCGCTAGGCCTGGCAATTATCCGTTTAAAATTTGAACCGAATTCGAATTCGTATCCGTTTAATCGGATAATTATCTGAATAAAATATTCGACGGATAATTTAATCAGATATCGGATATCTGATTATTAATCGGATATGAATTCAGATATTGAGATATCCGTGTCGGATATTATCCGACCGAATATGAACCCTTAGATAAAAATCTAATAGTACACATATTCTGTATATAATTAGCTTAAATCTTAATATATTGTTTGATTACGCTTTTTATCTATTTTGTCTCAAAATATAATTTAAAAATAATAAATTCACTTACACTCACTTGGTAAGTTATCTCCTATTTTTTAGGATGAAGTCTAATCTTTTGATAACATTTTCTAAAATAAAAATAACTTTCACTCTTTTTTCAGAAAATAATATATGATACTCTCACACGGCTATCACAACTCACCCCTTAGTAGGCCTAGTAATTATCCGTTTAAAATTTGAACCGCATTCAAATTCATATTTATCCTATTATTAACCAAATAAAATATCCGACGGATAATTTGATTACTAATCGGATAATTTGATTATTAATCGGATACGAATTCGAATATCACACTATCCACTTCATGTCTGATCCATTTACAGATCTACCGGGCGCCCCCCTCCCCCTCTCCCCCTCCACCTCTAGCGAGCAAGCTCCCCTCCCCCTCCAGTCCCCCCCTCCCCCTCTCCCCCTCCACCTCTAGCGAGCAAGCTCCCCTCCCCCTCCAGTCCCCCTCCATCTCTTGTGACAGACGCCCCCTTCCCCCTCCGGCTAGCCCCCTCCCCCTCCGATGCACCCTTCGTGTCATTAACGAGAGAGAGATTTGGGTCTTTTCCTTATTAAGACATCTCTTACATGGAATATATCACGGGTTATTCTTTTTTTGATGACAATAAACTATCGAGACTTCTTAACAATAATTAGAAGATTGTAAAAGTTTTTTAAATAATAGTCAAATTTAAGAGACAAATCAATAATTTGTTAAATTTATAGGTACTAATATGAAAAAATCTCTAAAGTAAAAACGAGTTAACCCTAAGACATCTTAACTAAGTTGAGTTAACTGTGGGTTAGACTAATTATCCTCTACCAAAGTGACGCCAGGAGTTATTTGAGGTGAATTCTAGGATTGATCTCCTCAGCAATTCTAACATCATTTGTTACATAATGGACTAGTAGAGTCATGCTGGAGTACAAGTTTATTCTATGATTTTGGTAGGCATGATATCCGAATCCGACGCATGCTATCAGTGCAATTTTTTCACTATCTAAATTCTAATTCGACAGATAATATTTAGATTTAGACATATCTGACAATCCGATTAAATATAAAAATGTATTATTTATTCATCGTGTTTTGATTTTTTTAAAAAATATATGTAAAATGATCTTAAAAATTTTATTGTAAATATAATATATGATTATTAATTAGGTAATAAATAACAACTAACCTAAAATGATAATAAAAGAAAGGTACACTTAAACGAAAAAAATTAAAGAAACATCCTGAAAAAAATAAGGAATCTCTAAGGGTTCATATTAGTAATCTATCATGCTCAGATCAGATTAGCCGACACCAAGGATTCGAGAGTCAGCGCGAGAGTTTTTTCTTATAAAACTGACTTTTCAAAAATCTACTTTTCGTTGGTTTACGTTAATTTGAGACTTTTCCTGTAAATAAAATAAAGCAGAATTGTCACAATTGTGTAGAAAAAGATCTCTTATTTAGCTGGACAATTCTTGAGATTGCTCAAAACTTGTAAATACTCTGATAAAAAAATCTAAATAAGTACCGTCCTTGGTGATCAATGGAAGTAGCATTAAACATTAGAATGTGAAGATAGTCGTATATAATTGGAGAGGAACACTATAGTGCTACACCTTTGACTATAATATTTTTTTACCACTCTCATCTCGTCACCCAATCAACGAAGTTGAATAATTTAAATTTGGTGCTTTTGATCATGAAAAGTACCAAACTTAAATTATTCTTTTTTCTTTATGTGTTTGTTAAATCGGATGGTAAAAAAAGAGAGTGGTAAAAAACATATATGATTGAAATGTACGTAGCAGCGTAACATTCTTCGGCGCAGGTGGGTGCACTCTCGTTGCTCACAAGCATCACTCAGCTTCGCCCTGGAGATCCCCGGCGGCGGCGCCGAGCTCCGTCACCGTGTCGACAAGGAAGTCGAACACGTCGGTGGCTGCAACGGCGGCGGCAACATCGTCCCGGTGGATCATCCGGCGCTTGCCCCGGAGGGTGGCCGCCCACGACCGCTGGGTGAGCTCCTGGATGAAGAGCTCACAGGCCTTGGCGAACACCAGCGGGGCCTCCCCGGAAACCATCTTCACGTCCTCCCCGGACCTCTTCATGATCTTCTTGATCCTCGCCAGCGGCAGCGCGTGCGGTCCCGTCCTCCCGGCGATCCCGCCGGTGCGGATCCCCGAGAAGGCGCCAGCTTGCCGCATGGTGTGGTAGATTGAGCTCGGTAACTGGAGAACAGAGGAGCAGAGAAGGGGAGGAGAAGAAGGGAGAAGGCGCGCCTTTAGTTGGAGGACTAGTCCACTGTGACGGGATAAGGGCGCGCAACTGCAGTACTTATAAGCGGGGGCAAGCGTGGGAAGACAGAGGGCTGTGCCTGTGCTGGTGCGTTGCCGGCCGGGGGACTGGCGTGGCCGGCCGTGAGAGTGACGAGCAAGACACCAACCATGCAGCTATTTAGTTTATAGCACGCTGCTGCCCCCAGAGTCAGCTGAATCAGCTCTCAGCCTGTTATGGCCTTGTGGTGCTACGGTGGGGGACATGTTTCATCGGAATAAACAAACTCTAATATATATATATATATATATATATATATATAAATAGAGAGAGAGAGAGAGAGAGGGGTCGGAGTTGGGATATTGTCTTTGACCTGGATATATATGCTATTAATTAGTTGCAAGAAGTCTACGTACACTCATGGAAGCCAGAGGGTGTTCATATATATATATATATATATATATATGTCAATAACTAATTAGGGTTTAAGACCTCAACCTCTTTTTTTGATTTTCTTTTGATAGCGGAAATAATTTGCGTTGCCGTAGGGCTGGTATAGTGATTTAATGCACAAAGCCACGGTGCTGTATATAATATCGTATCTTTGTGCAGTGTATCACTTGTTATTTCTGTAATAAAAATTATACACCTCAAACAAATTGATATACAGAGGAATTAGTACTTCCACACGTGAGGGGGCTAATTAAATTAGAGCCAGACCACTGATGCATATCTGACTAATTATAATTAAGTATGTGCCACAGTTTCGTGTAATTTTCTTATCAGATTATGACGCCGTGGATCTCATCAGCTAAACAGCTAGCTAACACTACGGACACGTGACGGGTGGGCATGACTTGTATTAAGTCATTGACTTGGTCAAACCTACTGCTTTTTCCACGCTCATGCTTATGATAAATGTCGAGATCAAGGGGTTGTTAATTATAAGGATCCGAGTCCTTTGTTATTATATAGCCAGGTAATTTGACCCAGACGCTACGAGACAAGCAACCGCTTTTTCGGTGACGATGGCATAAACATTGGTCATGATACAAAGCTCCGAGTCATCTCATATTATAAGGTGTTCTACTTTGACCCAGGCATTAACTAAGAGCCAAACCACCTTTTTCAACATAAATCTTCTTACGACTTTTTGCCCGTTTGCCAACATAAGCAACGTTTTGGTCCACGCAAATACGGCCACGCGGCCGGCGTAGAGGCAAAGGCCTCGGCATCATGGAGGATTGTGAGTAGTTTACAAAAGCTTGACAGAAAGGCATCTACAAGTCTCGATTCTGCCAACATGAGGGGTCTTGGTAACTGGAGTTCTAGAGTTGTCCAGAAGTCAAAGTTATGAGATCGGGCAAACAATTAAACAACCGAGATGGGTCACTAGCTATTTTTAACATTAAAACAATTGTATTTGTCGAATGTTGTGGTTTAATGATCAAATTTGGTATCATTGGTGTATGATATCACAGCAGTCGTATAACTCATGTGTTGAATTAACGTAGGAGTCATGACAAAATACTATAGATTATAATATTTCAGTACTTGTCACGTAATTACTATAATATTTTAAGACATTTTATGTCAAAAACAAACATTAATATTCCCTCAATGAAATAAACAAATTCCAACGAGGAGTAATGGCATCGTTTGGCCCGAGAGATCATTTAAGTGCAAGTGGCCGGACTACGCCGATGAGGTGGTGCTGTCGTCGTCTTGGAACTAATTAATTAACCTGCTAAAGAAGGAGGTGTTGATTATAATGAACCGGAAGTCCAAAGTACTACGAGCCAAATTAATTAATTAGCTACTATATATTTCTTGGTCGCATATATATACTAAAGATGTGCTCTGACTCTGAGGATTGCCGAGCAAGATCTGTGTGAACCCAAAAGTCGCATGCTGGCTGCTCGATCGACCGGCACATATGATTTTCTTTTAGTTTAATTGGGGAGAGAGCCGGTTACACCTAACGTACGTGAAATATATAATTTCTAATCCCAGAGTGATGGAGATGCTTCGTGCATCATGAAGAGGAAAAAGCTTGCTCTTTTTCAAATATCCAATTCCTATATATATATATATATTCCTATACGCACAAGCGTTTGATGTGCATATAGGTCCACCAGAACTAGTGCATTTGAACAATTAATTAATATATATTATCCTGCAAGGCGAGTTGCAGTTTTCTTTACCAGAAAGTAGAAATTGAAGGGACTACTTATTATTGTGTAGCTTTGGTCCTAATTAACTCCTAATTACCTTTCAGGGTTCTACTGATTAAATTTATTTAGTAGCTTTGGGCCTACATCTATGCACATGTTTATTGTCATACCTACGTGATAATATTAAATCTGCCGCCTAATTATCACCTAGAATCGTAATTAAAGATGTGCATCCTTTTAATGCATGGCCAAGTCGCATTGTTCAAGTCAGCTTATCAAAACTTGGTCGCATTTTGCTGAAAACCGTGATGTCGGATGTATGCACGCTAGATTAGTATTAGCATGTCAGCGTACGTGCGTTTGTATAACATGGAACAGCTCTTACATTCCTACCAGTCCAGTGCATGTTGATGCCTACGATCTCTCATGAAAAAGTAAAAAAGAGAGGGCTGATCACTATTCATCTAAGGCTAACCTAACAACTTGATCAGAAAAGGAGAAGGGAGAAAGAAACGAAACATCTGGAATCTGCTTCTATGCATAGGGATTCTTAGCAGAGGTCGGCATAAACTTGGAAGACTCGTCTCTGCCAGGCGCGGCCGCCTGCACGCTCTCGCTGCTGCTGCAACAACCAGCCGGCGGCTGGTGATGGAAAATAGAGGTGGACCATGTCTCAGCCAGGGAAGTGCCGGCAGTTTGACCCGCATAGAAGAACTGATCATCGGTCCTATAAAGGTCGTTCTGGCGACACGCCTCGTTGCATGCCACAGCAGGATTATCGGCCGGGAGATGATGCAGCGAGAAGCCATGCCCGCCATCGACTGGTTGATCAAATGGAGGCAGGTTCCAGTCTCGGATGGTGCCCATGCCGCTGCCGGCGCTCCCGTAGCCGAGAGGGAAGGCTGTTGTCGTCAGATTGAGGACATCGACCACGGAGGAGGCGCAGGCGGCGCCAGCAGTGGGGTGTGCGGCGAAGTCCATGCCCAGGAAGGGGTTGGAGAAGATGGGTTCATCAAGATATCCCACATCCATATCAAAGCCGAGGTCTGGAATTAGAGGCAACGTGCAAGGATCCGATGTAGAATAGGGAAGGCTGCACGGTGTCTCTGATCTCTGCAGGTCGTGGGGAGCCTCCCAACCACCACCACCAGCAGCAGCGTGGCCTTGCAGACCCTTCCCTCTAAACATTTCTAGCTTGACCCTGGAGAGGTCTAAGCCTTCAGAGCTTCGAACTGATTGCGCACCTAAGACGGCATCCATGGCCGGCAGACCACCCACCACAAGTGTGTAAGGATCCGGTGGTGAATGAGCAAGCATGCATGGCGTCCCCGATCTCTGCGGGCCATGGGGAGCCTCCCAAGCAGCAGCATGACCTTGCGGACCCTTCTCTCCAAACTTTCCTGTCTTGGCCCAGGAGAAATCCAAGCCTTCAAAACTCTGAATTGCTGGCACGTCTAAGATGACAGTACCGAAGGGCAGACCTGGTAGAACAGAAGCAAATTGGGGCGTGACCTCTTCCATGCCCTGCGTCTGGCTCTGCGGGTGCCGCCCCCATACCTCAATCTCCTTCCCCCGGCTCTCGTCCTGCTCCAGCCTCGCATGGTTGATCTTCTCGTCTAAGGCGGCCAGCTTGGCGTCGAGGGACTGCCCCAGACCTTCTAGGGACTCCACCGGCAGGCCGTCCAGCCAGGAGCTGCGCTCCCGGACGAGCTCCGCTTGCAGCCGCTTCAGGTGGCACTCGAAGAAGGTGGCGAGGTCGTAGCGGCGGGTGATGCACTCATCCGGGCGGAGGCCGCGGTAGCGACCGATGATGCTGCGCACCTCCTGCTGGTCCTCCGGCCACGTCTCGAGCTGGCCGCGGGGACCGAAGCACACGAACAGGGTGACGATGTCGCAGAGCTTGCCCAGCTCCATGGTCTTCTTCTTGATCACGACCCTCCGCTTCATGAAGGTGGCGTTGCGGTGCCTCTCGCCTTCGATCAGCTTGAGGGGCATCTTGATGCGGACCATGTTGGCGTGGGAGTCCTTCCTAATTAATCGAAAACTGTATAGAGATTAAGCAGTTTGTACTCACGCGCGTAATTCCAACTGTGTGAGTCGATTCAAAACTATACGTGCATCTACTAGAACTTAGTTTTGCCCTTGACGTGCGGTCACTAAAGAAGCTGTTGAACTATTATTAATATATTAGCTGCAGGTGCGCTTAATGATTCACATAATGTCACTGGAGAGAGAGAGAGAGAGAGAGAGAGAGAGGAGTGGGCGCCTTCAAAGTGGTACCACTTGTGCAGTTGTGCGTGGACAGACGATAGACAGACGACATATATGTATCTATATAGAGAGAGAAAGAAATAATAGGCCAGAAGAAGAAGAAGAAAAAGCGGAAATGTGTGTTGGGCGTTACCTTAAACTGTTACCGCTGCCTTGCCGCAGCCCAAGAGGGGAGAAGAGAAGAGCTGTCTCTTGCTGCTGTGGGGACTCCTGCCGCTACTTTGCTACTGAATGTGGTGAGCCGAGAAAGAGGGGACTTGAAGAAAGGGTGACGATCCCCTTGCTGCTGTCGTATCTCCCCCCTATTCCTGCTTCTATCGTGTGCCACCCTTGCCACAACCTGCGAGATAAGATGATGCAGGAGAGGGGGAGGAGTGTGGGGAGGAAGAGTAGACGGAGACGAAGAAGAAAGAAGCAGAAGAGGAAGCAGAAGAGAGGAGGCAATACGGCGGCGGAGGGCGCAAGGAGGTGGGGGACGTATAAGGGATTAGGGTTGCCCGTCCCGCACCTACGAGCTGGCTCCAGCCGAGTCCGAGGCCGGCCCGAAATTGTACCCGCCTGGGCCAGGTCATTTTATTTCTCGGATTTATTGTTTTGTTTAAATCTTTAGGGCATCTTAATTTGACCAATCAAAATGAGTTATTTTCGATGAGTTGTCCTATGTTTGCTTATATCAGAATAAATGGTTTTCGTTTCGATAACTGTAATTTTTTCTGTTTAGAATAAAAATGTGAAGTAAACAAAATTAATAAAATTAGAATAGATAAAGTAGGTAAAAATCAAACTTATTCCAATTAGAATGTGTAATTCAAGTTTCTTGTTGAATTAATTAGTTTATGTTATTCTGAAATAACTCATTTTAAACTTGAATAATTAATCATATTTAGACTTAAACGATTATTATAAAGTCCCCTGTAAGCCAAACTAAATCAATGATGTTCCAGATTGTCTCGTTCTATTGACATTCTCCCAAAAATTTATTAATTGTTTGTATTTACTAGGTTGTTAAGTGACACCTAGGTAGGTAGGTAGAGTGAGAGATAGAGAGAGAGAGAGAAGATTTATTTGAAGAGGATCCCGATATCTACATCATCGGACCCTCCAGACCCTCCATTTTGCCGAACTATCTTGCATTAATTGGTGGAAACTTCGGTAGCATTTAATTCATATGTTTACGATGAGTTTACGTGAAAAATTTATGTACCATATAATTATTAAGTTGTTAAAAATTTTTGAGAGATAAAATCTCTCTCGTCTCTCTGCCTTATGCTATCACATTGGCAATGATAAATTATAGTAAATGTTAAGATTAAAAGTGTCATTGGAATTTAAATGGGTTAAAATGATGGATGGAGAGTTTAAATGAACATGTTTAAATAATTGATGGGTATTTAATTATTAAATGTCATCGAAATCCATCTAAAAACTCTTCCTAATGAGATTATTAAGATTTTGAGATGTCATGATTGACGTGTCTCTCCTTAACTTCAAAAGCTGTGAATATGAAAATCGGATCATCATTTTTATATTTAATTAAGATGACGGAGATGTCATATATTTTAACGATTAAAATCTCAAAAAGATTCTCTAATATCTTAATCAAATGCGCCCTTCGTTGACATCCCACCGGTGGCCGTCTCATGGCAGTGGATCCTTGGGTGGAGGGGGGCGCCCAAAAACACCTCCCCTCCTCGTCCTCGTTTTCCCCTCTTCTTGTTTGCCCACCCTCCTCCAGTGTGCTCTCCTCTATTGCATTTATTTTGCTGCGCTCCCTGTTTTCCCCTCCACCCTTTGTAGTGTTGAGTGCAGCCGTCTTTTTTACTCAGAGTTTGATGTGCTTTCAATTATTAATACCGGTTGTTGGATATCTCGTGTTGACGAGCATATTTCATATCTCGAGTTGGTGGCATGTCATATGAGATATTTACTCCTCCATTCTTGTTGCCATGTTGTCATATGCAACTATGCATTTTAGGTTGAAGCCAGCTTTTTATGATGCGAATTAGACTTCTTCCATTATACTCGTTGGTATCACGGCTTCATAGGACATGTTCGAGAATGGGTTAGATTAACCCGACAGATGAGAGAGAGAGCGGTGGGCCCAGCTCTCTCCTCACCCACAACCGTGTTAACCGGATTGAGTTAGCAAAGTCTCCCATAATGTTTAGGTCATATTTGTGCTCGTGGGGTTTGGGTCCAATACTTCACTTGTCTTGGCCCGTTTTGTCTGATTTCGTCGCTTATGTTTGTCTACATATTGTATTTGTTTATGGATTAATGAAAGTATCTTTTTCTGACAAAAAAATTGCCACTTATAAGTAATTTAAGTAATTTTTGAATATATAAATATTAAAACTTAAATGCCCAGTTATTAAAAAGGACATGCTTTGTTAAAGAATTCATAATATACATAAAAGCATTTACTTTATCGTATCTAAAGTATTCAGAATTATATGTATATATATGTGTTACTTTTCATATTTTTGATAAATTAGTAAAATGTTATTGAATAAAATTATATAAGAATTTAATGATAAATATATGAATATATATATATATATATATTTAATAACTTAAATGAACATAATCAATCATAATTATTTATTAAAAAGAAATATTTATAAGGTCATGATTCATGAACGGGAGCAGGGCTAAAAAAGGGGTATCGTCGATTCCGTCCGGCTCACCGGTTTGAACCGCACGGTCCAAGATTCCGCGTCGGCTGAAAGCCAACGCCACCAGGGGCGTCTCCTCCCACCCGTCGCCACCTATATATGATGTACCCTCCCGTTCCCCTGCTCCCTACCTCGTCCGCGCTTCCTCGTCCTCCACATCTTTGCTTTTGTTTCTTCCAGAAGCCCCACCGCGCCGGGTGGGGAGAAACCTACCCATCCCAACACCAGCCAGCGACAATGGTAATAGATCTCCCTCCTGCGATTTCGCGTCCCGATCTCCGTTGCTGATCCTGTCTTCTTCTTCTTCTTCTTGTTCATATTGCTCGTTTGTTGCAGGCGCTTCCGGGCCAGGCGACAGATTGCCCAAGCTTCAAGCTTGTGATCGTCGGTGATGGTGGCACAGGTGCGCCTTCCGGCGGATCCTTCTCCCTATGTGTTCATCCTAGTTTATTATTACTGTTTTCCTCATTTCGACAGCTGTCGTTTATTCGTTTCAGCAGTCTAGGGTTTTAGGCCTCGCGATATTGGTGATCATGCGATCTGGATGCCATTTCTTTTCATTTTTCTTTGGTGGATTGTATCTTGATCGAAGGGAGGGATTTCTCATCTCGTTTTGTTTTTATGATGATGATCCGCTGCAGGGAAGACCACGTTCGTCAAGAGGCATCTTACTGGCGAATTCGAGAAGAGATATGAACGTAATCTATCCCTGGCGATCCTTTTATGTGTTGAATTCGGCTCAACAATGTTTTTACTCGTGTGATCCTTTCTTTCCTTTCTCTTTCAATTTTAAAAAATTGTCCCTGTTTCATCTCATATGCATTTACCTGATGCAGCAACTATTGGTGTCGAAGTCCATCCCCTGGATTTCTACACCAACTGCGGAAAGATTCGGTTCTACTGCTGGGACACTGCCGGCCAGGAGAAGTTTGGTGGTCTAAGAGATGGATACTAGTGAGTTTTACTGTCTTTGCCTTTTATTATTTTGGTGGGTTTCCTTGCCGTCTTTGGTCATGACGTTTTTATTTTTTAGTCCTTTTAACAAAGTAGTTGCAACCGGAAGTCCGGTGGTACAAGTTCATATGATATTGACAATGCAGCTGTGGCTATCGTCATAATGATCTGAACTCTTTCTAGGATTTTTGAAAATATTCACTATTCAGCCTTCTGTAATTATTTTTTGTTTGTTTTGTATAATGTGGGATGTGGGTTTGTAGCTTCTGCAATGCATTACTGCTTGACTTCCAGTCCATTCGGTCATAGCTGATTGCTTTTGGAGTGTTAAAATGGGTACCCCTCCTAATAGTTCTGACTTAGTTCTTTATAAACACACTGTCCAGATTCTTTATTTGAACACTCTTCTCCCAGGTTCAAAATCTATATACATTTCTTGCGTGTTTCATCTTTTCCAATTTATTGTTGTCAAGGAAGAATTATTTCACTTGTTATTCCATACCATATTGCATGTCCTGTTTTTCGTGGCTATCTAGATATGAGACATCTTGCTTGCCTATTGTGTAGTGTATCATTGAGATGTGTACAGAGTCATCATTGTTTTTCCTTTTACTTCTATATATATTCATGACTCCATTTTTCATCTGCTTGCATTTACCATACTCTCACCATTTTCTTTTACTGTTCACTGTGCTTGCTTGAAGTCCTTATTTTCCATTTGTTGATTCATAAATGAATGCTACTACTTTATCTTAAACCATTGATAAAACAGTGACCTCTATTTATTTTTCTTGGTTTAGTTGGAGCATTGGGTTAATGCCATCATATTACAATTATCACCTAGTTTTACAAGTGCAGTCGTTTAACTTATCAAATTTCTTAAAGTTAGAACACAATATCCCGAGTTTCATGTGGCACCGTGGTCCTTAGTTGGTGATTAGATAATTTGGATAATATATATATATATATATATATATATATATATATGTGAAGTCATAGGCAGGTGTTTATAATAGAAGGTCGCTTCTGCTGATTGATCTTGTGGTTTGAGCTCCTTTTGGTTCGCTTTATTAGTTGTGTAATTCCAGTGTCCTTTTTTGTTTCTGGAAAATAAGACCTGCATGGTTAGTGCACTTTTATGATTGTAACATAAAAAGATAACAGTTGCTCCTTGGTCCATAGAATTGTGATTTTGATTCTGTTGGGGGGGGGGGGAAGACAGAGCATTGGAAATTACTTGTATATGGTTCATTTCTGTTTGACAAAGTTGATAGCCTATGGATGTTTCATTCTCTTTATTTGACCCTAGAAGGATGCCCGATAATTTTGCTTGATTGCTGCATTTGTTTGCTTGGTAGCATTTTTTCTCTGTAATTGATGCTGGAAAGTTTCTACTCTTGTTTTTTCCTCTTCTCTTTCCTTTCTCTGTTGTTTTGACCATGTGCCATGCATGGTTGTCATTTTACTTGCTAGAGTTTTGTCATTGCATCTTTAGTTGAGCCAGGCCAGAAAATGGAGCAGCATATCAACTTGAAACCTTAGTGGCACATGTAAAATGATATTGTTGTTGCTTGATGCTTCACTAATTTTGATATTCTTTTGATGAGTGCCCCTTTTTATATGTGTGTATGCTTATACATCTATATGCTGAAATTTGGCAGTTATTTTATCTTCTAAACTTTTGAACCATCAGTGGTTAGATAGCAAGTTTGTGATAGTGGGCTTATTTATGAGAGTAAGCCTCTATTCATAATGTCCTCAATATATTTTTTCTGCTTGGTATGCGTTACAGGGTTGTTGAGTTGCCATTCTATTACTAGGCATTACATAGCAATGGTTGTCAAGGTGACTGAGGCAGTGTTGCCTTGATAGCCAGGCAACTAGGCCAGGACAAGACTAGAGAAATATATATATATATATATATATATATATATATATATAGAGAGAGAGAGAGAGAGAGAGAGAGAGAAGTAATATTCTATCGCATAGAAAAAGGAAAAAAATATTTAGCAAATTTGATTGTAATTTGGCAAGTTAGAATGGCCAAAGAAAGAATGGAATGGACCGCTTTCTCTACACTTTTAGGACATTATGAATGGTTAGTGTTACCTTTTGGACTTAAAATGCACCTATTATATTTCAGAGAAAATTGGATAATTTTTTTAATGATTGTAGAGCATTTTGTTGTGTATATATAGATTATATCTTAGTCTTCTCATGAACCTAAGAAGAACACAGAAAACATTTAGAAATAGTTTTTTTAAAAAAAATAGAAATAATTGCATCATAATTAACAAACAAAAAATGATCCTTGAAGTAGAAGAAATAGAATTCTTCGGATTAGAACTTAAGAAGGGACAAATCTAATCACAACCCCATATAGCTACGAAAATTTTAGAATTTCCTAAAAAACTAGAAGATAGAAAACAATTACAATAATTCTTAGGATTACTTGACCATGTGAGATCTTTTATCAAAAACCTTAGTGTCTTACTTCAAACTCTGTGTAATAAGCTACGAAAATTAGGACAACAATATTTTAACCAAGAAGATATTAAACATACACAAAAGATTAAGAACATAGTAATAAACCTCACATCCTTGTCACTCCCTAGTACCAACACTCCGAAAATAATTGAAACTTATAGTTCACAAAATGGTTGGGGAGCAATACCTTTGCAGCTTATGGATGGGCAAGAACATATCTATAAGTATGTATCTGGTAAATATAAAATCGTTATTCATAATAGTACTGAAGCAGAAATTGAAGCCATAATTGAAACAGACAATAAATATAAAATATACTTAGATAAATAATTTACTATACGAATTGATTGCAATAGTATAGTGTCTTATGCCCAAACAACTAAAACCAATAGATTAGCAGAAAGACGATGGGCTAGATTCACAGATTTTATCATGGCAATGGCTATAAAACTTTTGTACACATTAAAGGAACCAACAATAGTTTAGCAGATTTATTCTTTCGATTAATAAACCCTCCTATGAATGAAACAATACAATTATCATATCTTTAAAACAAATGGAGAAGTTTATGTTTGTGTACCGAATAACAATTATAATTGGTTTACGATAGCATCTTTAACAGATTTTACCCTTCTGAGTGTTAACCTTTATATCCAACTAATATTAATCCTCTACAGAATTGATTTATCATACAATAACTAATGAAACATTAAAATTTGGTACTTTTCAATATCCAGATCTTCTAACATATTTTGTTACAGAGATGTTCTTCACCTTGCTAGTTGTAGATATGACCAAGAAACTATGAATAGAAAATTTCATTGGTTTAACCTCTTCCTATGGTACACAATATCAATGCTATCAGAATCTTTAAGACCCTCTTTGAGAACGGAATAGGGGAAATCGGGTTTGCTTAAACTCAAGTAGGGTATTTCTACCTTTTTACTTTTTTGTTTTGGAAATATTTTGGACCTATTTGGATTAGAGGTGGAATAAATGATTTTAGCTTTTTGCTAGAATGAGTTTTTTTTGGAAAGTGTGTAATACACTGATTGTATAAATAAAAAAGGAGTGTACAAGTGTAAGAAAGCTCCCCAAAAAGAGACCCAATACAAATACACCGAGGCGGTGTATGGCTAATTACCCTCCCAACAAAGCAAAAAGGGGTGAGTTAAGGGCGTTCACATTACAAAACAATTCCGTCTATTCTCTCACTCTAGCACAAATGAAATAAATAAGAGAATCGTCAACTCTAACTTCTCGTCTAAAAATCATGTTGTTCCTTTCACCCCAAAGGGACCAAAGGGTGGCATGCAAAATAAGCCACCAGACAACACAATCACCTCCGATGGGCCACGACTTGCCCCACGACCTGATGAATGATTAGATCTCCGTCTGATAACCCAAGACACATCGGGCTTTGGAAGCCAATCCCTCCCACACAGACTGTGCGTACTGACAGCCAACAAATAGATGGTCTACTGACTCGTCACGAAGGCCACATAAGCAGCAAAAGGGTTGGATATCCGCAATGAAGCGTCTGAGCCAATCTCTAGTCGGAAACCTCACATGGGAAATCCTCCAAATAAGAATCTTCATCTTCAAAGGACTCTTCGGTCTCCAAATGTGGGGAACGAAACCGTGACATAGGCCATCATCCGAGATGACGATATAAGCAAACCTCACAGAGAAAAACCCCTCACTGTCCCACCTCCACGACCATGCATCCTCGTGGAAGGAGTGTGGGGAGAAGTCCAGGAGGAAGTAAAGGAGGTCCTGAAGCCTCTCCAACTCAGTATTCGAGAGGCCCCTCCTGAAAGTCAGCGCCCAGGTACCCCTTGAGAGGTGGGATCGAAGGCACGGTCGACGGCCCCCAGAGGGTCCGCCGAGATCGTGAAGAGACTAGGAAAAGAGTCTACTAAGGTGAAGTCACCACACCATCTATCCTTCCAGAAAAGGCATTGGTTGCCTTTTTCAGACAGACACAGTCCCAGAGGAAAGGAGGTCCCTGCAAGAAAAGATGTCGCGCCAGATAGGAAACGTTTGGGCTAGAGGTGGAAACTCCAGATCCCAAACCCTCCTCCTCCCAAAGTACTTGTGCCTGATGATCTGCGCCTAGAGACCCTCATCACCTGACCTCGGCCTCCAAATCCACTTACTAAGAAGAGCCAAGTTAAAGTTCCCCACCTTCTTGATGCCAATACCCCCTTTCTCCTTAGGAGAAGCAACTCTCCCCCACGCAATATCATGCCAACTCCTACACCCTCCACCACTGCCATGCCAAAAAAATCTGCCTTGAATAGATTCAATTTTCTTTAGCACTGTCTTAGGAATGCGGAACACGGAGAGAAAGTAGATAAGTAAACTATCCAGCACCAACCTGCGCAGGACTAGTCTATCCCCAAACGATAGAAGCCTCGCCTTCCAGCCCGCTAGTTTTGCCTCAAATCTTTGGATAATAGGGGCCCAATCCACACACCTAAGAGCACCTGGGGTAAAGGGGAAGCCCCAGATAGGAAATGGGGAAAGTCCATGTCTGACAACCCGGGATCCGAGCAGACCTGTAAAGAATTTTGATATCTATGTGAACCCCAACAGTCACACTCTTGTTGAAATTCACCTTCAAACCCGTAGAATCCTCCAGCAGCTCCAACAACGCCCTCGCCACATACATCTGCCTCTCATCCTCTGCCAGGAAAAGAATGGTATCATCGGCACTCTGTAAATGGGCAATCAATAGATGACCTCTCCTAAGCTGAAATCCTCTAATCAAACCTGCGGCCTCTGCTCTCTGCCAAACTTTGCTCAGAACACCAACTACCAGCACAAAAAGGAGAGGGGACATAGGATCTCCCTGCCTGAGGCTCCTGTCACTGTGGAAGAAGGACGATGGTTTTCCATTAATAAGCACCGCAAAGGAGGCAGAAGAAATGCAAGCCTTCACCAACTGGATCCATTTGTTCCCAAAACCCATACTCTCCAGCACATCAAAAAGCACGACCAGCTGACCCTATCATAGGCCTTTTCAAAATCCAACTTCAAGATCACCCCTCTCCTCCTCTGCAATTTCATAGCATACAAATACTCATGGGCCATCAAATAATTATCCTGAATATGACGTCCCCAGATAAAAGCTATCTGGAAATAGTTGACCATCTTGTCCATGACACCAACCTAACTCCCTGCCAACAATTTAATAATGATTTTGTATGTTCCATTCAACAGGTTGATAGGCTTAAAATCACTGAAGTTCTGTGCCCCCTACTTCTTGGGGATGAGAACAATGAGTTATTCCCAGAAAACCTGGGTCAAGGGTGGAAAAACTTACCCATCTTGTCAAATTACATTTTTGTTTATCTATCGAGTTAAGGCCCCTTATACCCTTGTCTCGTTATCAAAGAGGGCCTAAAAGAACATATCATCTTATACAAATAGATATTCATACAAAACCTCTGTATGATAAAGGATCTAATTGAAATTATAGAAACTACATTGGGCATAGAAATGTATAGTGATAGCCAAAAATTCCTCAAGTTAAGGAGCATCAATATCCAACCATAGATGATATTACACGATATAATAATCATACTAGACTTAAAATTTACAAAAGTAACCCACACATTATCTACCTTAACAACAGTTAATTAATTGATACAGGTGATGGCGGACTTATCTAAAGACTTCAATTATTCTGAAAGGGCACATCTTAGTGATCAACATCGTAACATTATTGATGATATTTTTCATTTCAATATTACTAATAGATGAACGATGCGCAAAAGTCTTATTCTGCAAATTTATAACTTGGTACTCTATTTGTTGATATGAATTATCAACATCGGCCATTAGAAATTAAAATTCAGCATTTAGAATACGAGACTAGCGTACTCGTCCATCATTTTAGACATCTAAAAGATATGCACGACTAACATTTAGAATTTAAAAGACCATTGTATATCAGTTTACAAGATTCTACTCAAGGTAATCTTGCATTCAACCCGTATATTAGAAATAAATACCTTACATTCATCTCCGTTGTTTTGCCTCCAGATTTGCAGACACATTATGCAAATAGCAAAAGAATCATCTGCATAATCCTTTTTGAACATACTACATTTTTTGCATTAAAATTTTGAGAATTACTCAGAGATTGTTGAAATCGATGAGATGTACAAGCTAAAGTATACCCTGTAGATAAAGATGATACAATTTATAAATCAGACTTTATTACCGAGATGTCAATATCAGAACTCTCTGAAAAAGAACTCATCAACACTCTACAATTGGATGAAGAAAAACTTCACATGCTACAGAACTTACAAGAAAAGTTGTTATAGCTTATAAGGTAGCACATTAACGAAGCACTGGGAGGCATCACTATACAACTCATCTCAACTCCTCCAAATGGACTAGTGAAAATGGCTATTATCTGGCACCATATTCCATGATCTTTTTTTGTTTCGGTCGCTATCCACAATGGATTAGAACCCAAATCAAAATTGTCGAGTATATCACTATCATAAGTTTGTAGATAACAAAAGCATTAAGCATCAAAAAAATTACTAAAACAACTGAGCTCACTGAACGTAAAGTGCTTTGTCAATCAACAAATTATGAAGTATAGGGCCTATCAATTATCGATCCATCATTCTTGTTAGACAACTTTCAGTCTCTTGAAGTTCAAGAGGAAATTGATTGGATGAGTATTCATGATGGAGCTGAAGGTTTTATTCTTGATAATGCATACCTTGAAGAAACGACATCGTTATAGATTAGTCTGGTAGAGGAACCATGTGTGACAACCTCTAGTCCGTCAGTTCTAAAGCCATCTAGAATAACCTTATGTAGTCACATCTAGATGTTAAAGTAAGTCCCAATATGAGCTGGGAGAATCTTGTTAGATAAAGAGATAAGATAGTTGAGCCTCGGGAAGCAGCAACATTATCTTGCTATCTCTAGAGAATTTGACTTAGTACATATAGACGTCATTCCTTACGTCTTTCTAGATATATAGAATCATGTCTTGGTCGCTATAAATAGAAGACCAAGGTTTTAGTTTGTATCATCGAAGGCAAGCATTACTGAGGAGCCTTGCAACTTACAGTCTTTCTTTGAGTCTCTCTATCTCTTCTTCCCTCTATAGTAAGCTGTCCTTTACCTTGTCTTATAAATCTTCTCTTGTTAATACGTCACTGTAAATTCTTTTGTTGGGTTAAGAGCTCTACTACAAACTTTATGTTTTCTTTGAATTGTGTTTCACTGAGGTTTCACTGTCATACGTACTTTTTTTCCCTTCTTATCATTATCTCTATTTTTGAATTGATATCAAAGCTAGTTCTTTTATCATTCTGTGGAATTATTGATTTCATCACCTCATCTCTGAGTCGTTGAGAGCTTCTTCGTGAGGTATAACAATCAAATTTTCGGAACAGAGTTCTTTGGTAAACATATGAATTTATAGTGGCATATTAACAAGATAAGATTTACAAGAAAATGTTATATATGACTTAGTATAGAGGGAAGAAGAGACTGAGGGACTTAAAGAAAGACTGCAAGTTGCAAGCTCCTCAGCAATGCTTGTCTTCGATAATCCAAACCAAAACTCTGGCCTTATATTTATGGTTGTCAAGAGAGGATTCTAAATATCTAAAAAGGCATAAGGGATGACGCCTATAAGCACTAAGTCAGATTCTCTAAAGATATCAAGATAAGGTTGCGGCTCCCTAAGGCTTTGCTATCTTATCTCTTTATCTGGAGCGATTTTGCTAGCTCATGTTGGGACTGACTTTATCCATCTAGAAGTGGTCACGTAGGTTTTTTTAGGTGGCTTTAGGACTTCATCTGCTAGACTCTAGTCTATATCCATATCATTTTCTTCAAGGTACTCATTATCAGGAATAAAATTGTCAGTTCTATCATGAATATTTTTCCAATTAATTTCCTCTTGAACTTTATAAGAGACTAAAATTGTCTAAAAGGAATGATAGATCGATAATTGATAGGTCCATAGACTTCATAATTTGTTGTTTGACAAAACATTTTGCATTCATTGAGCTCTCTGATGTTTCAGTAATTCTTTTGATGCTCAATGCTTTTGTTGTCTGCAAACTTTTGGTAGTGACATGGTCGACCATTTTGATTTGTGTTTCAGTCTATTGTGGATGGTGATCGAGACGAAAAAAAAATCATGGAGTATAGTGCCAAGTAATAACCATTTTCATGTTTCCATTCCGGAGGAGTTAGATGAGTTGTAAAGTGATGTCTCCCAGTGTTTTGTTAATGTGTTGCCTTATGAGTTGTGATAGCTTTTCTTGTAAGTTATGTGAAGCTTTTCTCCATCCAATTGTAGAGCGTTGACGAGTCTTTTTTCAAAGAGTTTTGATATTAACATCTCGACAAGATATGTTCTTGTAAGTCTGATTTATATATTGTATTATCTTTAGCTGCAATGTATAGATTTAGTTTGTGCATCCCATCAATTTCAGCAATCTCCGGATAACTCTCAAAATTTTCATGTATTAAAATGTTGTATGTTCAAAAGGATTCTGTCGATGATTCTTTAGGGGTCAGTTTGACGTGCGGTTGGGTTATCCAATCCGATGAGAGAGAGCGGCGGGCCCCACCCGCTCTTCTCACACCTATCCCCTCATAATCGGGGTCGGATGACCCGCACGAATAAGTCACCCCACCCCGATATTAAACGGGCCCTAGCTGTTTGCATAATGTGTTTGTAAATCTGGAGACAAAATAACGAAGATGAATGTATGGTATTTATTTCTAAGATTTAAGTTAAATGCAAGATTATCTTCAGTAGAATCTTATAAATTGATATGCAATGGTCTTTTAGATTCTAAATGTTAGTCATACATATTTTTTTAGATGTCTAAAATGATGGACGAGTACGTTAGTCTCGTATTTTAAATGTTGAACTTTAACTTCTAATGATCAATGTTGATTCATATCAGCAAACAAAGTACTAAGTTTATAGATTTGCCGAATAAGACTTTTACGCATTGTTCATGTATTAGTAATATTGAAGTGAAAAATATCATCAATAATCTTACGTTGTTTATCACTAAGATGTGTCCTTTCGGGACAATTGAAGTCTTTAGATAAGTGTGTCATCACATGCATCAATGAATAAACTGTTGTTAAGGTAGATAGTGTGTGGGTAGTTTTTTTGTAAATTTAAGTGTAGCCTGATTATTATATCCTATAATATCATCTATGATTAGGTATTGATGCTCTATAAGGAATTCTTGGCTATCACTATATACTTCTATGCCCAATCTAGTTTCTATAATTTCAATGGGTTCATTTATCTTACAAAGAGGTTCTGGATCAATATTCATTTGTATAAGATGATATGTTCTTTTAAAGATACTGATGGCATTGGTATTGTTACTATAGAAAGAGATCTAAACCAATAAAATTTTAGCTTATAACTTCTTGGTCATATATGTAACTAGTAAGGTGAAGAGATTCTCTATAACAAAATATGCTAGATGATCTGATATTGAAAAATACCAAATTCTAATGTTTCATTGGTTGATAATAACCAAAATTGAATGTTAAATCTATTCTGTAGAGGATTAATATCAGTTGGATAAAAGTTAGCACTCATAAAGGTAAAATCTATTAAAGATGCTATCGTAAATTATTTATAATTGTTGTTCGATACACAGAGATAAACTTCTCTATTTGTTAAAGATTTGGTAATTGTATTGTTTTCATTCATACAAGGTTTATTAATCGAGAGAGTAAATTTACTAAACTATTGTTAGTTCCTTTAACTAGGGTTTATAAGATTGATCCGGTACGCGCGATACAGGGCGTACCAGATCGTACCTGGCCAGGAGCGGCACATTGGCACGCACACGATATGTTGCCACTATTTGTTGTCGCCGGCCGTGGCACAATTGCGAGGGCATCCTCTGGCGATCTGTTGGGCCCTGTAGAGGGAGAGGAGGGCTGTCGGGGAGTTGCGAGGGGGTCTTCTAGCGATTTGTTGGGCGCCGCAAAGGGAGAGGAGGACCGTCTGGGAGAGGGGGAGGGGGGCCGCCACGGTGAGGGGAGAGGGAGTCAAGGCCTACAGTGCCAGAGGGAGGGGGTGCTGGGGAGAGTGAGGCGGCTAGGCCGTTAGGGTTTGATTTGAACAGAGGGAGGGGGGAGGGGGGAGAGGCATTGGGTGTGGGTTATTTATAAATCAATTCTTTATAAAATGAGTTTTTTGTCATTTAAGATTCAATAAAAGAAATTCCTCAATCTGGTATAGTACGGTACCATATCGGGCCGTACCTAAAAAAAATTCGATACGGCCTTGTGGATCAGTATTGCAAGCCTTGCCTTTAACGTGCACAAAATTGGCTTATAGCCATTGCCAGTGATAAAGTCTATGAATCTAACCAGTGTTATCATAACCGGACCGAACCGGCCAGTCGAACCGGTCCGACCGTGAACCGGTCCTGGAACCGGTTCGATTAAGGCCGGTCCGGTCTAATGTTAAAGAACCGAACGAACCGCGGTTCGGACCGGTTACCGGTCCGAACCGGTCCGACCCGATTCATCCTTTAAAATAAAAAAAATAAAAATAAAAATATTTCGATATTCAAAATTATATGAATGTGTGAACAAAATTATCTTATTATTATTGATTTGTTGTTATTTATCATTTATTTTAAATATATTTGAAGTTTAAATATTTAAAAGAGTATAGATATCAATTGTGAAGAGTGAAGACCAATGAAATATTACAAAATTTTAAGGTTAATTTATTTAACCATGTTATTGTTATTTTTTTACTTGTATAGTTACGTAATCATGACTAATAATTATACATGTATGTTTATTTATTTTGATCATTATGTCTTATTTCTTATTGTCTTGGGTTATAAAATCGGGTCGGACCATTTATCAATATTACGATGACATCACGGTTCAAACCGGTTCGATTGAACGGTCCAACCGGTTCGAACCGAACCAGCTCATTGACCGGTTCAAACACCGGTTCGGTTCTGATAACATTGAATCTAACACATCGTCTTTCTACTAATCTATTGGTTAGTTGTTTGGACACGGGACACTATCATTGCAATCAGTTCATATAATAATTTTTTTATCTAAGTAAAATTTAAATTTATTAAATACTTCAATTATGGCTTCAGTACTATTATAAATAACAATTTATATTTACCAGATACATACTTACAGATCTGTTCTTACCCATCTATGAGCTGTAACACGATTGCTTTCCAACCATCCTGTGAACTATCAATTTCGATTATTTTGGGAGTGTTGGTCTTAGGGAATGGCAGGGAGGGAAGGTTTTATTACTTTGTTCTTAATCTTTTGTATAAGTTTAATGTCTTCTTGGTTAAAATATTTTTGTCTTGATTTTCGTTGCTATATGAGGTTGTGATTTGATGTGTCCTTTCTTAAGTTCTAATCCTAAGAATTCTATTTCTTCTACTTCGAGGATCATTTTTTGTTTGTTAATTATGATGCTTTTGTTTCTAAATTTTTTGAGAAGCATGGAATGCAGAATCTGATTGCATCAGCTGCCAAAATTGGCGACTTATGTATTATCATTATTACTTGTTTATCTTAGACATGGAAGGTAGAATTAGATTGGATCAGCCAATGCCTTCGGAAAGCCAGCCTGGTTTCAATCCATCAATATGAGTTTGGGTTCATATTGATGGGTACAGTATCAAGTGTACATTCCTTCAAGTTTTTGTAAATTTGAGCTGGGTGGGATCATATATGGGGTCATTAGCGATTCCAATGCACATGCTCTTGTCCTTGGGTAAGTAACAATAATTTTGGTGCACTTTTTGCTACTGCACCGACCCCGTATCCTCCTATCTATTTGCTCTATCTTTAACCTGTTATTACATCTGTGAGCCTGCAAGCTTTCTTTTACGATGTGGAAATTACAGAAAGGAATAATGGCATTGTCCACCCTTACTCTTGAAAATTGGTTATTTCCAAAGATTTTGGGCTTGAATGCTTGTTTTTGTGAGCAATGTTATGTGGTTATCTCTTTCCCTGCAGCCAAAACGACTGATAAAAGCCTTAGTAGCTACGTTTACATTGTTATTTTCCTTCTTCATGGTTGTGACATTTCCCTTTTATTTTGCAGCATCCATGGGCAATGTGCAATTATAATGTTTGATGTCACTGCACGGCTGACATATAAGAATGTTCCTACGTGGCACAGAGATCTTTGCCGGTGAGCTTAATCATAACATTAGGATTCCAGATTTTGACTGGTTTGGATTTTTATATGCTACCTTATCTTGGTACATTTTTGTGACAATTTCCTGCTGTTCCTGGTTGGAGACAGGGTGTGCGAGAATATTCCCATTGTTCTCTGTGGCAACAAGGTTGATGTCAAGAACAGGCAAGTGAAAGCAAAGATGGTTACTTTCCACAGGAAGAAGAATCTCCAATATTATGAGATCTCTGCTAAGAGCAATTACAATTTTGAGAAGCCTTTCCTTTATCTTGCCAGAAAGCTTGCTGGGTAACTTACTCTTTCTTTATAGCATGTAAACCTACTGAAACTTCACTGTTCCAAGAGTTGGCTCTAAGGAACGGGCCTTCTTTCAGGGATGCAAATCTCCACTTCGTTGAAACTCCTGCTCTTGCTCCACCTGAAGTCCAAATTGACATGGCTGTTCAGCAACAGTGAGTGGATTGAAATCTCGCTGCTCTTTTTCTCTCTTGTATACACTAGTTGACTTCATCTGTGAACCTTAGACACTGCTGCTTGGAATGCTAGGGAAAGATTTAGATTTGCTTCCTCATGGATTGCACATGCAAGTTATTTTTTTTTTAGTATAAACACATGTTCGCTTGAAAAAGGTTGTTCAGTCTATGGATTGCTCTCCCCTGAATAATGTCTGTTTTTGCATTTCATGTCAACTCATTGTAGCATCAAAATCAGTCATCAAATGTTGTTACGTTTGTTACCTTGATGTTGGGTTGCCTGCTCACTTATTATTTTATTACTTTGAACCCATTCTGAATCCTTACCCCTCTGCCATGCTTCTATGTTCCTATTCTATTCTCTTTTGAGAAAATAGATAAAGTGATCCATGCTGATACACATATCAGTTATCAATTGGTGGCTTGAAGGACTTAGTATTATTGTAAACATTCTTGTCACTGAATAAGATCTAAAGCAGTGGATGATGGCTAGTTGCCATACAAGAAAAAAAGCTGTTCTTCACATCTGAAGAAGTATCATAATGAACATCAACATTCTTGTCACTGAATAAGATCTAAAGCAGTGGATGATGGTTAGTTGCCATACAAGAAAAAGAGCTGTTCTTCACATCTGAAGAAGTATCATAATGAACATCAAGCATTGTGTTATGCCACATTTTGATAACAATGTCATCTTTTTTGCGTAGTTCACCTTTGCCACCTTGGTTGGTGCGCTTTTATTCGCTTTTGTTTCAGGTATGAGGCTGAAATCGCCGCTGCAGCAGTGCAGCCCCTTCCAGACGATGACGATGATGCCTTCGAGTAAAACTTGCACGGGTTAGCTGGGTGCTTCTTCAGGGACAACAAGCTCGTCCGCATTCCAGTAACCATCGCTACTCTCGGTATCCCGGCTCTGCTCTCTGAGTTGATGCGTTTTTGGCTCTTACTTAATTTGAGCTGGACGGACATTTATTACAGTCTGGAAAAGAAGGTTCCCTGTTATGCGTTTTCGTGACTGGTTGATTTCTCCTATGCGATGAAACAAATTATTGGGCTGTTGGCCCTCTGTTATAATGTGGTAGATGTAAGAATATTGTATAGAAGATCTTCTCTTTGTCGGGGGCCTTTTTTGGTCGCTGTTGTTCGAGATTTAAGTTCGTTGTTATTGTGTTTTTGGCCCTTCATATATATAATTGAATCCCGAGAAGATCTTGCGCGTCTGTCCGCGCATGCAACTTCGTCATTTTGTGAGACACCTGCGACTCATCTGTCGGGACAAGTGTCGGAGAATTTATTCGACGGCAGAACCATTTGGGTTCCGAAAAAGTGGAAGACATTCTTCGGCGCCATGCCATGGCTTGTTACGTTGGATCGACTATTCGATTCTGTCAGATACAGCCGTATGGTATCACAGACCAGGACTAACCCGAGCCTTGATATATAAAGTGTGCAATTCGGCCGAGACACCGCCATGCAATGCCCTCGCTGTGAGACGCAGCCCTGTCGATCCGAGTCAATGATTGCCCGAGTCGATCCAGATAACTGCTCCAGCTAACCTTTGGCACAAAGTTGGTGCATGATATTTGAAAACTGTCTATTGAATCTTTACCCACGGTCGTCGAGTATCTTGTCGAGAGTACTATTTTGAATAGCAACGAGGGTGGTGGTTTCCATAGGCCAGCTTGGCTTACAAAAGTACGGTGCAAAGTCTTCACTACCCAGGGTGACCCAAAGCCCTCAACCTCAACATGACGATTCCAGTTCACTTCTGTCCCTTGCCACCCAAGTAAGTCCGGGATTTCATCACACACTCGAAAAGAAACTTGTGGCCCTTAGTTGGACCAAACTCTACATCCGGACTACATACCAACTGTTGGGCTGCCCTGACCTCGCCCTTCTGTCGTATCTTACTGCCAATCGATGGCTTTCATGCATGTCCACAGAACTCCAAAGATTTCAACTACATACAGCCAGAACACGTACATTGATTAGTATAAGGACGTTCGGGTTATTATCAAGTCTTCGTCAAGAGGAGAGTACAGAGCTCGACGTGGAGATGTAAACGCCCAGGTGAAAGAAAATGCGGTATTTTGTTTATACATCACAATAAAAGTATTTTTTTTATATGTTCTGTGATTATCGCCCCATGTCTCATGATCTTCTCGTGATGCTTACACAAAACCCACGGACCCGGTCCAAACACGAAGATCAAGGTGAAATACTGGGATATGCATCTGCTCCTCACTATATTACAGAATTACAGTAGGTAACTTCCAGTGCAGTATGCGCACAGAGATCCCATATATCTATATAGAAATAAAACATATTGTCATCTAGGGGGCCATATAACTTGAACTAATGATAAAGATTACAACGTATGTACAGAACCAGTTTTTTCTGTTCCAATCGGGATTTGATCCCAAGCATGTGGTCGGGGATTTGGAAGCTCAACCAAGCTGCATCCTGGATCTTTCTTTAATCCTCTGCGTCTCACCAAATTCCTCACATTCTCTGCATCTTTCCATCTCCCAGCTGCAGAATAGATATTTCCCAGTAATACATAATTCCCTGTGTTCTCTTGTTCTATATCAAAGAGACGTCCTGCAGCTTCCTCACCCAACTCAACATTCCCATGGACAACACATGCACCCAGCAGGGCACCCCAAACTGCGTGGTTAGGCTCGAAGGGCATTGCCTTGATCAATTCATATGCTTCGTCGAGCCGACCTGCCCGACCGAGAAGATCGACAATGCACGCATAATGCTCTGCCTCTGGCTTCATGTGAGGGCTTTCGAGCATGCGGTGGAAGAAGTACAGACCCTCGTCCACCAAACCGGCATGGCTGCAAGAATATAACATGGAAGTGAAGGTAACTTCGTTGGGTTCCCCACCAGATGCCTCCATTTGTTTGAACAGAAGAATGGCAGTCCTCGCGTCCCCATGCATTCCATAACCAGCTATAATTGCGCTCCATGAAACGATATCCTTCACAAGGATCTCATCGAAGAGTTCATGTGCAGCCTCAACGCTTCCAGTCTTTGCATAGACATCTATCAAACCAGTGGTTACTTCAATCCGTCGATGAAACGCAATTCTTATCAGGTAACCATGTATGTTTCTAGCTTGACGAAGATCCGCCAAATCAGAATATGCAGGAAGGACACTGGTGATCGTAGCCAAGTCAGCCCGCACGGCTTCCAAATGCATTTGCTTGAAACTTTCTACTGCTTTTATAGGTAGCTTATGGTGAGCATAACAAGATATCAACGCATTCCATGTCCCGCTTCTTCTAGATCCATTCACAAACACTGACAAGCTGAGATGGATAGTGCCACATTTGCCATACATATCTATGAGTGCAGTTTCCACAATTATCTCGGATTTGAGGTTTAACCTAACGCATGATCCGTGTATGCACTTTCCATGCTTCATCAAGGATGAGTTCGTGCAAGCTGAGAGCAGCGAGGCCATGGTTACTGCATTGGGTTCGATCCCAGATAACATCATCTCACGGGCAAGGGTGAGCGCTTCTGCTGGAAATTCATGTAGGATGTACCCTCCGATCATGGCTGTCCATGAGACTACGTCTCTTTGGCATGCCTCGTCTTCAAATACCAAGCGTGCCTCCTTCAAACTGCCGCACTTTGAGTACATGTCGATAAGAGAGTTCTTCACTGCAACATGTCCTCCGAACCCCTTTGCATTCACGGCCATATGCACTTGCCTCCCCCTCACCAAGTCCCTGAGACAAGCGCATGCCGGTAGCACTGACACCACGGTTGCACAATCAAGTTCCACACCAGCAGCTGCCATTTGATCGTAGAGTGCCAATGCCTTCCCCGCATGCCCATTATGGAACAGGCCCGAAATCATGGTGTTCCAGGAAATAATAGTTCGGCCACACATGGCGTCGAACACCTTCCCTGCCTCTTGCACGTTGCCACAGCTCACGTACATACCCATCAACGAGTTCTGGACATAACCATCGGACCCAAACCCCATGACCAGGGCCATGCAATGAGCCTTCTCACCCGCCGGCCGCCACGAAAGGTCGGCGCACGCTTTCAGTGTAAAAGTGAAGGTGAACTTATCCGGGCGGCAATCGAGGGCTCTCATTTCGTGGAACATGTGGAGTGCATAGAGGGGGAGCGCGCCTTGCAGATAGCCTCTGATGAGTGAATTGCACAGGAAGGGAGTCCTCCGTTCTGGGGACACTTGGTCGAACAGGAGCCGGGCGGTGACGGTGTCCCCGCAGAGAGCGTACATGGAAGAGAGCTTGAGAGGGAAGCGGCGGCGCAGCGGGTCTCCCCAGAGCGGGGAAAGGAGACCGGCGGAGATGAGGCAAGCGTGGAGGAGCTTCCCCTCGGCGAGGGATCTGGCGCGGGCGCAGCGCTGCAGGAAGGCCAGGCATCGGGAAGGTGTAAGCGGGGGAGGAAGGGCCGCGGTGGCTGCAGAGGCGAGTCTGGGGATGGCGGAGGAAGCGCCATTCATGCATGTACTCGCGCGCGGCAGAATGGCAGGGCGACGGCTGCTGCCAGTGCAACCGGAATCTGAACGGAAACTGGCAGGTTTCTTGGCTGGAAAGTTCCCAGTTGCTGTCCGGCGAGATTCTTCTTCTCAAAAGTGTCCTGCCTCCTCGTTTAGATTCTTGAATGAAAATTATAAAATATAAAAAACAATTATATCTTCAATTCTGAGCTTTTTTTTTCTACCACTCCTCAGCTTTTATTGATGAACTGTTTTTTTTATTCTCTCCTTAGTGCTGCTACAAAATGGTACTGTAACCACATATAATTGTAGTATTATATATAGTAGGAACGTCATAAGATTAATCACTACAGTAATAACATAGTAGAATAATAATGTAATATCATGTATTAAATTAGGATAATCATGTATATACTCCTAGAATCTTATGTATTGTTCCTATATTTTCATGTTCTTGATATTGTTATGTACACTCTAGTACTAAGAAATATTATTTTGTTATATCTCTCCCCAAAGTTTTCGAATATTTTATTAAACATGTAAACTATAAGGTTTTAAAAGAGTATATAAGATAGTATAAAAGACTGTAGGGATATATATGTCAGTATTTTAATTATGTGATAAGATTGAATAATGATATATTAGTCTTTTTTTTCATTTAATTTGTCTAAAATTAAATTAAACAAATGATAGATAATGTCATAGATATATACGATGAAATGTGGCTATCACGAGAGAATGCGTATTAAGAATATATGAGTATGGAGTAGAATATGTAGGATTCAATGTGTAACTACACCTATTAAATAATTGAATTACTATATTAATATATAACTAATTTACTACTAGCTTGCTACTTTAATAGGTTATATATTATTACATTAACATATTGATATGTTATTGTATTTATTATCTTATTGTGATGTGTGAACAAACAAATAATCTACAAGATGGGTATTATCCAGATATTGATAATTTTTACTCAGAGAAATGTCATAATTATAGACAAATACATAAAGATTTCAATATCCGTCGACATCCTACTATGTGGACTTACAAATTGAAATCAAACTTCATCGCCCAACTAAGCTACTTAATCAGCCAATGATGCTCAAATCTTCCGTGTAGTCTGATGGTTTAATATGTAATTTTTTTAGATAAATGGCTTCGAGAAATATCCCCCTCATCCCGATATACTTCTGTGAAAAATGTTGCTACCACTTTCTGTCACTCTCTAGGGTCGTTCCTACTTCATTGTCAAAAGATTAAAAAAATATTATAGCGTCATATTTTTATTAATTAATATGTATATTTTTATTAATTAATTTGAAAAGTAAATAATAAAATAAAAATGTAAATTCAGAAATATTGTGTTTAGAAGTTTCGGACGACTACCACCTTAGGAACGTAGCATTTTTAAAAAATTTAAATAATAACAATTAATATTTTTCTGTTGAGCTCGAGACCTCGACTTTTAATGTGTCTTTCCTCCCCGGCGGACACCACGGCGCTCCGAAAGAGAAGGGAGTGGCGTGCCCCGTCGCAACGCAGCTGTACGAGCATCCCGGCGACCGTAATGGCCGCTACACCTGCGCCGTCGACAAGCAGAACGAAGAAGAGTGCGTGCGATTCCCCGCCGTGGGGACTCGGTGCAGCACCCGCAGTCGCACAGAGAGAGAGAGAGAGAGAGAGAGAGAGGCAGGACTGACTCGGCTCTTCTTGAGTCCTCTTTCCCTTTGCAAGCTGCTGGGTTGGCGTTGAGAAATGGGACCTGTTCATCCATCCTTGGGAGAGCATGGCAGAAGTCGAGTCCCGAGTCTTCTTCTTCACCCCCTGGTTGGGGGTGACCGTGTGAGAAATGGGCCTCCCCATCCATCGTCCCTCGTGTTTCTCTTAGGGTCGCCATCGGTGCGATCAATTAATGGTATGCAGCCGGAATTATCCGCGCGGTGATTGCAGCGTGGGGCGCCATGTAATGTAAGGTGCCCACCACACCCACAGCTCGCAAAGTTGGGCGCGGATGGCGGAAAATAACACCAGCGACAAGGACTGCGACAATGGTAAACAGTGAACCCTGGTGCTTCCCCGAGTGCCGATTAGAATAGTCAAAATATTGGGAAAAAAGTTGGGGTGCCGTGTCGGCGGATCTAAAGAAGGGGGTGGTGGGGAATCGAAGTGGGGGGGAGGGGGAATAGAAGCGGACAGTAGTGTGAGCTATGAGTGTCGGGAGCCCACTTATGGCGGCCAGACTGGAGATCCCTGGACTACGCGGTGGCAACTACAGGGCCATTTGTCGCATGTGCCTCTTAGTTTCGCACTCCGAATGCTCTAGCAGTCTACGGGTTGGAGGGCACCGGTGGAGACGTCGGCCTCGGCCGCTGTTTGTGCCAAATTTCCTCAAGTTATGATCTTTTGGGTTCAGCAAGCTTGTGACAGTCTGAAACTCGGGGGAGGTGTTGACTGGTTGGTTATTATCGCCTGTGTGAACTCCCCGCTGGCTGCGGGATTCGAGATGCCGACAGTGAATTAGGTGTATCCTCCCATGCCTTTGCACTGTGTTCCAGCCATCTCCATCAATTGGGATACTTGAGGACATCCATTGTTGCTCCAAATTAGTGGGCAATGATGATTGATTCGGTGGATGCCAGAATTTGTTCTTCTGGTTTTCCTGTAAATTTGCACCTATCAATGATGTCGAGATAATTGGATTACCTCCGTCTACCGGAGGACGGCTGCTCTGGGATGGGATCGTTTTATTCCAAATTCACGGCATGCTGTTGCGTCTCACGGATTGGGACCACTGTCGTCGAGGCTCCTGATGTTGGTGAGCTCAGTGATTCGCTTATTTCCTGATTATGTGTGTGTGCCGAGATGGGTTAGTAATGGATTATAGCCTGTTATTGCAGAGGACGAGGAGAGTAGAGAAGTTGATGACTTGCCTGTGTTCCAAGAATACTCTTTCGAGCAGCTGAGGCTTGCCACGTCAGGTTTTGCCTCAGAAAATATTGTGTCTGAGCATGGAGAGAGGTCCCCGAATGTTGTCTATAAAGGGAAGCTGGATGGTCAGAGGCGGATTGCTGTCAAGAGATTTAATAGATCTGCATGGCCGGAGCCTCGCCAGTTCTTGGTACTTGTTGTCTTACTTTCTATGCACTGGTTTCACGTTTCCCATGATCGACTACACTGTACTCTCTTGTTCTCGCTTGAGAATAGAGTAGCATCTGCATGATAGGAACAAGTGCTCTCCTTGGCGAATGGATCACTTTTCCTCAGTGGCCGATCATTTCTATGCAATACACAGGGAACTCAACATTTCGAAAATCATAGGAGATCTCATATTTGTCAAACTTGAGTTGTTGATTTAAATATTTCTCGTTTCTCTTTAATCTGGTGTTTGATATGTAGCCATAAATTAGCATTGGGATGGATGTCTGAGCACCGTCCAATGCCTTTCTGAGATTTCCAGTCGATAACTTTGTGTTCACCTGAACTAAGCAAGTCTGGACAGATACCCCAATCTTCATACAACAACATATCTAATATGGGGTTGACCTGTGGAATATGGTGGTCCTTCGCTTTTTTTGGAGAATTTTAACTGAAATGATGAATCCAAGAGGAATACCCGTCCAACAAGGAAGAGTTTAGTTTGGATACTCGTCCTCCTTTAGGAATGAGGGATACAAGTAACATATACCAGAAACCACAAATCCTCAGAAGCAGAAAGGTAACTGGTTTCATCTGGATATTATTCACTACACTGCATAAGGGTAAAGTTGAACCCCTCTAGTAGTCCTTAGCTTATATATTCTGAGTGCGTTCAAACTTTTGAGGAAATGGCTATTTAGTATCTCACTTGTGTTAAAAAAAAATGAAATTGAGCTCCTCTGCCAAATATTCCTTTATCTCCTCCAAGCATTATCAAATTTTTTGCGAGGAGGGCTATTTAGTATCTCTATTGACATGGTCGTTTTATAAATGTTGGCTGCATCATTTTAAGGGTCAAGGTGCAAAGCCCATTTGTTTAATTGAAGGAGCTTGTCACCCACAAATTGTGAAGCTAGTTAGAGCAAGTAGTTCATGATGGAGATTTGCAGTTATTTACCGGATTTGAAGGGATTGAGGCCTTTTCTCTTGCTTTTCTAGTTTTGGGACCTTTAGCATGCTGAAGGCTCTATCTTTCTTGTGATCAGAGTCCTTTTGTAACAGGGGTGAGTTGAGTAGGATATTCTTTTTTGCTTTCATTCTTTAGCGAAGATCAGGCTTATTCCCATTAAAATTTGGGATGCTTGAGGTTACATTTTGTTCTTTTCTTTTGAACAATGACACTGATTTACTTTTGTAACTATGGTAGTGCAATGCCATCCTTTCTTTTGGGTTGGGAAGGGATGGTACATCTAATGGAATGGCTGGAAAATAAGGTTGAATGCCAAGATGGTTTCATTCTCCTTTGGTAGTTTGGGGCCTAGGTGTCTAGGTGATCACTAGTGTTGACTGTCTTGTTAGAGCATGTCTTTTCTATTTAGTGTACTTTTTTTTACAGTGTTGATGAATTATGTTCCTTAGTCATTTAAAAGAAAAGACATTCAACGTGGCTTCAACACCTTTCTATCTTTTAAATTGCATTTTTGAACTCGTAAAGTCATTTCATGAGGTATCCCATATTCCCATAAGATGGTGTGAAATTCTCACTTTGTCAGATAGGAGTTTGAGATTCTCAATACCATCAACAGGATTAAAGGGATGCCGAGTTATGGAATGCAAGGATTTTCCGGACGGAGTCCAAAACCTCCTCCGAATCTGTTTCAGCTTTTATTCGTAGAAGGGTGTCAGATGGGATAAACTCTTATGTAATGTAGAGGTTTCTTCCTCTTCCTTTTTGGTTTTTTTGAGTAGAGAGTGACACCATCTAGGTTTACTCCTGTATAGAGGGACTTTTGGGTTCTTTGACTTCTTTCTCCTTTCTATACGTCTACATCTTACCTTCTTTGTTTAATAGGTACCATCCACTTCTCAGAAGAAAAAAAAGAGATACAAGGGCTATTGCTGCAGAGATGTGCCTTTTTTATTTTGTTACTACAGAATAGATTATGTAATGTTGCAAACTTTCAAAACGAATCACGATCTATTAATGGTAATCCAAACATTTAAAATGATGGTTCCTGCTTTTGTTTTTCTTTCTCTTATGTTGTGAGTGTTTTCTGTCAGCAATTTTTTTCCCCTGAAAATGCTTCTGTTGGCAACAATAAATGGATATCTTTATTTGAGTACCAGAGGCTGCAGTGATACCTTTTTTTCTCCTGTTGGATTACTGGAAGCTGTGTTATATCATTATTCTAAAAGTCATTTGCTCGTCTTCTTGACTATGTTCTCACTTGGCCTTGCTAAAGTGTTTGTAGACAAAGGAGGAATTCACTTTTTGTCTGCACCAAATATTTGAAATTCATGTTTTGAGTAACCAAACTGATTATTTTTTATATCTTTATTCATTTGTTCCTGGCCTCCTAAGTCAGTTGTTGAATTTTGATTTTAACTCACTATAATTTCTGAGTTTCGTCTGTACTAGAGTTGCAATGTGGAGGGTTGCTTCTATCAATGGGGAGCATTAGAGCATAGGTTACGCTCTTTGTTGATTTTCTCATTTGATGATGTTTATGTGTCTCATACATTTCTAGAGAAAAATAACAAATCTCCAGAAATGACAATATTTAGTTCACAATTGATTCGGAGTGAAAGTGTTACCCACACAAGTGTGAAGGTGCTCCACTTGCATTCTCTACAAATATTTTTATTTAATCTGCTATATTCTTCTGCCTTTTAGGAAGAAGCAAAGTCTGTTGGGAAACTTCGCAACCGAAGGCTCGCAAATTTGCTTGGCTGCTGCTGGGAAGGTGATGAGAGATTGCTTGTGGCAGAGTATATGCCAAATGAGACACTTACAAAGCACCTTTTCCATTGTAAGTTTCTGGGGAGCTTGTTTCTACTGCCTTTATAGGTAATTCAAAATTCATATATTTCAACCTAGTTTGAGATCTAGACATCATTCTGTACATTATTCAAGGTAGACACAGTTGTCTAGTGTCTACTTTTACCACTGGGACATGAGGGTTTATTTATGTATTACCAAGTTGATGGATGCTGTGAACTTGCATGGTGGCCGTTTTCAGTCATCCTTTTATTTATCTTTTCATTATTGTTTCTTTTTTGGTGGCTACAACATTCAATTTATCGAATGCCTCACTGGAGGATCTAGCAAGAACTGGTTCAATGGCCTGAGGTAGCAAGTCTAATGTCCTTTGGTCTGTCTATTGGATTTTTCTTCTTTTTAGTCGATAAGCCAGTGTGTCCTTTGTTGTTAAATGGTCGTTTCCTTTTACACCTTGTAAAAATTTCTGCTGTCTTGTTTTATTGATTTAGTGGTTATCAAAGTTCATCAAATACAGCCATATGTTCTTTGGCATTCTTTTCTGTTGAGTTAGGTCCTTACGTAACTTTTGTAAATTGAAGCTGCAAATTTGTCATATGACAGTACTTCTATATATTTTTATGCACAGGGGAAACACAGCCAATGAAATGGACTATGCGATTGAGAGTTTCACTGTATCTTGCACAAGCTTTAGAATATTGTGACCGCAAAGGGCGTGCCCTTTATCATGATCTTAATGCCTATAGAGTTCTATTTGATGATGTAGGTATTTCAAATTCATTGGTATGCTGGCATTTCTACTTTTCTATTTGGTATTATTTATCTCTCATTGGGTTCGAATTTCCCAGGATGGTGACCCCAGACTTTCATGCTTTGGCTTGATGAAAAATAGTCGGGATGGGAAAAGCTATAGCACTAACTTGGCCTTTACACCTCCTGAGTACTTGAGAACAGGTACATCCATTTCGGAAGTGTTTGTTGTTATAGATAGAGAATGTTTAAGTCATTCTCATGCTCACAACATATGCTCTCATTTGTTCTTTTCAGTTGATATTCTTGTAGACATGTGTAAGGTATGTTATTATATTGTTATGGATAGATTTTTTTTATGTTTGTGGAATGTAGTTAATAGTTGACTTTCATTTTTATAGTTGATACTGCAAACAATTGCACTTTGAAAACTGTTATTGCATAACAATGATGCTCTGTGTACATGCACTGGTGGACCTCCATGCTTACACGCAGCCAAGTTATGGACTACAAGCTCATAATTTGGGCCACATGTTATGTTAAATTGCCCTGGTGTGGTGATGTCTATGATTTGGTTGATACTTCTATTTCAGTTGGAGAATCTGTGTTAAACACTTCAAACACTTGGATACTATGCAATACTTGGATATGCATATTGAGAAACCATTTTAAGTGGTTCAACAGTTCTCTAAATTTCTTGTTTGAATGTTATGGTTCAATGATTTGGTGAATATCTTATTTTGTGCTATAATCAAATTCAATTGATTATACCCTACTACATATATGTACAAGTACATGAATATATACACATCTATATACTTCCCATGTGCTTGTTTCTTTAGAACTTCTCATCTATAGAACTTTGTCATGTCTGACACGTCATTGTCAACTCTCAGCACTGGTGTCCCTCCCCCAAATCATAGGGTAATATTCATTGTATTTATTCTTTTTGTTGATTAACTGTAATATTCATTGTATTTATTCTTTTTGTTGATTAACTGTAATATTCATTGTATTTATTCTTTTTGTTGATTAACTTTTATCTTTAAGCTGTTTTGGCATAATTGTAGGCAAAAAAGCCACTGGGAAGGAGAGGAACTATCAGATCTTTAATAGGAAAATAAGGAAGTTGGATTAGCTTCTGACCTTCATTTGTTATCGAGCTGTGGAATGGGTTACAGCTTTGGGCGGTGTTAGTTCCCAAATATTAAGCATTATTTATAATATTTGTAAGTAGTTGCCACTTGACCTTGGTGTAGACTTCCACTTTGGTGTTTCTGTACACAGAAGGGATTTTCCTAGGGAGGGATGATTGCCTCCCCCCCCCCCATTCTCTTGTTTGAGGGTACATCGGGGGTTCTTTTTGGGGAGAGATTACATTTTTCTTTATCAAACCTGTACAACTGTACACTTGGATTTTAATGAATATGTTGTACCACCCCCTTTAGAAACAAAAAGCATTCTAAGGTGAAATTCGCTGTCTCATATATGCCCTGGCTTGAGTTCTTGATCATTTATATATTTTTGTAAATTTACTTGGTTGTGTCAGTGATTCCTGGTCCCCTGTATTTGTTCCTGGTGAATGTCTATTATGTGTTTTCTTGCATTTCAAACCCAGACCATTCGTTTGTACTTGCCTTTCTAGGTACAAATTATTAAAGTGGTTGGTCTTGCGACTTTTGGTTTCTGTGTTTTCGATCTATAGGAAGAATTACTCCAGAAAGTGTAATATACAGTTTTGGGACTCTCTTGCTTGATGTCCTCAGTGGGAAACATATTCCTCCAAGCCATGTAAGTTCTCCTTCCACCACTTTCCTTTCTATTTATGCAAACTATGCTATCCATTCTACCTAGCCTATCTAACTGCAATCTTCTAAAAAGGAAAAGAATGCAACCAATGTGCATAGATTAATGCATACCTTTGACATTAATTTGCAAATTTGCTTGGTTCATTTAAATCAGTTGTTACAGAATCGAAAAAGGCTGCTTTACCCGAATGAATTTTAATTTTTCATAATGCTATTGTAATTTGAATCTTTGTTTCATGTTTAGACATAATGTTAATGGAGAAAGCAGATTAACTTGATATTAACATGACTGAGAGTGCAGCTTTAAGGAGTAATCTTCTCATGGAACTTCAGTAACTGCACCACTTGTCTTTTATGGCATGCTCTTTTTGGCAAATGGTTCCCCAGCTTCTAAAGATGTTTCGTCCATAGATGAAATTGAATATCTTGCCTTTGTGTCTTTTGGATGCTGCATGCATCAATGATTAGAGTTTTCATATGCCAACCTTATTCCTCAGAAGATAGTATTCCCTCGATTATTGTATTCTCTGCATCTAATTTTTTGTTTTTTGAGTTTCTATGCAGGCCCTTGACCTGATACGAGACCGGAATTTCCTTATGCTGACAGATTCCTGTCTGGAGGGGCAGTTTTCTGATGAGGATGGGACTGAATTAGTACGGTTAGCTTCTCGATGCCTGGAGTATGAACCTCGAGAAAGGCCCAATCCTAAGTCATTAGTGGATGCATTGACTCCTCTTCAGAAGGAAATTGAGGTGATCTTTTTCACATAGATTATGTAATTAGAAATACCTGGATATCCCTGCTGTTTTTCATACTTGTGGAAATTTTTATTTAAGACATTTGTATTCTTATTGGTATTTTTCTTATTGCTGTTACATTGTACCCAGAATTGGTCTTAATATCTCTAGAACATTTACTCTTTTTTTGAGAAATTTTCCTAACCAGTAATTTCTTGTTTTACCTTACGTTGTGTCCTTTGCCTGAAATATTGGACTTCCTATATTTACCATAATAATTTTCCTGCCTGAATACTACTTTTGGATGTATTTGATGAATTTGGAATTCAAGTCCATTGTCCACAATTCAAATTGGATGTATTGGTAAAATTGTGTTAGTACATTCCATTATTCTTGGAAAGAGTTGGTTTATGGAAGTGATGGTACTCTGAAAATTAGAATCTTGATCAGTTGCATCCAGGATGGACAATATGCTAACGTCAGATTAATTCATTTTACTGTTCCCGCATTTGGAATGGAAACATATTAGAGGTTGACTAATATCTTAAAAGGAACCATGTTGAACACGAAAATTTTCTTTAAAAAAATAAAAGAAAAGAACAAAAGGGGGGGAGAGGAAGAAGGCTGCGACCTCTTCCTCTCTTCCTCTTCTCCCTTGGTCAAACCGGGTCAAACCCAGTGGGGGAGGAGGCCGCGGCCCCTGCTTCCACCCCCAGCCAAACCAGGGGGAGCAAGGGTGGTCGGCTTCCACCCTCAGCCCAGACCGGGGGAATCCCCCCTCCCCCTTTTCCTGTCAACCCGGGGAGGAGGGGGGGTAACCGTGGCCTCCCTTCTCTCTTCCCAAACACCTCTAACCCGCGGAAACCCAAGGGGCAATAAATGTCCAAACATTAAATAGGCATGGGAGTTCTCCCAAGTAACTCTCATATAAAAGGAGGGGAACTCATTTTCCAACACACAATCCAAGAAGCCAAGAGAGCCCACAAGGAGAACTCAAAGAGGAGCTGGAGGACTGAAGACTTGGGATAAGGTCTGGTTCTCCCAGCCCCCAAGGAGTTGTCTGCACATTGGCCTAGGTTTGTTTGTGTATAAGCCCATAACAGGGTATGTTTTGTCTTGTATAAATACCCCTATTTTGGGGGAATGCATTTGTAACTTTATGAAAACTCTGTAAAATTACAGAAAATCATATAGTCCTCAAGAATGATCAAAGTTTGTGGAAAAGTGTTTGTTGGTTTATGTAAATACCTATAAAGGGGATGCTTGCCCAAATACCCTGTCGTTGGGGAAATGCCCTTGTATGTTTTTGTGAAAATTACAGAAAAATCAGAAAGAACATGTAATGTTTAAGAAATGTGCAAAGTCTGAAAATTATGGGAAAAACCCTGCAAGGTTTAAAAATTACAGGAAAAACCCTGCAAAGTCTAAAAATTATGGGGAAAACCTTGCAAAGTCTTAAAATAATGGGAAAAATCCCATAAACTCTGAAAATTATGGGAAAAAATCCATCATGTCTGGAAATTATGGGGAAAATCCTGACATATTCAAAAATTGCAAATATACCTTCCAACTTTGTAAATTTGTATAAATAACCGGAAAGAGTCAAAATTGCAGTAATACCCAACAAGGGTCCAGGGTTTGCCGATGTAACTCAAATGCTCTCCTAACTCATTTGGCTAAGTGATATGCGGTTTAAACCGTTGTTCACAGTTCGAATCCGACCCCCTGCCATCTTTTGAAATACTTTTTTTAAATAACTATATAAAAAAACGAATAAAAATAATGTTTATAGCACGTTTCGAACCGGGGATATCACGTTTGAACGTGAGATCATAGATGGTGGTACAGGTTTCGGTACCGATTTTGGCCTGGTCCGAAACCAATTAAATAATATTTTTTTTGCTAAAAGGGCACATTTGGTTTCGAGCAAAACCGAGCATGTGGTATCGTTTCGTTTTGGTCCGAAATCGAAACATTTTGGTTTCGGTCGAAACTGCCTTCCATGCGTGAGATCCCTCAACCAACCGACTTACAAAATGAATTTGATATAAAAAAATTAAAATAATATATATAGCGTCCCGGTTGCGTCCCACAGACCGGTCGTCCCGATCTGTGGCTGGGACGGGACGGGACAGGCGGTTCACCCTGTCCCGTCTCAGTTTGTCAAACCTTGCAAGGGTCAAAAATTACAAATGCACCCCCGCTTGGGAAAAAATTATAAATATACCCTCACTTGTGGGAAAATTACAAATACACCCCCATTGGTGGGAAAAATTAAAGATATACCCTACTTATGAGAAATTTTCAAATATACCTCCATCTTGTGCAGGAATGTCTTTTATGGACATGAAGTCAATTCAATGCTCCGATCACAATCAAAGGAGCGATCATGATCATAAGTCAATCTGACGGTCCGATTAAGATGAAACTTAAATCCAACAGTCAGATTTCGATCTAAAATAAATCCAACAGTCGGATCTTGACCAAACTTAAATGCAACAGTCGGATCTTAACGAAACTTAAATCCAACTGTCGGATCTTGACCAAATTTAAATCTAACGGTCATATCTTGTCCAAATTTAAATCTAACGGTTAGATCTTAATATGGAATAAATTTTAAGGTATGATATTGACCAGATATAAAATCAAAGGGTATGATCATGATCAAATGTAGATCTAATAGTGGATTCAAGACTGAATGTAAATTAAATAACCTGATAATATAATCAGGGTTATGTGTATCATGTATAATAAACCCAAGGAATGAAATATTCAATTTTCTCCTGTAAATCTATATCTCTAATGGATGAACTCTTTGATCAAGTTTATTAGATAAAACCCTCAATATTATGACAGAGATTGTAGAGGTTACGAAGAGGGACGAACACTTAATAACATACAAGAGTGGATCACATATAAGTCAAATTGACTATTTTCTTATTAGGAATGTCGATAGAGTTCTATGTAAAGATTGCAAAGTTATTCCTGGTGAGAGTCTAGCCCCTCAACATAGGTTGTTAGTAATGGATATCTTTATCCCTAAATTCAAAAAAAAAGATCATTATAAATAATTGTTCTAAGATTAAATGGTGGAATTTAAAAAGTAAGTTTAGAAATATTTAAAAATCACCTATTAAAGGAAAACATTTGGAATTTAGAACAAGAAACTAATGCAATGTGGAATAATGTTACAAATTGTATAACGAGTGTAGCAAAACTACTCTTAAGCGAATCTAAAGGTAAAAAGAATTTAGAAAAAGAGACTTGGTGGTGGAGTGAGGAAATCTAAAATACCATTAGAGTAAAAAAGGAGTGCTTTAAAGTTTGGCAAACTAACAAAAATAATCAAACCCTAGAAACTTATAAAATTGCTAAAAAGAGGGCTAAGAAAATAGTTAGCGAAGCTAAATCAAAGGCATATGGAGATTTATATAATAAATTAGGAACCCGAGAGGGTAAAAAGGACATATTTAAACTTGCTAAATTAAGAGAAAGGAAAAGTGGAGATTTAGATCATGTTTGTTGCATTAAAGGTGAAGATCAAAGGGTTTAAATTAAGGATCTTGAGATTAAAGAGAGGTGGCATAGTTATTTTCTGAAGTTACTTAATGGAGATTGCGTCAAGGATTCTTCTTTAGAAGGTACCCAAGAGTCCACAATATTTGATAAATATCAATATTTCAGGCGTATTAAGATGTCAGAAGTGGAGGATGCTTTAAGGAAAATGAAAGTGGGCAAGGTCTTAGGACCAGATGGCATACCGATTGAAGTATGGAAAGGCCTAGGAGACATTGGTATTCAGTGGCTAACTAAACTTTTTAATAAAATTTTAAAGGAACGGAGAATGCCAGAAGTTTGGAGGAAAAGTGTTGTAGTTCCTTTCTATAAAAATAAAGGAGATATTCAAAGTTGCAATAATTATCGTGGAATTAAGTTTATGAGTCATACTATGAAACTTTGGGAAAGAGTAATCGAAAAACACCTCCGATATATGACTAATGTATCGGAAAATCAGTTTGGTTTTATGTCGAATAGATCTACTACATAAGCTATTTTCTTACTACGGCGGTTAATGGAGAAGTAGTGAGAGATGAGAAAAGATTTGTATATGATTTTTCTTGATTTAGAGAAGGCGTATGATCGAGTACCAAGAGAATTGATTTGGTGGACATTAAGAAAGAAAGGAATCTCTCAATGATATGTTGATTTGATTAAGGATATGTACGACGGTGCTATTACTAGTGTTCGAACTATTGCTAGAGAGACTGGTGAATTTCGGTTTCTATAGGTTTGCATCAAAGTTCTGCACTAAGTCCGTATCTCTTTGCCTTAGTTATGGATGAAGTAACAAAACAATTGCACGAGGATATCCCTTGGTGTATGTTATTTGCAGATGATATTGTCTTAATTGATGAGAGTATTGATGCTTTCAATGCTAAGTTAGAGCGTTGGAGACTTGCCTTAGAGTCTAAAGGTTTTAAAATTAGTAGGACTAAGTCAGAGTTTATGCATTGTAATTTTAGTAATGGGAGACTGGTACAAGAAGACACGGTTCTAATTGATGGGCATAACATTCCGAAGAGTAGTACCTTTCGATACTTAGGGTCTATCATACAAGAGAATGGGGAGATTTATGACGACGTTACACATAGGATTAAGGCAGGCTGGTTAAGTTGGAGAAGCGCATCAGGAGTCCTCTGTGATCGTCGTATGCCTGTGAAATTCAAAGGGAGGTTTTATAGAACGGCTGTGAGACCTGCTTTGTTATATGGTACCGAGTGTTAGGCAGTACGAAAGGAACACATTCACAAAATGTGTGTAGCAGAGATGAGGATGTTGAGATGGATGTGTGGCAAGACTAAGAAAGATAAGATTAGGAATGAGTGCATCCGTAAGGACTTGGGGATAGCCCAATTGATAGTAAAATGAGAGAAAATAGACTCAGGTGGTTTGGTCATGTGCTTCGTCGCCTTAACTCAGCACCGGTTAAAAGATGTGACCGAATCTTAGCACTTGATAGAAATCTTTGGCGAAACAGGATTCATGTAGCCGACCCCAAATAATTGGGATAAGGCTCTGATGATGATGATGATGATGATGATGATGATTGTAGAGGTTACGAGTGCTTTGACAATTAATCAAAGGTGTTTAGACTTTACGCCTACGTAAATTAACACTGACTACGGTCGGTGGGGAAAAGTCTAATACGCAAACCCTAAATCGTTTGATAAACCGAATTCACATAATTAATAATATGCATGCTAATCAATTAGCTAAAATACGTACATATTTATCCAACAAATAGATACAAATTAATTTTCTGCGTGAAACAAACCAACATTAGTTATTTGTATTGCTTTAGCTGGATTTAAGTGTGGCTAGAAATTGTATTTGATTGTGAATGCTGTACTACAGGTTCCTTCCTTTCTTCTGATGGGCATTCCACATGGTGGTACACCCACATTGGAAACACTATCTTTGTCTCCACTTGGTGAAGCTTGTTCTAGGATGGATTTGGAAGCCGTACATGAAATTTTTGAGATAATTGGCTACAAAGATGACGAAGGAACATCAAATGAGGTTTGTATAGTTCTCTCTGCTCATAGCTGCATGACAGTTGATTCATTCCATTGATGCATTCGGATTATAAGATAATAATGTCATTGTCTTCCATTCACTTTAGAAATAAGTTTTCCCAAAGTTTGATTACCTGCTGTTCTTCACAAAGTTTTGTCGGCTATTTTTTTCTCTTTTCCAGCTCTCATTTCAGATGTGGACGGACCAAATGCAAGAGACATTGAATTCAAAGAAGAAGGGTGATAGTGCTTTTAGACATAAAGATTTTGGTACTGCAATTGAATGCTACACTCAGGTTAGTTCATCTTTATGTATTCTGTAAGAGGTTTATATACAGTTATTCTGGCATCTTGGGCATTTAGATAACAGGTTGCTGGTAGCCGGAATTTAGTTTGTTAGGGCCCATGGTTACTGAAATTGTGCTCTACAGTAATTAAAGAACGAACTCTTGAGCCTGCATTGTGGGGCAAGTTGTTCATGACATAGTTTGCTTCCCACAGGCTGGGATCCCCAATCTCTCGAACCCAACCTGATGCACAGGGCTTACTGGCTGCTCATCTGTGGAGGATCTTCCGATCCTACTCTAAGTTTTAAAGAATACCGCAACTGAGTCATCTTCTATCCTTGTTTGAAACTACTCAAATAGTATTTGATGTGGAGTTTGTCTCCAAATGCAGTTCATTGAAGTTGGAACTATGGTCTCACCGACTGTTTTTGCACGTCGGTGCTTGTGTTATCTGATGAGTGATCAGCCACAGCAAGCCCTCAATGATGCAATGCAGGCCCAGGTTATATCACCTACTTGGCCTACTGCATGCTATCTTCAAGCTGCTGCTTTATTTGCCCTTAAAATGGAAAATGAAGCTCGGGAAGCGCTTAAAGATGGCTCGTCATTAGAAACAAGGGATGAAGGTTTTTGACAAAGAATATCAGGAAAACAAAGGTTGCTCGAAAAAGAGCTCGCCTCTTTGTAAGGTGATTGGATCTGTCCAAAAAAGGGGAAGTTTTGTACTCATGCTTCTGGTATTCTGAAGGATCTCCCTGGATATATATCTGAAGAATAAGCTTGGAGGGATATGTTTGAGTGGTCGGCTTGCCGCAGGTCAATCTGTGGTCCCAAATATGTCTATTGCTTTGTACATGGAAAAATGCCCGAGACTCCCCCAAAAATGTCTGGCAGATTTGCGGCAATCCAATGTCATTATTTTTTATCTCAGTATTCGGTAACTGCATGTACGCATGAAATTTGTGTACAGCAATTTGGAAATTTTGTAAGTATCGATCTGGTGCTACTTGATTCAAACCTTATTTAGGCTTCAGGCAGCATGATTGCGTCTGTCGTTTCCAATTCTTCCCCATTTTTGCATGTTTATCTTTGCCAACAGATTCCATTGTTTTGTTTTGTTGGAAGAAACATTTTGTCGGAAGTTCTTGCTCCTGCTCTGACGGACCCTGTATGAGTGGCAATGGCAGCCCGATTAAATTGTGATTTTCAGCCAATAACTAGTTGAGCTATTTGCCGATAAAAATAGAGAGATGCTGATGCTAATCAATGAAGATGATGTCAACTCGATGCCTAACTCATTAGTGACAGTCGATCGAGTAAGATTAGGTGCCATCTAAATCAATCTCTATTAATTAAAGAAAGCTTACGATGTGGGTCACGTCATCAAGGGCCATGATGGTCACTGTTGTTCGCTTTCACTGTTGAATTGCTCGAGGAGTGTTGGCCTCACAAAATGTTGACTAATGCAGCATGATTCAGGGAACATCCAATCATGGCTGCGAGATGGTCAACGACTTCGTTTTAGCCAAATGTAACTTTTTTTTGAGAAAGTTACTGAAAAAAAAATAAAGTTCTGAGTCGTCGCATTCCAAGTTTTTTTTAAAAAAAAACAAAAAAAAGAGCACGCCTTCTAAATTCCTCCTTACACGTAGAAGACAAAAATCTCCATTTTTTAAGCACACTAGCAAAAATACCACCAAACATTTCTGAGAAAGACGATACCACTCAAAATTATTACATGGGGTATGGCTTTGATACCCTTCATCACAGATCATCTAAAAGAGGTTTTTATTTTTTTATTATTAAAAAAGACAACCTAGCATACAGTCAGATTCCATTAAGAAGACAAAGATTCGCTGCGCTAATATCAAATGCCGACCCACCTGTTGCCTACTTCCGTTGCGTCTCTTCTTCCACGAGAATGTTGCAGTAGCGGGACGGTTTCGCGGGGTGTCCATCCACGCACACCGGTTCTCGTGGCCAAGCCGACCTCGTCCGGTGCCAGGAACAGGTAGGAGGTGATGGGCCTCCGGGTCACGGCATTCTTCTGCTCGTGTTCGTCTTTTGATCACAGAGTTACATGTGTACACGAGACCACGGGAGCAACACGAGAAGAAGAATGGACCCTCGGTGTCGGCAGGGATCGATCGACAGAAGGTAATGAATTAAAAACCGGTGTTGGGAAGCCGGGCTGATTTTATCCGATTTTGAAGTCAATTTTGGTCCCCCCCCCAAAAAAAAAAATTTTTTTATGGATTCCAGTTATCCACTCCCCACCAGAACCGGAATGATTCTTGTCAATGAAACTTATTATTTATTCTATACTGACTATAGAATTGATGGGTCAGATTTAACTTATTCCATGTAACGTAAAAATGTTAGATGATCGCAGTGACCCACCCATGACACCGCTTGCTGTCACTGTTCCTGTGTAGTGTTTTTGCACTGCTCTTGCTTGTAGTCTCTCTCTCTCTCTCAGAGAGAGAGAGAGAGGAGCTGCAGCAGCATCAATGGAGGATTTGGAACAGGTCTTCGACCGTCTCACTCTCTCCCCCACCTTCAGGTGGCATCAGCCTCCAGCTTCCGCCCCTCACGTATCCCACGGTGACCACCTCCCCCTCCTCCGAGGACCTCTCCGGTGACGAGCAGCACACTCCTAGCTGCAGAGTCCGTCGGCCATCCCCTCCGAGAACCCGTCGACGCCTGCTTCGGCCAGCCCCGGGGAGTATGCTTTTCTCGACTGGGAAGGCTCGGAGGCCCCCTCTCCCATCCCCTCCCCAGCTTCGAGGACAGGTTAACTCCGACTTCCCAGAGCCGCTGCGCTGGAGCATGATCCAGTCTTGCAGGCGGGTCGTGGGGCAGTGCCTCCGGGACGTCACGGAGGAGATCAGGAGGCAGACCGTGGAGACCACGGCCCCGGAGGACGTACTCGTGTATGCTAAGGTGCTTGCTGCTGCGGAGGTCGTGGGTGTGGACACGTACGGAGGAGACGAGGGAAGCAGCTCTACGCACTTCTTGACATTGCCGAAGATGAGATGGAGGCGCAGTTGATTTGGTGATGGGACCGGGCCGTGCTTCCATGCGGTGCAGAAGAGGTTTTACACAACTTTATATATAATATAATATAATATATAAGTAATTAACTAATTATGCACATAGTGTGCGGCCTTAGTTTGTTCTTCCCCTTCCTCTTCAGTGATTCGGATATTATTTAGATTCATTTCGAATTTAAATTCATATTAATGGATAATATTCAAATTCGTATTCATTTTTTCAGATACAGATAATATTCGAATTCGAATCGAAATGGATACGGATATTATAATATTCACTTCAAAAAATATCTGTGCTTAATATTATATATCATATAATACATATTTTTAAATAATATATTATAAAATAAATAATATTATAGAGAAATTTAGATATTTTATAATTATATTTTAATTTAGAGTTTATTTTATATATTTTTAATATTTTATAGTTATATTTTATATATTTTTAATATTTTATAATTATATTTATATACTTTTAAATTTGAATCGGATAATTCGAATTTTAAAACGGAGCGAATACGGATAGTCATATATTCGCTTCGTATCCGAATTCAAATCGGAGCGGATCAAAATCGAATAATTCAAATTTTAAAACGGAACGAATATGGATAGTCATATATTCACTTCGTATCCGCTCCGTTGACAGGTCCAGAGATGATATTCGATTATATACATAGCACTCAGTACGTTAATTTGGAACTGTACTTTTATTTTCTGATTAATTACGTATCAGATGTTAATAGAACATGTATGTAATGATAAATCACCCTGACAGTAATGCTTAATTTGTCTCAAAATAATATATAATCCATTAGATTATTAATAGATGTTTTCATTCTATATAAAGGAGTTTGTCGTTGAACCCTTATGTTAATTCCGTGTTAGTTTGTTCTACATGGTTTGGTCAATGTTGGCATTGAGAGAGAAGAATTAATATTCTCACTTTGTGAAACTTCTACTGCTGATCAATATTGATAGACATACGACAGAGGTCATCTAAGTGCATACGTCAGCAACTAATCGAAGAGGATCTCTAAGTCGTAGCATGTCAAGAGATATCTTCTCAGACTCGAGTGATCATCCCATCGTCTGATAATTCTTTTTTTTTCTCCCCTTATTTTTTTTTTTTGTAGTTGGATATACAGTGGTGGGCAGACTGATTTACAAACCTAATTGTGTCTATTTAATTAGCAATAAAAATTAAGCGAGGGGATTCTCCATGTGCCAATCCAGCGTGCTTGATTACATTTTGGAATGCAAATTAAAAATAAAAAGTTAAAAAAATTGGGGCCAAGGCTTAAACTTTTGGGCGACATTTTTTTTTCAAATCAAATAAGATTTTGATCCTAACGTTATACTTTTTCCGACTTTTTACGGTGTTTCGGTATCTAAATAAATGATGTGTTTCACGCAGAGACATCAACAATTTCAATTCCAGATTCTCGCATGATCTAATCTAAATACCTTTATATAACAGGAGTAATTATTAACATATACAAACACCGGATCTGTCACACAAAAAATTAGTATATATGTTTCCAAACACTAAGTTAGAAAAAATGCCATATGAAACGTTGTACAATATAATTTATTGAACACTCGTACGATATTAAAGGATCAGATCATTCATGTTTATGTTGATTCAATATTGAAAAGTTTAAAAGTGATTTGTTGTGTATAACATGGTGCTTTGTAGTACGGTAGATTGACTCAAGTTACTGGACAATAACGCATCCAGTTATACTCGTAGATTATAGAAAAACTACAAAATAGTAGATGTGATGTCCTGAGCCAGTAGAAGTGGAACTGTGTGGAACTGTTCGAAACGGTCGCAACGAATTGTCATGTCAATCATAACATTAACAGATAACAATCACAAAAAACGAGACAAGATTAGATAAAAATATAATTTTATTAATTATCAAATGACATTGTTACAATCTTCAACTCAAAAGAAAAAGATTTGAATAAAAGAACACGACATAATTTACGAGGCTCTCAAAAACTCTAAGTTAGACTCAAGAAAATAAAAAGACATATATTTCTTAATAAATTCCAAGAGCACTCAAGATCACTCTTGTCCTTTCTCACTAAAGTAAATTCCTTCTTCATTATTATCTGAAAAATATTAAAGAATATTAGATGAGCGAAAACGCTCAGTATAAACTACATCTCTTTAATCAAGTAGAATATAAATAATTATCAATCTAACAATATGTAGAGATACTATACGAAGAAACAGTACAAAACATGAATCAAATATGTGAGAAATAACCCGCAGCCACGATCAATAAGAATAGAGAATCCAATAGCAAGATAGGAGATATATGACAATTTTAAAAATTCTAAGTTCCAAGGAATAGCTTGATAATGAAAAAGAATAGTTCTAATAAGGAGCCAATAATAAGATATCAATGAGTGTACAAGTACAAGTGAACATAACCATAGAGTTTGGCCATTAATCATACGAGTTCCAAATAATAATTAATGTCCCTTGGGCCAAGCAAGTCAAGTGTCACGTACGTAACAAGCATATCATGTATTCACGTGTAAATGAATTGTCTAGATCAAATCACGAATGTAGGTTGGTGCAATGCCATACCACGAGTCACGTACTCCCATGGGCACGAATATTTTTGGACTTATGTCCGACTAACATTGATTATCAAGTGGACCCAAAGTCTCAAGTAGTTACTAGATAATTTCATATATAATAAATGACCAAGTGACGTCAAAGCGAGTATTGTTCCAGAATAACAAAAGACACGATGAAAGTGCATAGCTCGTGTAAAGAGAAATATCAAATGGAGATCAAGTATAGAACTTAGGGTAGATTCATGAAGAATAGGAAATCTGTGATTCATTTAGAGATTCATGAGAGAACCGACTTCAAAAGATAATGACATCAAGACACATCAAAATAGTCAATCTCGGACTTATAGAACCTGATAAAATGATGTCAATCGCACGAGCATGATCCATGAAAAGTAGGGTCGAACACAGTCAGGGTCAAGGCCGCGATCACCAGAACGTTGTCTGAAGGTAGGGCGCATCCAGACAAGAATGCAGTCTCTGGGTACGCCGCCTTCAGGATCCAGAAGGTGAGCATGGTTTATGGGTCGGCCCCGATTAGAGCAGGCTAAATAGAACCTTAACAGAATTTCATTCCGTGGTTCTAAAGATTGGTCGAACCTCATCTTACAACAGTAGGACGAGATTCATAAGATTTTCAGGGTTTTTGTGATACAACCAACTAATTATTCATGTGGGAATCCATGGTTCGCCAAGACTTACGGAGATCTCGGTGAAGAAGTTTCACACCAACAAGAGAAGTACTCATCAGATAGTCCTATCGTTCACCAAGAATTGAGTTTGTGCGTGAATCAGAAATCAATAGTAGCGATAGATCAATGCCACTAGAGTGACACGATCTTCAAACAAAAAGCATCTATATAACATGATCTATTCACCAAATATCTGATCAAAACATTAAAACTAACGTGATAAGATGACATGACAATGCTACAAGAGATGATTTTAATCAGGTTAACAAGATTAAGTCTACTCTTTTAACATGTCATACAATGTGGAGATAAGAACATTTCGTGAGATCAAGAGTTATGGATCATAGAAAGAAAATTTAGAAGATTTAATCCTCTTCCATGATTACCTAATCATATAGTTGGTTCAGACGACATACATAATAAAATCATGCCTTTAGACATTAACTTTACCAATATAACACGCTGGAATAAACTAGGGTTTCTAAAAATTTCACGCAGTATGTGATAACTATATCACGATCAGAAGAGCGCGATCTAGATCAGAATCATGATCAATACCGTAAATAATATAAGTTAAAATATTTTTAAGAACACGATCAATTGGGGATCCGTGATCAGAGACGCGATTATTGTAAGGATCGTGTGCGATCTAAACAGAAATTACATTTTGACATAAAAACGACACATCATGCTTGGATCTTAAAACACATGCATATAGATCATTAAAAATTAGGGAAAATATGTTTATGATCAAGTGACTAGACTTGCGAAGTAACTTGTTTAGATTAACAATTTAAGTTGGGTCCGAGAGAAAACCCACCTTAGGACAAAATTAGAGAAGGAGAAGATAGAAGAATATGAAACGCCTAATCCTCGATCTATGCCCTAGCACGACCTCCGAGCTATGCCACGAATTATTAGGGTTAACTAGAATGATCTAAGGTTCTGTTTATAGAGCTATACACTAAGGGTCTTAACTAGTTCTATTATTCTAGAGATAATTCTTACTCTGAAATTCTCGAGTTCCATCTATATTTAGGGCCACCTAGCACAAGATTAACCTTAATTAGGATGGAGTTTCACCGGAGAACGACCCTTTCTAGATAGATTAGGGTCTAGATTCGATTTTAGACCCATTAGCTTACGTTTAACCTAATTAATCCAATCAAAATTAGGGATTCGAGACATTTCAAATTTTAGGAATTTATTTCTTCTTTTAAGCTCAATAAATCTTTAATTATTAGTCCATTTCATAATTACAATTATTGCAAATTTTATTTCACTCGTGTTAATCATATTAAATTATATAGAAGATTATATAGATTTATTTTTTATTTTAAAAAAATCCAGGAAAGTAGGTAGATATGTAAGTGATGTGTTTTTGTTATTTAAGATTTTTTAAAGGATGATAATTCGGCATTTATTGCAAGAGTTTGATCATTTGCATGTTTAAGTTATAGCTGGATTATCGTATATACAGAGATTTGGAAGTTGACATGCACGTATCTTTTGAGCACAGGGGAAGGAATAAATTAGGAAAATACACCGGTCACCATTTAACGTCGAAGGCCAAGTCAGCATTGCGTTCGTACATCGTTGCCCTTGGTGCTGTTGCCTTAAATCCCAAGCAATTCATGTATGTTAGATGAGATAGACTGCATAGAGAAGAGGGAAGAGAAGTGTATCTACCTACTTGGATTGGAATAGACCAGTCGGCTAGGACTTATGCCCTGAAACAAAAGAAAAGATTAAAAATATTAGGGCAGAAGTGGGAATGCAATAAACTTAGGCTGCGTTTGATAACACTCCGTCCGTTGAAGAATGGTGAGGTGAAAATCAGCAGATATAGGTTGAGTATTTTCAAAGATGATATATTTCCTGGACTTTCACGCGCGACGACTTATTTTAAAGAGGAGAGAGATAGACTGTGAAGGGGAGGGCACTGCACTCCCTTCAAAAGCAACTCGGCACGAGCTTCTCGGAGTTAGAATGAATTATGATAGATTTTTATAATTTTATCCCTCTCAATTTATGATACGCTTTTACAGTTGAAATGACTCGTAGAAATAACGAAGGGTATTATTAAAAATATAACGTAAATCTTACCCGTCTCAAAACATGCGTTATAGTAGATGCATTTAATGCGTGTTTCCTGCAAAAATCTATCTCCTGTCGGAGCTCCGTACGATGGACGGATTATTCAAAAATCTAACCTTTAAATTACATTCTCAAACGCGCCCTTATAATAAGAGGTGGAAGAGAATCTAAATCGTGTATTTTACTTTGACAATGTGAAACAAGATAAGATCCTAACTACGTAGAAATAGAAAAAAAAGAGTCAAATCTGTATTAACAAATTACAAAAAATAATTTTATTATATTAGTAATTATAAAGAAATATTATTCTATACATATTAATTAAAATAACCTTAGCATAATTAATGTCCGTGCACTTAATTGTCATCCAAAAATAGATGACAACGCATAATGGAGGGATATATTTTGTATATATTTGAACTAATTCATAAGTCAAGGCATTGTGAATTGTTAAATTCTAATTAGATTTTAACTCTGAGTTGGTTGATTAATTTATCTAACAGTAATTAAATTGAGACACCTAATGGAAGGACATTTTCACGCACATATATACGTTGTAAGAGTGTCTTTTTTACAATGCACACGTGAGAGTGTTAGTTTTGTAATTGGAGAGGGATAATTTTGCGGCCCAAAAGATTTCTGGCTCGAAGCGGCCCAGCGGGACTCCCAGAGCCCAGCAAGTGATAACCCCCATTACTAGGCCCACTTATTAAGAAGTCCAAATCACTCGGTCCAATACAGCCTATGTCACACCCCGTATTATATACCGTCGAGGTATTATCCGCTTCGGCCTATTGGCCTCACAGTTTTGTCCCTTTCTGATAGTGATCGGCTCCAGAATGGAGGACTTCCCGGGAGGTCACCCATCCCAGTACTACTTCCCATTAAGCACGCTTAACTTCAGAGTTCTTTTCAAGAACTGAGCCGATACTTCAAAAAGCGCCTCAATGATATATAGTACAACTTAGCTATATTTGAGGGTGTTACAATCTACCCATCTTATATAGGCGACGTCCTCGTCGCTCGGCACATATAGCACACAATCAAACCCCCAGGCAGGTAGGACTCTAGAGGTGGGCCCTATATGCTCAAGAGGTGGCTCCCACTATGTAGCACTTTGTCCCATTGCGGGTTCAAGAGGTGGCTCCCATAGCGTAGCACTTAGTTCCCACACTTCCTACTAGAGTATGGCATCCTAGTACTACTCCCCATTAAGCACGCTTAACTTCGGAGTTCTTTTCAAGAACTGAGCCGATACTTCAAAAGGCGCCTCAATGATATAGAGTACAATTTAGCTATATTTGAGGGTGTTACAGCCTAGACGGTCCCCGGGGCTAGGTGTCCAAGTAATGGTCGATCGGGGAAGAGCTTAAACGGCGTCCGAGCATAACCGATCGAGGGAAGTCCGGGGGTCGAAAAGAGGGGAGGCGAAGCGCCCCCGCAAGGGGGTCGGGGAGCCCACGTTTTAAGAGTAACGCCCCCTACGTACTCCCTCTTCCCCCGTCTTCAAAGGGAAAAGAACCACTATAAAAATAAAAGGTAGCCCTCCAGAAAGATAAGCGAGTCTGAGCACTCTCAGCCACCTTCACTGGTGGAGAGTGATCTCATGCCCATCCTTATCTCTTTCTTCTCTTCCGCACCAAGTTCTACTATCTTACTGACTTAAGTATCAGAGGGTTTTTTCCAAGGTCATCACCCTGGGCCCCTGATCCGTTTCCCCCTCCTGCAGAATTCTGATTCTGTGTGACTGCGACGAGCAATCATAAGAGATCGGATGGCTCGGACCTAAGCACGCGATTCAACCTCTTCGGTAATTATCCTTTTAATGCTCGTCTATTTCATTAGATATCGGCAAGTAACCGGATCAAAAATCTTGAGATAGATTATGAACCTGCATTATAACAAATTGCAAAAATAATTATATTATATGTATATATAATTATAAAAATAACATTCTATACATGTATTAATTAAAATAATCTTATCACATAAATATAAGTATAGAATTAATGTGCCTGGACCTAATTGTCATCCAAATATAGATGACAACATGTAGTGGAGGGACACTTTCGTACGTATCTGTATGCATCAAGATTAATTTTACACTAACAATTCAAGACATAATTAGGATTTTTTTACATTCTAATTAGATTTTAACTCGAATTAGTTGATAAATATATCTAATAGTCAATTATGACAACTAATGGGAGGGACATTATTACGTGCAATATATATATAGATATAGGGGGGCGATCAGGTGGTGTCGACACCATCTGATGCCGTCGCCCCTCCTCCCTCTCTTCCCTCTCATATATATATATGGGAGGTGAGGGCGATGAGAAAGAGGGACGGCGACATCAGGTGGTGTCAGCACCACCTTTGCCGCCCCCATAGATATAGATATAGATAAACATACCTACAATATAAAAGTGACATTTATGCAATGACAGGGTTAATTTTGTAATTGTTTTTAATATTTTGACTAGTTTATTAGATACGATGCGACTATTAAGGAGCAAATAAAAAAATCTTGAGAAGTGAAGATTCCTAATAAAAGGCGGACTTTATACGCCGTTCAAGGCTTCAAGCTCGAGTAGATACTCCGATCCCAAGTCGGATAGCTCTCGAGAAATCTCTTTGCATATAGCTAAGAATCATCGCGTAAGGCCAAACAAATCCGCATCTAGGTAAGAATCATCCAAAAATAGATGACAACACATAATGGAGGGATATATTTATTATATTTTTTCACTCATTAATAAGTCAAGAAATTATGAATTTTTAAATTCTAGTTAGATTTTAACTCGAGTTTGTTGATTAATTTAACTGATAGCAAATTGAGACACCTAATGGGAGGGACATTTTGACGCACATATATAAGTTCTAAGGGCATCTTTTCTACATTGTACATATGTAAGAGCGTTAGTTTTGTAATTATCATTTTAATGCTCGACTATTTCATTAGATATGGGCAAGCAACCAGATCAAAAAGTTCGATGGATTATGAACCTACATTATGACAAATTACAAAAAAAATCTATCATATGTATAATTATAAAAACAATATTCTATGCACATATTAATTAAAATAATCTTATTATATAAATATAGATATAGAATTAATGTTCATGTAGCTAATTATCATCCAAACATAGATGGCAACACGTAGTGGTGGGACATTTTCGTTCGTACCTTTATGCAACAAGATTATTTTTACACTAATAAATCAAGTCATTAGGATTTTTTTACATTCTAGTTATACTTTAACTCGAATTAGTTGATAAATTTATCTAACAGTCAATTACTCTAATCTAAAATACCATTAGAGTAAAAAAGGAGTGCTTTAAAGTTTGGCAAACTAACAAAAATAATCAAACCCTAGAAGCTTATAAAATTGTTAAAAAGAGGGTTAAGAAAATAGTTAGCGAAGCTAAATCAAAGGCATATGGAGATTTATATAATAAATTAGGAACCCGAGAGGGTAAAAAGGACATATTTAGACTTGCTAAATTAAGAGAAAGGAAAAGTGGATATTTAGATCATGTTCGTTGCATTAAAGGTGAAGATCAAAGGGTTTTAATTAAGGATCTTGAGATTAAATAGAGGTGACATAGTATTTTCTGAAGTTACTTAATGGAGATTGCGTCAAGGATTCTTCTTTAGAAGGTACCCAAGAGTCCACAATATTTGATAAATATCAATATTTCAGGCGTATTAAGATGTTAGAAGTGGAGGATGCTTTAAGGAAAATGAAAGTGGGCAAGGCCTTAGGACCAGATGGCATACTTATTGACGTATGGAAAGGCCTAGGAGACATTGGTATTCAGTGGCTAACTAAACTTTTTAATAAAATTTTAAAGGAATGGAGAATGTCAGAAGTTTGGAGGAAAAGTGTTGTAGTTCCTTTCTATAAAAATAAAGGAGATATTCAAAGTTACAATAATTATCGTGGAATTAAGTTTATGAGTCATACTATGAAATTTTGGGAAAGAGTAATCGAAAAACGTCTCCGGTATATGATTACTGTATCGGAAAATCAATTTGGTTTTATGTCGAATAGATCTACTACATAAGTTATTTTCTTACTACGGCGGTTAATGGAGAAGTATAGAGAGATGAGAAAAGATTTGTATATGATTTTTCTTGATTTAGAGAAGGCGTATGATCGAGTACCAAGAGAATTACTTTGGTGGACATTAAAAAAGAAATGAATCTCTCAAAGATATGTTGATTTGATTAAGGATATGTACGACGGTGCTATTACTAGTGTTCGAACTATTGCTGGAGAGACTGGTGAATTTTCGGTTTCTATAGGTTTGCATCAAGGTTATGCACTAAGTCCGTATCTCTTTGCCTTAGTTATGGATGAAGTAACAAAATAATTGCACGAGGATATCCCTTGGTGTATGTTATTTGCAGATGATATTGTCTTAATTGATGAGAGTATTGATGCTTTCAATGCTAAGTTAGAGCGTTGGAGACTTGCCTTGGAGTCTAAAGGTTTTAAAATTAGTAGGACTAAGTCTGAGTTTATGCATTGTAATTTTAGTAATGGGAGACTGGTACAAGAAGACACGGTTCTAATTGATGGGCATAACATTCCGAAGAGTAGTACCTTTCGATATTTAGGGTCTATCATACAAGAGAATGGGGAGATTTATGACGACGTTACACATAGGATTAAGGCAAGCTGTTTAAGATGGAGAAGCACATCAGGAGTCCTCTGTGATCGTCGTATGCCTGTGAAACTCAAAGGGAGGTTTTATAGAACGGCTGTGAGACATGTTTTGTTATATGGTACCGAGTGTTAGGCAGTACGAAAGGAACACATTCACAAAATGTATGTAGCAGAGATGAGGATGTTGAGATGGATGTGTGGCAAGACTAAGAAAGATAAGATTAGGAATGAGTGCATCCGTAAGGACTTGGGGATAGCCCAATTGATAGTAAAATGAGAGAAAATAGACTCAGGTGGTTTGGTCATGTGCTTCGTCGCCCTAACTCAGCACCGGTTAAAAGATGTGACCGAATCTTAGTGGATGCTAGTAAAAGAGCTCGGGGAAGGCCTAAAATGAGATGGTGCGATGTTATTAGGAAGGACATTAGCTTCTTGGGTTTAAACATGAATATAGCACTTGATAGAAATCTTTGGCGAAACAGGATTCATGTAGCCGACCCCAAATAATTGGGATAAGTCTCTGATGATGATGATGATGATGACTGTAGAGGTTACGAGTGTCTTTGACAATTAATCAAAGGTGTTTAGACTTTACGCTTACGTAAATTAACACTGACTACGGTCGGTGGGGAAAAGTCTAGTACGCAAACCCTAAATCGTTTGATAAACCGAATTCACATAATTAATAATATGCATGCTAATCAATTAGCTAAAATACGTACATATTTATCCAACAAATAGATACAAATTAATTTTCTGCATGAAAGAAACCAACATTAGTTATTTGTATTGCTTTAGCTGGATTTAAGTGTGGCTAGAAATTGTATTTGATTGTGAATGCTGTACTACAGGTTCCTTCCTTTCTTCTGATGGGCATTCCACATGGTGGTACACCCACATTGGAAACACTATCTTTGTCTCCACTTGGTGAAGCTTGTTCTAGGATGGATTTGGAAGCCGTACATGAAATTTTTGAGATAATTGGCTACAAAGATGACGAAGGAACATCAAATGAGGTTTGTATAGTTCTCTCTGCTCATAGCTGCATGACAGTTGATTCATTCCATTGATGCATTCGGATTATAAGATAATAATGTCATTGTCTTCCATTCACTTTAGAAATAAGTTTTCCCAAAGTTTGATTACCTGCTGTTCTTCACACAGTTTTGTCGGCTATTTTTTTCTCTTTTCCAGCTCTCATTTCAGATGTGGACGGACCAAATGCAAGAGACATTGAATTCAAAGAAGAAGGGTGATAGTGCTTTTAGACATAAAGATTTTGGTACTGCAATTGAATGCTACACTCAGGTTAGTTCATCTTTATGTATTCTGTAAGAGGTTTATATACAGTTATTCTGGCATCTTGGGCATTTAGATAACAGGTTGCTGGTAGCCGGAATTTAGTTTGTTAGGGCCCATGGTTACTGAAATTGTGCTCTACAGTAATTAAAGAACGAACTCTTGAGCCTGCATTGTGGGGCAAGTTGTTCATGACATAGTTTGCTTCCCACAGGCTGGGATCCCCAATCTCTCGAACCCAACCTGATGCACAGGGCTTACTGGCTGCTCATCTGTCGAGGATCTTCCGATCCCACTCTAAGTTTTAAAGAATACCGCAACTGAGTCATCTTCTATCCTTGTTTGAAACTACTCAAATAGTATTTGATGTGGAGTTTGTCTCCAAATGCAGTTCATTGAAGTTGGAACTATGGTCTCACCGACTGTTTTTGCACGTCGGTGCTTGTGTTATCTGATGAGTGATCAGCCACAGCAAGCCCTCAATGATGCAATGCAGGCCCAGGTTATATCACCTACTTGGCCTACTGCATGCTATCTTCAAGCTGCTGCTTTATTTGCCCTTAAAATGGAAAATGAAGCTCGGGAAGCGCTTAAAGATGGCTCGTCATTAGAAACAAGGGATGAAGGTTTTTGACAATGAATATCAGGAAAACAAAGGTTGCTCGAAAAAGAGCTCGCCTCTTTGTAAGGTGATTGGATCTGTCCAAAAAAGGGGAAGTTTAGTACTCATGCTTCTGGTATTCTGAAGGATCTCCCCGGATATATATCTGAAGAATAAGCTTGGAGGGATATGTTTGAGTGGTCGGCTTGCCGCAGGTCAATCTGCGGTCCCAAATATGTCTATTGCTTTGTACATGGAAAAATGCCCGAGACTCCCCCAAAAATGTCTGGCAGATTTGCAGCAAACCAATGTCATTATTTTTTATCTCAGTATTCGGTAACTGCATGTACGCATGAAATTTGTGTACAGCGATTTGGAAATTTTGTAAGTATCGATCTGGTGCTACTTGATTCAAACCTTATTTAGGCTTCAGGCAGCATGATTGCGTCTGTCGTTTCCAATTCTTCCCCATTTTTGCACGTTTATCTTTGCCAACAGATTCCATTGTTTTGTTTTGTTGGAAGAAACATTTTGTCGGAAGTTCTTGCTCCTGCTCTGACGGACCCTGTATGAGTGGCAATGGCAGCCCGATTAAATTGCGATTTTCAGCCAATAACTAGTTGAGCTGTTTGCCGATAAAAATAGAGAGATGCTGATGCTAATCAATGAAGATGATGTCAACTCGATGCCTAACTCATTAGTGACAGTCGATTGAGTAAGATTAGGTGCCATCTAAATCAATCTCTATTAATTAAAGAAAGCTTACGATGTGGGTCACGTCATCAAGGACCATGATGGTCACTGTTGTTCGCTTTCACTGTTGAATTGCTCGAGGAGTGTTGGCCTCACAAAATGTTGACTTTGACGTTGTGTTCGTTCTAATGCAGCATGATTCAGGGAACATCCAATCATGGCTGCGAGATGGTCAACGACTTCGTTTTAGCCAAATGTAACTTTTTTTTGAGAAAATTACTGGAAAAAAATAAAGTTCTGAGTAGTTGCATTCCTAGTTTTTTTTTAAAAAAAAACATTAAAAAGAGCACTTCTTCTAAACTCCTCCTTATCCGTAGAAGACAAAAATCTCCATTTTTTAAGCACACTAGCAAAAATACCACCAAACATTCCTGAGAAAGACTATCCCACTCAAAATTACACGGGATAGGGCTTTGATACCCTTCATCATAGATCATCTAAAAGAGGTTTTTATTTTTTATTATTATTAAAAAGGACAACCTAGCATACAGTCAGATTCCATTAAGAAGACAAAGATTCACTGCCCTAATATCAAATGCCGACCCACCTGTTGCCTACTTCCGTTGTGTCTCTTCTTCCACGAGATTGTTGTAGTGGAGGAGCTAGCGGGCCGGTTGTCCATCCACGCAGACCGGTTCTCGTGGCCAAGCCGACCTCGTCCGGTGCCAGGTGATAACGGAGCGTCCTCCGCTGCCACATGACCTGATAACCACTGAGTCTTTATCTCTCTGCTGTTGTAACCATGCTCCGTGTTGGGAGCAATCTGTTTCCAAGAATATTCCTGTAACAAACTCTGTTGTATACCCTGTTGTATTTATATAAACCTCCTGGGAAGACGTCTGTCAAGTCAAGTATTCTCCCAGTTTTGTTCCACTGTTACCAGGAACAGTAGGAGGTGAGGGGCCTCCGGGTCACGGCATTCTTCTGCTCTTGTTCGTCTTTTGATCAGAGTTACATGTGTACACGAGACCACGGGAGCAACACAAGAAGAAGGGACCCTCGGTGTCGGCAGGGCTCGATCGATGGAAGGTACCGAATTACAACCCGGTGTTGGGAAGCCAGGCTGATTTTATCCGATTTTGAAGTCAATTTTGGTCCCCCCCCCCCCCCAAAAAAAAAAAACCTGACCGATTCCAGTCATCCACTCCCCACCAGAACCGGACCGGTTCTTGCCGGTTTCCGTCCGGTTCAACCAGTTTCTTTTTGATTCGGTCAAGTTTTAGTAATACGTGGAGAGATTTTAGGAGAAACATTTAACTAATGTTATCAGAACTGGATCGGTGTCTGAATCGGACAATGAACTGATTCGGTTTGAACCGATTTGACCGTTGGTTCGAACCGGTTTGAACCGTGATGTCACGATAGTATTGATATATGGTCCGACCCGATTCTATAAACTAATACAATAAGAAATAACTCAAATGAGATATAATGATTAAAATAAATAAACATACATGTATATAGAGAATAACTTGTAACTACTTGTTGAAAATAGAGTCTTTATGTTTAGTCCCATTGTTGAGATACACAAATCCAGGGGTCATAAGTACATGAACCACAACTCATTTAACTAATACAGGATTATTGCCCAAGGAGGATTATACCTAAATATTCTAACACTCCCCCTCATGGTCAAGATGGGATATGAACATTAATCGGGTGGAGGTGACAAGAGGAGTTCGGCTAAGATCATACTTTGATACCATGTTGAATCCACAAAATCACAGTGTTGAGATACACAGGCTCAGGGTCATAAGCACATGAACCACAACTCATTTAACAAATACGAGACTATTATCTCGAGAGACTATGTCCAAATATTTCAATATTTCCTCTAAATTTGATGCGTCCCAGCTAGAAGTTGTGAGAGTTCTTTTCCTCTTCTAATTCTAACCCCGAGAAGGTTGCAGCCCCACTGTAGCAGTCCCAACCATCGTCGGATAAGAACTCCCATCCCTATATATTTGGAACCTTTTAATATCTATTGTCCACCTTCTGCCTCCTATATATATATAATAGGACCGCAGTGACCCACCCATGAAACCGCTTGCTGTCACTGTTCTTGTGTAGTGTTTTTGTACTGCTCTTGCTTGGAGTCTCTCTCTCTCTCTCTCTCTCTGTAGAGAGAGAGAGAGGAGCTGCAGCAGCATCAATGGAGGATTTGGAACAGGTCTTCGACCGTCTCACTCTCTCCCCCACCTTCAGGTGGCATCAGCCTCCAGCTTCCGCCCCTCACGTATCCCACGGTGACCACCTCCCCCTCCTCCGAGGACCTCTCCTTTGACGAGCAGCACACTCCTAGCTGCAGAGTCCGTCGGCCATCCCCTCCGAGAACCCGTCGACGCCTGCTTCGGCCAGCCCCGGGGAGTATGCTTTTCTCGACTGGGAAGGCTCGGAGGCCCCCTCTCCCATCCCCTCCCCAGCTTCGAGGACAGGTTAACTCCGACTTCCCAGAGCCGCTGCGCTGGAGCATGATCCAGTCTTGCAGGCGGGTCGTGGGGCAGTGCCTCCGGGACGTCACGGAGGAGATCAGGAGGCAGACCGTGGAGACCACGGCCCCGGAGGACGTACTCGTGTATGCTAAGGTGCTTGCTGCTGCGGAGGTCGTGGGTGTGGACACGTACGGAGGAGACGAGGGAAGCAGCTCTACGCACTTCTTGACATTGCCGAAGATGAGATGGAGGCGCAGTTGATTTGGTGATGGGACCGGGCCGTGCTTCCATGCGGTGCAGAAGAGGTTTTACACAACTTTATATATAATATAATATAATATATAAGTAATTAACTAATTATGCACATAGTGTGCGGCCTTAGTTTGTTCTTCCCCTTCCTCTGCAGTGATTCGGATATTATTTAGATTCATTTGGAATTTGAATATATATTAATGGTTAATATTAGAATTCGTATTCATTTTTTTAGATACAGATAATATTCGAATTCGAATTGAAACGGATACGGATATTATAATATTCACTTCAAAAAATATATGTGCGTAATATTATATATCATATAATACATATTTTTAAATAATATATTATAAAATAAATAATATTATAGAGAAATTTAGACATTTTATAATTGTATTTTAATTTAGAGTTTATTTTATATATTTTTGACATTTTATAGTTATATTTTATATACTTTTAATATTTTATAATTATATTTATATACTTTAAAATTTGAATCGGATAATTCAAATTTTAAAACGGAGCGAATACGGATAGTCATATATTCGCTTCGTATCCAAATTCAAATCGGAGCGGATCAAAATCGAATAATTCAAATTTTAAAACGGAACGAATATGGATAGTCATATATTCACTTCGTATCCGCTCCGTTGACAGGTCCAGAGATGATATTCGATTATATACATAGCACTCAGTACGTTAATTTGGAACTGTACTTTTATTTTCTGATTAATTACGTATCAGATGTTAATAGAACATGTATGTAATGATAAATCACCCTGACAGTAATGCTTAATTTGTCTCAAAATAATATATAATCCATTAGATTATTAATAGATGTTTTCATTCTATATAAAGGAGTTTGTCGTTGAACCCTTATGTTAATTCCGTGTTAGTTTGTTCTACATGGTTTGGTCAATGTTGGCATTGAGAGAGAAGAATTAATATTCTCACTTTGTGAAACTTCTACTGCTGATCAATATTGATAGACATACGACAGAGGTCATCTAAGTGCATACGTCAGCAACTAATCGAAGAGGATCTCTAAGTCGTAGCATGTCAAGAGATATCTTCTCAGACTCGAGTGATCATCCCATCGTCTGATAATTCTTTTTTTTTCTCCCCTTATTTTTTTTTTTTTGTAGTTGGATATACAGTGGTGGGCAGACTGATTTACAAACCTAATTGTGTCTATTTAATTAGCAATAAAAATTAAGCGAGGGGATTCTCCATGTGCCAATCCAGCGTGCTTGATTACATTTTGGAATGCAAATTAAAAATAAAAAGTTAAAAAAATTGGGGCCAAGGCTTAAACTTTTGGGCGACATTTTTTTTTTCAAATCAAATAAGATTTTGATCCTAACGTTATACTTTTTCCGACTTTTTACGGTGTTTCGGTATCTAAATAAATGATGTGTTTCACGCAGAGACATCAACAATTTCAATTCCAGATTCTCGCATGATCTAATCTAAATACCTTTATATAACAGGAGTAATTATTAACATATACAAACACCGGATCTGTCACACAAAAAATTAGTATATATGTTTCCAAACACTAAGTTAGAAAAAATGCCATATGAAACGTTGTACAATATAATTTATTGAACACTCGTACGATATTAAAGGATCAGATCATTCATGTTTATGTTGATTCAATATTGAAAAGTTTAAAAGTGATTTGTTGTGTATAACATGGTGCTTTGTAGTACGGTAGATTGACTCAAGTTACTGGACAATAACGCATCCAGTTATACTCGTAGATTATAGAAAAACTACAAAATAGTAGATGTGATGTCCTGAGCCAGTAGAAGTGGAACTGTGTGGAACTGTTCGAAACGGTCGCAACGAATTGTCATGTCAATCATAACATTAACAGATAACAATCACAAAAAACGAGACAAGATTAGATAAAAATATAATTTTATTAATTATCAAATGACATTGTTACAATCTTCAACTCAAAAGAAAAAGATTTGAATAAAAGAACACGACATAATTTACGAGGCTCTCAAAAACTCTAAGTTAGACTCAAGAAAGTAAAATTTACGACATATTTGGAGATAAGAACATTTCGTGAGATCAACAGTTATGGATCATAGAAAGAAAATTTCGAAGATTTAATCCTCTTCCATGATTACCTAATCATATAGTTGGTTCAGACGACATACATAATAAAATCATGCCTTTAGACATTAACTTTACCAATATAACACGCTGGAATAAACTAGGGTTTCTAAAAATTTCACGCAGTATGTGATAACTATATCACGATCAGAAGAGCGCGATCTAGATCAGAATCATGATCAATACCATAAATAATATAAGTTAAAATATTTTTAAGAACACGGTCAATTGGGGATCCGTGATCAGAGACGCGATTATTATAAGGATCGTGTGCGATCTAAACAGAAATTACATTTTGACGTAAAAACGACACATCATGCTTGGATCTTAAAACACATGCATATAGATCATTAAAAATTAGGGAAAATATGTTTATGATCAAGTGACTAGACTTGCGAAGTAACTTGTTTAGATTAACAATTTAAGTTGGGTCCGAGAGAAAACCCACCTTAGGACAAAATTAGAGAAGGAGAAGATAGAAGAATATGAAACGCCTAATCCTCGATCTATGCCCTAGCACGACCTCCGAGCTATGCCACGAATTATTAGGGTTAACTGGAATGATCTAAGGTTCTGTTTATAGAGCTATACACTAAGGGTCTTAACTAGTTCTATTATTCTAGAGATAAATCCTACTCTGAAATTCTCGAGTTCCATCTATATTTAGGGCCACCTAGCACAAGATTAACCTTAATTAGGATGGAGTTTCACTGGAGAACGACCCTTTCTAGATAGATTAGGGTCTAGATTCGATTTTAGACCCATTAGCTTAAGTTTAACCTAATTAATCCAATCAAAATTAGGGATTCGAGACATTTCAAATTTTAGGAATTTATTTCTTCTTTTAAGCTCAATAAATCTTTAATTATTAGTCCATTTCATAATTACAATTATTGCAAATTTTATTTCACTCGTGTTAATCATATTAAATTATATAGAAGATTATATCTATTTATTTATTATTTTTTAAAAAATCCAGGTTGCCACAGTAGGTAGATATGTAAGTGATGTGTTTTTGTTATTTAAGATTTTTTAAAAGATGATAATTCGGCATTTATTGCAAGAGTTTGATCATTTGCATGTTTAAGTTATAGCTGGATTATCGTATATACAGAGATTTGGAAGTTGACATGCACGTATCTTTTGAGCACAGGGGAAGGAATAAATTAGGAAAATACACCGGTCACCATTTAACGTCGAAGGCCAAGTCAGCATTGCGTTCGTACATCGTTGCCCTTGGTGCTGTTGCCTTAAATCCCAAGCAATTCATGTATGTTAGATGAGATAGACTGCATAGAGAAGAGGGAAGAGAAGTGTATCTACCTACTTGGATTGGAATAGACCAGTCGGCTAGGACTTATGCCCTGAAACAAAAGAAAAGATTAAAAATATTAGGGCAGAAGTGGGAATGCAATAAACTTAGGCTGCGTTTGATAACACTCCGTCCGTTGAAGAATGGTGAGGTGAAAATCAGCAGATATAGGTTGAGTATTTTCAAAGATGATATATTTCCTGGACTTTCACGCGCGACGACTTATTTTAAAGAGGAGAGAGATAGACTGTGAAGGGGAGGGCACTGCACTCCCTTCAAAAGCAACTCGGCACGAGCTTCTCGGAGTTAGAATGAATTATGATAGATTTTTATAATTTTATCCCTCTCAATTTATGATACGCTTTTACAGTTGAAATGACTCGTAGAAATAACGAAGGGTATTATTAAAAATATAACGTAAATCTTACCCGTCTCAAAACATGCGTTATAGTAGATGCATTTAATGCGTGTTTCCTGCAAAAATCTATCTCCTGTCGGAGCTCCGTACGATGGACGGATTATTCAAAAATCTAACCTTTAAATTACATTCTCAAACGCGCCCTTATAATAAGAGGTGGAAGAGAATCTAAATCGTGTATTTTACTTTGACAATGTGAAACAAGATAAGATCCTAACTCCGTAGAAATAGAAAAAAAAGAGTCAAATCTGTATTAACAAATTACAAAAAATAATTTTATTATATAAGTAATTATAAAGAAATATTATTCTATACATATTAATTAAAATAACCTTAGCATAATTAATGTCCGTGCACTTAATTGTCATCCAAAAATAGATGACAACGCATAATGGAGGGATATATTTTGTATATATTTGAACTAATTCATAAGTCAAGGCATTGTGAATTGTTAAATTCTAATTAGATTTTAACTCTGAGTTGGTTGATTAATTTATCTAATAGTAATTAAATTGAGACACCTAATGGAAGGACATTTTCACGCACATATATACGTTGTAAGAGTGTCTTTTTTACAATGTACACGTGAGAGCGTTAGTTTTGTAATCGGAGAGGGATAATTTCGCGGCCCAAAAGATTTGTGGCTCGAAGCGGCCCAGCGGGACTCCCAGAGTCCAGCAAGTGATAACCCCCATTACTGGGCCCACTTATTAAGAAGTCCAAATCACTCGGTCCAATACAGCCTAGGCGGTCCCCGAGGCCAGGTGTCCGAGTAATGGTCGATCGGGGAAGAGTTCAAACGACGCCCGAGCATAACCGATCGAGGGAAGTCCGGTGGTCGAAAAGAGGGGAGGCGAAGCGCCCCCGCAAGGGGGCCGGGGAGCCCACGTTTTAAGAGTAATGCCCCCTACGTACTCCCTCTTCCCCGTCTTCAAAGGGAAAAGAACCACTATAAAAATAAAAGGTAGCCCTCCAAAAAGATAAGCGAGTCTGAGCACTCTCAGCCACCTTCACTGGAGAGCGATCTCGTGCCCATCCTTATCTCTTTCTTCTCTTCCACACCAAGTTCTACTATCTTACGGACTTAAGTATCAGAGAGTTTTTCCCAAGGTCATCACCCTGGGCCCCTGTTTGCGACCTTTTCCTTCTTTCGCGGGTCGATCGACCAACTGACCAACTGGTAGTCAAATGATCAATTGACGACGCGGGCGTGCCAGTCACATGTGTGACGAATTTATGATGCGCTCATTCTGACCTATGTCGGGCGAATGTGAGCTTCGGTCGGGACCAGCAGTCCACCATACCATAAAGACTATGGCATTAATTACATCCCCCACGAGGAGGGAACACCTTTGATTAATTGCCAAGATAGCGGACTGTCGAAGCCGAATTAAAAGAGCTACATGATGATCATGACGAAAGCATGCAGGATACATACATTTATCGTGCAGAAGATGTATAATTCATGGGATTATGGATCCTCGGTACATGACGGAGGACATAGGTCCGAAGACCACCGTCGCGCATAGCGAAGACTTCCGACCAGACGTAATCCGGCTTTCCGTCGACGCCATTTAATATACCCGAGGATCTATGCATGCATGCACACATGACGTTCGTGACTATATTAAGCATGATAATAGAATTCATGGAAGCAAATGGTAATCGACCACATTTATTACTCCCCATCGAGAAGAGGGAAGGCAACACAAGTGTGATAGCGAAAGCACAATGCTAACGGACATGGTGATGAAGATATAATAAAAGTATAGTTTAGGCCCGTCCGGCCCTTCCTTTATTCAATTTATTACCAATTGTGGTTTATTGACATCGACCCTGAGGGACGAGAACCACTCTGAGGCAAATGAACAACTAAAGCAGCAAAAGGTCTCAAAATCGGCGCGGCCATGCGATAGGTGGCTTATACGGCGCGATAAAACATAGGTATAGCGGTTAATACGGCGCGGCCATATAGCTGGTTAAGACGGCGCGCAAAGGATTGGGGCGCGCCGATTCATGGCGCGTCGGAAAGGCACAAGGAAGTTTTTAATTTTTTTGAGTGTAGGGTTAATCCGACGCGGGGGGGTACCGTGCCGTATTAGGGCGCGCCGGGTTATGGCCGTGCCGTTTTAGCTTATTTTCGATGAATTTCGAATCATTTGAGTTTGTTAAGTTTATGTTGAGGGTTTTGAAGCCATTTCAGGCCAATTGTTTGTTAAATTGAAGTCCAGAACCCTCCAAGAATGACGTGATAAGCCAGTGCGAGGTTCCTACTCGAGCACCGGGATAATTGGGTCCAGAATGAGTATTTAGTTATGGCTTATTCATTATTAATCTATCCAAAATTGGACAGCATCTCCCCTGAACCTGAAGAGTTGCAGGGGAGAAGCGGGGTCATGCTCACCTATGGAACAAGCCCCTAAACCGCCGGTCTACACGAAGGCAGCCAGCAAACCCCATTGGATAGGATACCCCGAGGACTAGCCTGCTAGGGGCACCAAGGTTCCATAAGGGAAAAGACAGAGAGATGAAGCCATTGATGATGGGAGCATCACCCCGAGGACTAGCCTGCGAGGGGTGGACAACCCACAATTTGTGACTCATCCCGCAAAGGAACTGACCATCAGGAGAGTGGAGCTCCGAGGGCTAGCCTACGAGGAGCACCCGTCCCCGAGTCTCGATCGGGTCCTAGATTGTCGGGGCTGAGCTGATTGAGCTAGGACCTCATTATTGTCTGCCGTGGCCCTGAGAGGACGTCTACCATCAGGAGGTAAAGCCCCCGATCGCCTAGCTATTTCAAAAAGCAAGAGGGAATGTCCCCCTCCCCGGGTGGTCGGGATGATGAGAAAACCTCGGAACAGTTTGGATGATCGTGATGCACAGATGCAGTAAATGCATAAACGAGACGGGCTCGTTGCAGGGGCATATGCTCGAAAAATTGGAAAGCAACGTTCAGGGGATGGACCCTATGCATGGCGGAAAGAGGCACGTGCAGAAGCACGGCTCCATCCGAGAAGAGAAAGGGATGCGAAAACCCTTGAATCAAACATGAGAATGATCGAAAGAAAAGTCCCCGGGGAGGGGGTGTCTCTGTAGCCCACGATGATTCGGGGCACGATGTAGACCTCGGAGAAACCGAAATTAGAGCGGTGCGGAGAAGAGCTCAGACACACGCATTGGCATGGATAAAAGAGGGGCTAAGGATCATTCATTCGATCTATTCATTTGAGCATTTACACGCGCACATATATTACCATCCCAGAAACGGGAATGGTTTAGCATTTACATGGTGAGAGTACAGCACCGGCACCATTGCTCGGTCGCCGTTCTACAATATCATAGGCAGAGGACATTCGGAGCGCAACAACAGGGGAAGAACAGAGGAAAGAAATCACGTATAGGGGGGAGGAGAATCGACTCATATCATCGTCGCTCCTCCCCCCCTCGCTTACATTCGATGGGTGGAAGTCTCAGAAGAGAGATCTGCGGAAAACATGAAAAGAATCAGCACCCACGCCCACCTGTTCCTGAAACAGGGTATCGTAGAGGAAGAAGACGACCGGCCGAAGCTCCTCCGAAGGAACCCCAAGACTCTCTACTTCAGGAGAAAAATCCTCTCGAGAAGCCCTCTCCCTCCTTTTTGTTTTCTTCATGCTCTCTATATCTTCTCAGGTCTCGATCTGTTTCTCTCCCCTCTTTCTTCTTCTCGAACAGCCATCTATATATAGGGGCATGAGTTCGAATGTTAAACCGGCGTGGGATTGGCGCGCCGGGAAGAGACTTCATCAGCCTATCGCGCCGGGGTTGGAGCCATCCGATAGGGTGACTTGCGCGCCGGAATAGCCAGGCGTCGAAGGGGATTTAGCTCGCCGGGATCAGGGGCATCGAATGAGGGGCGCGCCGGTTTAAGGCGCGCTGGGCTAATGCTCCTCGTGCGCTTCAAGCCAGTCGATGAGTCCGGGGATGATTCCGGGAGTCACCGTGAACATTATCTCGCCAATGCCCCTCGAAACCTTGGCGGGATGTCTTGTCGAAGCTCCCGGGTTGGCGTACGGCCATTCTCGAGGTTCCAGATAGCTTTGGGTTGATCATACGGGTCTGCCGCTGACACTGCCTTCGGTTCTATAATTCGTGCCGCTGGCTCGGTCTGGCCCGTGCCCGAAGCTCCTTGGAAGGCGAGATAACACCAGGGATAGTTCCGCCCGAGCTGGGCGATCATTCGGCCACTGACGGGCCCATCTTGGTGGGAAGCCGCACCCGTGCCGGGTGATCGGGGTCTTCTGCCGACAGAACCTTCGGCCCCCTTGTTGTGAATGGCCGAGGACGTTCTTCCTCCTCAGGAGAGTCACCGGGTAGACCGTCGTCCTTGGTCGGGTGACGGATGTAGGGTAGCGGCATGACAGAGTCGATGCCGGTTCATTGGGCAGGCTTGGTCGCACTGTCGGTTGGTTGTGAGTTTGTCTCGGCTCCCCTGAGGTGAAGTCCCCGTGTCCATATGGAGTGACTCGAGGCTCTTGCAACCTGAGAAATCTTTGATATGTTTATCTTTATCGGCTTCCATGCTTCGGTGGACCGGGTCATTCGTCCTTATGGCTTGGTCGCCGATGATCATATTTTGGGTGCCAACAGCCCCTGATCCGTTTCCCCCTCCTGTAGAATTCTGATTCTGTGTGACTGCGACGAGCAATCATAAGAGATCGGATGGCTCGGACCTAAGCACGCGATTCAACCTCTTCGGTAATTATCCTTTTAATGCTCGTCTATTTCATTAGATATCGGCAAGTAACCGAATCAAAAATCTTGAGATAGATTATGAACATGCATTATAACAAATTGCAAAAATAATTATATTATATGTATATATAATTATAAAAATAACATTCTATACATGTATTAATTAAAATAATCTTATTACATAAATATAAGTATTGAATTAATGTGCCTGAACCTAATTGTCATCCAAATATAGATGACAACATGTAGTGGAGGGACACTTTCGTACATATCTGTATGCTACAAGACTAATTTTACACTAACAATTCAAGACATAATTAGGATTTTTTTTTACATTCTAATTAGATTTTAACTCGAATTAGTTGATAAATATATCTAATAGTCAATTATGACACCTAATGGGAGGGACATTATTACGGGTAATATATATATAGATATAGATATAGGGGGGCGATCAGGTGGTGTCGACACCATCTGATGCCGTCGCCCCCCCTTCTCTCTCATATATATATATGGGAGGTGAGGGCGATGAAAAGGAGGGGCGACGACATCAGGTGGTGTCAGCACCACCTTTGCCGCCCCCATAGATATAGATATAGATATAGATAAACATACATACAATATAAAAGTGACATTTATGCAATGACAGGGTTAATTTTGTAATTATTTTTTAATATTTTGACTAGTTTATTAGATACGATGCGACTATTAAGGAGTAAATAAAAAAATCTTGAGAAGTGAAGATTCTTAATAGGAGGCGGACTTTATACGCCGTTCAAGGCTTCAAGCTCGAGTAGATATTCCGATTCCAAGTCGGATAGCTCTTTAGAAATCTCTTTGCATATAGCTAGGAATCATCGCGTAAGGTCGAACAAATCCGCATATAGGTAGAAATTATTCAAAAATAGATGACAACACATAATGGAGGGATATATTTATTGTATTTTTACACTAATTAATAAGTCAAGAAATTATGAATTTTTAAATTCTAGTTAGATTTTAACTCGAGTTTGTTGATTAATTTAACTGATAGCAAATTGAGACACCTAATGGAAGGGACATTTTGACGCACATATATAAGTTGTAAGGGTATCTTTTCTACATTGTACGTATGTAAGAGCGTTAGTTTTGTAATTATCATTTTAATGCTCGGCTATTTCATTAGATATGGGCAAACAACCAGATCAAAAACTTCGATGGATTATGAACCTACATTATGACAAATTACAAAAAAAAATCTATTATATGTATAATTATAAAAACAATATTCTATGCACATATTAATTAAAATAATCTTATTATATAAATATAGATATAGAATTAATGTTCATGTAGCAGTAATTATCATCCAAACATAGATGGCAACACGTAGTGGTGGGACATTTTCGTTCGTACCTTTATGCAACAAGATTATTTTTACACTAATAAATCAAGTCATTAGGATTTTTTTTACATTCTAGTTATACTTTAACTCGAATTAGTTGATAAATTTATCTAACAGTCAATTATGGCACTTAATAGGAGGGATATTTTTACGTGCAATATATATATATATATATATATATATATATATATATATATATATATATTACTGAATCATTCTGTCTGAACGTCATCTATATCTAAAATTTCACTTTTCAATCTGTGTCCTCAATCTTACGGTGCCCATTTATTCTTAGATGCATTCACCATAATCAGTTAAAACATTCTGACGTCGATAATATCTTTCTTGGATTCTCTTTTTCCCTCTCCCCATCTATCATGTCATTCTTCCTCTCTCTCTCTCTCTCACATATTAAAATGTCATTTCTCTCTATTTTATCTCTCTCCCTATCTCTCACGTCACTCTCCCTCTCTCTCTCTCTCATTAAAATATTATTTTTAAAAAAAAATTTACACTTAAAAATTCAGACGAGAGACATAGAGTTTCCTTATACAGACATATGTAAATAGAGTCTACCGAAAATGAATCATTTTATTAAGAAAATTAGGCTTTTGAAAAAACTTGGGTGCTCATATGCGTGACGAAAGAATGACGTGCTGAATGCGAAACGAGATTTTGAACTTTTGGGAAATATTTTTTTAAATGAAACGAGATTTCGATATACTTTTTGACTTTTTACGATTTTTCAGTATCTAAATAAATGATGTGTTTTATGTAGGGGCATCTTTGGTTCCAATTTTAGATTCTTGCATGGTCTAATCTAAATATCTTTAGAAAATAGGAGTAATTATTAACGTATAAACACTGTATCTATCACACAAAAACTTCATATGTTTCTCAACACTAAACTAGAGATGCATCACATAAAACGTTGTACGTACGATATTAAATGATCAAATCGTGCATGTTTAGATTGACTCAATATTAAAGAGTTTATAAGATATTCGAGAATACTTTTTAAAAATATATATTTTTACTTAAAAAAACATACGGTAGTCAAGGTCATCTAAGTACGTACGTTCCTTATTGATCAAATACTTTTTTTTGACTCAATACAATCTATTAAACGTTTCTTGGAATTTTTCCTGTTGATCAATGATAGACTTATTACGACAGCCAATGTCATCTAATTAAGTACATTCCTTGTTCCTCATATTTCTTGAGAAGGCATGAAAATTACACTTGTTAGTAACTTGAAGAGGATGTCGAAGCCATAGTACGCCAAGATGTTCATCTTCAAGAACTCGAGTGACGATCCCATCATCATCTGATGATTCTTTTTTTCTCCCTTTTTTTTTCCTAGTTGGGTGACGATGGATAGGCTAATTTACAAACATATTTTTTTATCTACTTAGCGATAAAAAAGAGGAGATTTTTTAATGTTTTTTAATAGGAGTAATTATTAACGTACAAGTACCGCATCCATCACACAAAAAATTTCGTATGTTTTTCAACACTAAACTAGAGAAACGTCACATGAAACGTTGTCCAATACAATTATTGGGCACCTGAACGATATATATATGATTAAAGATCAGATCATGCATGTTTAGCTTGACTCAATATTTAAAAAAAGGTTAAAAAATTAGTGCATACTTGGAAATGCAATGAGACGTAGAAGAGAATCTAAATTGTGTACTTTACTTTGATAATGTGAAACAAGATAGGATCTAAATTCCAAAAAATAGGAAAAAGAGTCAAATCTATATTAACAAATTGCGCGCAAAAGTCGTTTTATTATATGTATAATTATAAAAATATTATTCTATACATATTAATTAAAATGAGGGTTTGCCGACCCGTCCGACCCGGCCGACCCGGTCTCGGCGCGGGACGGGTCGGGTCGGGCGGGTCGCACAGCGACCCGGTCCGCCCCATTGGGCTCGCGACGCGTAGTTTTTTTATTTTTTTTTTAAATTTGTAATAAATTTATTTTCAAAGATTAAATGTTATATATATTTAAAAATATTAGAATGTAGAGTTTATTTAAGATAATAGATCCATACTAAATTATACATAATTAATTATATAAAAATTACATATTACACCGCTTAATTAAACATCCTATTATATATAATACATAAAAATTTATTTCAATTACTAAATATGTAAAAGTAAACAGTGACATAATAATGACATTCATTCATGAAGTATAAAATACAAAAACTCACTAATCCTCGTCCATCTGTGAAACCCGAATCCCAAAACTCACTCATCCTCCTCATCTGTGTAACCCGAATCCCAAAACTCACTCATCCTCATCATCAGTGAAGCTCGAATCCCAAAACTCATCATCAGATACATGAGACTGATCACCCGTATAATCTAACTCTATCCTAGTGGGTGGAGGTACATGTGGGTGGGACTGAAAATATGTAACCATCTGCACAAATGATGGGTCGTGTGCTGCGGTGGAGGGTACATGAAAATCTGTAAAAAAAGTCCTCACTACATCTATAGCTTCAATTCTATCATGTGCGACTGGTGCTGGTGCTGGTGCTGGTGCTGCTCGAACTCTGGACGTGGAGGAAGATCCTGCTCCGCCCTGTGCTCGTGGTGGAGGTACCCGGGAGGTAGAAGAAGATGTCCTCGGTGTGCTACGAGAACCGTATCTATCCTGTAACTGTGTCCGAAAGGAATGTCGGACATCTCCCGGAACTCGGTCGCATGCACGAACATCGCGTCCCACTCCCGCAAGGTGCTCCGCAAACCTGTGTATGCCGGTGACGCGATGTTCGCAGTATCTACAGTGCACATGTCCATCACCCTCAACAGAGTATCCATGCTCCCACGCAGGGTGACGCCGTCCGTCCATGATGACCTGCAAATGATGTAAAAGTTTACATTAGTGATTTCAATGACAAGTACAGAACTCTATATATGAAGAAATCTGCAATTAATTATTAGTTAGTTATAAATGTAACCAAATGATACATACTAATAAAGACTATGGACCCAAACTGGGCCAGTGCCCATCTCCAAACAATCTGACATTAAATGTGGTCCGCAGATAGGACAGATAGTCTTCATAGCGCATTGAACCTGAATAGTTCTCCCAGTACATGCGTACGTAGTATTCATACTCCTGCGAACCTTGTGCGTACACGACCTCTACTGACGTAGCTGTGGCATAAGGATATGGATACGATGGGAAAAATGAACTACTGTTATCTGAGTCGCCATGATACATCGGCTGCTGCGGCCATGACCGTCCATACGAGCTTCCAGATCCCTGGGAGTCATGTGTGCTCATCCTCTCAAAATCAGACAACATGCCTTGATAGCTGGTACTGTCTGCAACCGAACTTCCATAGTAGGGATCCCAATGATCAGCTGCCCGTCTCGTCCCTGCCGGTGGAGCACCGTGGTCCTCATCTTGCGTGGCATGTGTGAAGTGCTGCTCCTCTGTCCATGCGCCATATTGACGGCCCCCACGACCTCTACTATGACCACTGTTGTACTCTCTGCCACCAGCACTAGTATTCTGACGAGGACTCCGTTGGTCACCTTGAGAACCACCACCTCCATGGGATGAAGACCCTGTCGGTGTACTCTCAGCATCGGAGTCATGACTCCCACTAATGCGGGGCTCAACAGAAGGCTCGGGAGTGTCGTCATTTGCATTGGGATCTAATGTCTCCATGTCTGCAAAATCTATCAGATTTAATGGTGGTTCTTTGTCCTTCTTGCTGGTGAATAATGTGGTCCATGATGATTTTTTCTTCTGTGGAGCAGGGGGCGGCTTACATGCTGCATGTTGTGTCCCTCTAGATGCCTGAGAAGCAGAAGCCTGTTTAGATAATTTTTCAATTTACTTTCTATTGTGTAAGTCTGTACGTATACCTGAGAAGACTGATTGGGTGCCTTAGCCTTAGATGTTGAGCGTCGGGGCGCAGCAGACTGAGATGGTTGTTTCGATGCTACCGAAGACTACACAATTGAAAGAAGAATATATTCAATTACCAATGAATTATATATTAACAAATGTAGAAATGACAATATAATTTCACCTCTCTAAATGAGGAACTCCCCCTAGCCTCTCTTGAAGTGGATAACCTTCTTGGTTCCGCAGATATTGAATGCCGCGGTACAGCAACTCGGGACCACTGTTCTCCCGCAATGTTGTCATTTGTCGGACCGACCTGCAATATATTGCTATCATACATCAATATATGACTATGCTATCTAATGAAATTTGCGATTCGATTTTCATGTATTAATTCACCTGAGGTGGCTCTTGACGCTCAATTAATGGGGGTTGGATCAATCGCTCCCATGCTGTATCATCGTACGCATACGATGTGTCTCCACCCCCAATGACGAGGTCTTCATCTAAATTAATTTCATCATCACGTCCCGTTGCTGAGTCGTCACCACCCAAATGCACATGGGTGTCATCTCCCTCCCCGACTGCCTCTTGTACAGCTGATGCGAGAAAAGTATTAGGCCGTGGTGTCTCGCCAGGTTCTTCAGCCTCCTCGTCCAATTCTGCCTCACCACGCTCGGTTGTGGCTCTTGCAACCCATGCTACCATAGGGTCATCATCGTCTCGCAAGTACACAGCATCCGTTGGGTCGTAATCTCCCTCTCCTCTCCTTGTATCCATTTGTACATGCCGGACCTTTAGCCTCATGTTGTAATGAACATACACCATTTTGTCTAGCCTGCGGTGTGTTAGCCTATTCCTCAGCTTAGTATGCAAGAAGGAGAACGTCGACCAATTCCGCTCACACCCACTCGACGAGGATGTTTGCGATAGAACTCTCATTGCGATCTTCCTTAATACGGGTGCACTTGTGCCGTAATTTAGCCACCACTCAGCTGTGTTTAAGACAGATCACGTACAATATAATAATTAGATGTAAAAATTACTTCTCGAGACATAGAAGGTACATTGTGAAGACACATTACCTGGGTCGAGTCTATCACGACTGGCCATGGCATTAGGTGTCGCAAATGAACCAATTCCCTCTCTAAATGTTTTCATCTGCATTATCAAAAAATATGAAGTGTATATTTCATTTAATATTGTCAATGTTAAAATATCCAAGTATACCTCATTCAACGCATCAGCAGCATCTGTTGGGGTGAAAGATAATCGGTCTACCACAATGTTGACCGATTCTATCAACGTATCGTCATAAGCAAGGGCCCGAGCATATTGGAAGGCCGGATGTAGATAGTACGCTGCAATCGTAAGACAATGAATTACATATTAGTATCAATTGAAAATCACAGCTCATTGATTGGACGAGAATGTAAGTGTTTACCTGCCATGTGAAGATCGCGGCTCATTTGTCTGTCCCATCTGTCCTCCACAATCTCTAGAATGGTGGGTCCATATTTTTTGGACGTTGTAAGGATCTTCCGCTTGGCTGCTTCTATTTTGCTGTACACCAACCCCATGGTTGGTACTCTATCCCCATCCACGCATCGTAGAACCTCATACAGTGGCTCTATCAATGACACTAATACCTTCACTCGTTCCCAAAAATTCGAGGTGTTGACAATCCCCTCGACCTCCGCCCCTTCACGTGAAGCAGCAAAAGAGGAACTCAGCCAGGTCTCACCTCTAAACATTTGCTTCAACCCATCCTTGTGCTTCAATAGGCTCTGCAATGCGATGTAGTTGGTGGCAAATCGTGTGATGCCAGGCCTCAACAGTTCGCCGCCACAATGCTCCCTCATCCATGCCAATACAAGTGTGTGGTTGTAGATATATTTCGTGATTTTTTGTGCCACCTCGACCACAGATTTTACCATACGAAGCTGCCCAATCTCCTTCAGCATCAGATCTACACAATGCGCTGCACAGGGGGTCCAGAAAATGTGCCGTTTTTTCTTCATTAGCTCCTCCCCGGCCTTCTTATAGTTCGACCCATTGTCAGTCACCACTTGCACAATGTACTCCTCCCCAATCTCAGTCACCACTTGCTCCATCAATGACAAAATATATTGATGACTATGAATTTGACCAGACGCATCCACTGATTTGTGAAAGAATACATGTCTGTCACAATAAACAAGGAAGTTGATCAGGCTAGATTTTGTGGTACCTGACCATCCATCACACATCAGTGTGACTCCGTACTTTGTCCATTTCTGCTTGAATGAGTCAATGTAACTCTTGATCTCAGCAACCTGTTCATCAAGGTATACGCCAGCCAATTCTCTCGCTGTAGGTGGCTGCACGTGTAGCCCAAGGACCTGTGCTTCCTGAAACATTGGCTTGTAGTAAGGGCTATTGGCTGCATTGAAAGGCAGACCCGCGTGGTGCCACCATTTTGCAACAGCCTGACCAAGTTTCCATTTAGGTCCCTTCTGGCCATACGCATCGTCCATCCTCGTTTGCTTGCCATGCTCTCGGGATAGTGCACCGGGCTCCACATCTTCAATGTTGATCGATTGTGTCCTTTTTCTTTGTGTCCCCGAGTCACCAGTCAATAAACTCCTTATGCCTCGTGGTTGTCGAGTCGTAGATGAACCACCACTCCCTGATGCTCCGGTCCTCGCCGCCTCGCGACTACGGACTCTAGTCTCCTCGGGATGTCTTGACTCTTCCCTGCTCTGACGTACTGCCTCACGAAACTCGGCTTCGTATGGATCGTTCACAGTGACATACACATTAGCCTGCTCAGTACGTGCTTGTTCGTCTTCGTCACTGGGTGTCCATGCACATTCCTCCTCGTTGCTGCCGCTTGCTATTCCGCTCACTGCCGCTTGATCCCTTTTCTTCTTTTTTTCCTTTTCTTGCATCTCAGCTCTCTTCTCCCGCAGGTGCCTAGCCATTGCAAGTTTCACATCTCTAGGCACATGGGTACACCCAGCAACCTCAGAGTATCCTGCCCCGGCTCCTCCTGCCAAATGCTTCTTCAACCGAGACACCCCTCCTCCCCGGTGTTCTATTTTACAATAGTTACAACGCCAACACCTACGGTTGCCATCCAACAAAACTCCGTGTGACCACCCAATATCATTTGTTCGTTCCTTAGGAGCCATAGAGTGTTATCTCCTAAAATTAAGAAATTCAAAATATGAAATTATATTATTTCCCATCTACAACTAACAATGAACAGAATTTTATTATTTGCGTACCATGCAAGACTAAATTCAATATTTAATACATCTTCATATAATTTAGTTCAAAATAATATCATTATTTCTATAACATACAAATAAGGTTAATATTTATAATTAATACATATACATTAAATTTAAAATTATTTATCACTAATTAGATATTTAAAATTACATCTCTAATTAAATTACATGACACATATAAATTATAAACATCTCTAAATAATTTACATTGTACATATAAATTAACTTTAAAATTATTTATAAAATATTCAACACTAAATTTATATTTACATTAAATTAAATTACATTATGCAATTCAATTAACTAATATACATTATGCATTTAAAAATATTTTACATCTACAACTAATACTGATATTAATATCAATATTTTTCCAAATGTAATACTAAATTTAATATTTAATATTACATTTACATTAAATCTAATATTTAAACATGAATTGAATTACACATCAAAAAATAAATTTATTACTACAACATGAATTAAATATTATTTATATTAATTCTACAAAATGAATTAAATAATACATAATTAAAATGATATTTATACAACATAAATTATTTATATAACATGAATTAAATAATACATTCATAATAATATTAAATAATATAATAATATATTTTCTTATATTTTTTAATTAAAAAATAAAAAAAATTAAACCCCCCCCCCCCACCCTCCCCCCCCCCACCGGAGCTGGGGGCGGCGATGCAGACGCCCCCCCCCCCCCCCTCCCCATCTCACCCTCCCCCCCTCACGGTGGAGACGGCCCCCCCTCCCCCCTCTGACGGTGGCCGGCCCGCGACGCCCCCCCCGACACCCCCCCTCCCCCTCCCCGACGCCGCAGACGCCCCCTCCCCCCTCCGACGGTGCCGCCCGCAGACGCCCGCCGCACGCCCCCCCTCCCCCCTCCGTGCCCGCGACGCGCGCCGCCCGCAGACGTCCCCCCTCCCCGACGCCCGCAGACGCCCCCCTCCCCCCTCCGACGGTGCCGCCCGCAGACGCCCGCCGCACGCCCCCCCTCCCCCCTCCGTGCCCGCGACGCCCGCCGCCCGCAGACGCCCGCCGCACGCCCCCCCCTCCCCCCTCCGACGCCCGCCGCCCGCAGACGTCACCCCTCCGCCCTCCGACGGCCGCAGACGCCCCCCTCCCCCTCTCATGGTGCCCGCGACGGCCGCAGACGCCCACCCTCACCCTCCCCCACCCCCGCGGTTGCAGATCTACACGATCCTCACCCTCCCCCACCCCCCTCCTCACCCTAAAACAAAAATTTAGGGCACCTACCTCTGATCGCCGATCGTCGCTGCCGTCCGCCGCCGTCCGCCGCCGCTCTGCACCGCCCACACCCGCCGGCCACCGCCTTCAAGTCGCTGCGGATGCCAGACCCGCCCGCACCCCGGCCCGCTATATGGGCGACCCGGCACGTACGCGCCGTCCCGCACGAACCAGACCGAGCCCGCCTCGACCCGCTCCGGTACGCGGCGGGACGCACGGGACCATGCGGTCCAGTGCGTCCCGACCACGACCCACACCCCGTGCGACCCGGCGCCCGCCTGGGTCGGGTCGGGTCGTGCGGGTCGATGCGGTTCGGGACGGGACGGCAAACCATGCGACACATAATAGAGGGATATATTTTGTATATTTTTGCACTAATTAATAATTCTAGTAAGATTTTAACTCGAGTTGGTTGATTAATTTATCTCACGGTAAATTGAGACATCTAATGGAAGGGACATTTTCACGTATATGTATATACGTTGTAAGGGTGTCTTTTCTACATTGTACATGTGAGAGCATTACTCTTGTAATTATATCCTTTTAATGCTTGACTATTTCATGAGATACAGGCAAGCAACTAGCTCAAAAATCTTGAGATGGATTATGAACCTAGCTGTATTATAATAAATTATAAAAAATAATTCTATTATATGTATAAGTATAAAAATAATACTTTATACACGTATTAATTAAAATAACTTTATTACATAAATATAAGTATAGAATTAATGTCCATGTCCTAATTGCCATTCAAATATAGATGACAACATGTAATGGAGGGATATTTTGGTACATACCTTTATGCGACAAAATTATTTTTAAACTAATTAATCAAGACATTAGGATTTTGTTTACGAACATTCTAGTTGGATTTTAACTCGAATTAGTTGAGAAATATATCTAACAGTCAATTGTGAGACCTAATGTGAGGGCCAATTTAATTATGGTGATATATATATATATATATATGTATATATAGATAAACATGCATGTACTATAAAAGTGACATTTATGCAATGACAGGGTTAATTTTATTATTATATTTTTTATTATTTTATTAAATAAGATGTTATTATTAAAGAATAAATAGAAAATTTTTGAAAATTGAAGATTCCTAATATGAAGCGGCCGGACTGATACGCTTCCCGTTGAAGCGATTCCGAGTTAAACCTCTCTCCAAAAATCTCTCCGCATATAACTGAAGGAAACCGCCGATCTGGATCTGTCCCCACCCAGTTGAGTTGAGATCGGAATAGACGAGCCCCGTGCATGCTGCCATGCCACCGTGTAGATTATTAGAAGACAAATATTGCTCTTCTGATCTGCAATATATATAACTTCTTCCGCACACGTAAAAATACGCGTGCCTCCTCCCAGGCAGCACCTGTAGGGTAGAACTGTAGTCATGGTTCTCTTTGGGCGCCTCCACATGGAAACCAGCAAGCGCCCGAACCGGAGGAGGGCCAACGGCGCCGGGGGTGCCGGGGCGCCGCACCTCCGGATCTCGGGCGCACCGCAGCGGGGAGGATTATAATGGCGCAGCGGCCACCGAGGACGGGTGGTGGTAGTGGAATAAGGGGACTCGCCTCCGCCCTCCGGCAACTGATCCAGATGAGCACGGCGAACAACCAGTACAGCGCCGCCATCCGCGGGAGCGTCCGGTGGGGGGCGCCCGTCTCTATAGCAGTGGCGCTCTCTAATGCTCCTGCGTGTCTGTACAGTGGGCCGACGAGGGGCGCCAGCTTCGGCCTCGTTGCATCACCCGCCTCCCGGCCGGTTACGAGAGCAGCTGTACTACCCGCAGAGCCATCCACCGAGCCGTCTGTGCCGAAGAGCGAGGGGCGCCGTGGCAGCGCCATTAATGCGGCGAAGTCTAGTACTCCAGAGGTGTCTGCCGACTCTGCTGCTCCCGCTCCCAGGAAGGCCGCGAGGTCGGCACCCATCGGCATCCCGTGGGGGAGCCGTCGCCCTCCCCGTGACAGGCCGCGCCTGAACGACGAGAACCTGTGGTTGTATAACTCGGCCGCTGCCGGAAGGAGACGAGGACCTGAGGAGATCGGTGGCTACCCCTTGATGTTCCACATGGACGATGTCTGACTGACTCTGAGGCGACCAGGCAGCTGCAGCTGCAGCTGCAGAGAGAGATCATTAAGGAGAGTGTGGCTTGTTCACATGATCAGGAGCATGTTTTAATTAGGGTTTCACGTCGAGGTGGGTGGGTGGTTCACTGTGGAGGCCGTACGTGAAGGACTCCTGCAATTGGGCTTGTGGCCGACTGCAGGCACAAATCAAGGCCAGGGCAGAGCAACGGTGGCCCCATAAACAGACCGCTGAGGTTGCCACACGATCACCACCAACTTGTAGAACATTAATTCTTTGATGTCTTTGATTAGGGTAATAGTACTGTTTGTAGAGGCGTTGGAGAGAGCTGATTGCTGTACAATCTTTCGAAAAGGAACATGGAAAAGTACAGATTTTGGTAAGTGCATATCTGTTCACATTGTTCTTAATTAATTTGATGCCCATTTTTTTAAACTTTTCAGTACTCGTTCGTCCTTATATAATTAAATTAAGGCTACTTTTGGACAGTCGCATCAGTGATCGATTCCTCTCCTGTAGATATTGTTTCATGGAATCTGGCTAAAGACGTTCTTCACTTCCACTCTCAACGTTAAAAATGCTGAGTATAAGACGAATAAACTATAACTAGTTGGACTTTCTTTATCTCTATCTTTTATACATCCTAATTTCAAAAGCTATAATTAATTAATTAATTTAGAGTCTTTAGAAGGTAAGAAATCGCGTAAATGACCGACTTTCTAAACTAGACAACATAAAGTACGAGCTTAAATTCATTACTTCTGATATTAGGAGCATATATATATAGGACTCAAGTTTGATAACTCTACTTTCCATCATCTGATCTGAAATTTGAATGGGAGAGAGCATGGCATGTCACGTTGGCATTGGCATGATATGGTATCGCTCGTTTTCTGAAACTGGATGGGGCAATGGCAGTTTGCAACCGGAGACTCTAATTGGAACATACGCCATACAGATGTAATAATATTGATGAGATCTTCATCTGCCAAACAGAAATCGAGCTTATAGGAAGGGCCTGTAGTCTTCGCGAATGTGAAAATTTGATCTTTTGTTTTCGTTTTAATCCTTTTGGGAGGGCTGAAAGATGACAAACACAGTGGCAGCCGGCAAGTTGCATCGATCCTTAGCCTTTTATGCACATAACTCGGACAATCTCATCCATCACTATAATTGTTATGTACTGGAATAGTTATACTTCTGACACTTCGTTTTTCATAAATTCTACTGTGGAGACAGTGGAAAACACGGGACAACTCGTTACATGACATAGCCAATCCAAAATGGTTACATGGTAACACCGAAAAAGATTGAGCAGATATTGAATTGACAGAAGACCAGAAGCAAATTAACTAGCGAGGGGAGACATGAGAACCGTATGCATACATACCGGTGGCAGAAAATGTGGGTCCAACAATTGATGTAGTTTCAACCTGCTAGGACTGCAGGGCTGTCAAATATCATCCCTTAGTGATATGAAACTTGCAGCTTTGTATTTTTCTCCGGTGGAAATGTTGAACAACCAGCAGTCAGCTCTGCGATGAGGATGCCATTCATGGGATGTCGCCTCTAAGCAACTGAGCATATACGTTTCTCTCACCAAACCATGCTCATGACGCTTTTCAGTAGTCAAACAGGGCAGCTTGACAAGCGGTTCCATGATCTTTCTTTGGTGACAGTATGGGGGATGTCCATCCCCAGGAGGAAATCCTGGTGAAGAGTAGTGGACAACATTGAATTCTAGGGAAGCACAGAAGTGGATGCTTACGGAATTGTAGATCTGCGGCTGCCCTGGACATAGGCAATAAAAACACGGCAATGGGTCACAATACCCTCGACGTCTTTGAGTAATTCTCTACATATGAAGAGCACAGGTTATCCGGTTCAGGTGAATGTAATTTGCAATACCAAGAGTATTATCTGTTGCATTGAAGATCTGTCTCAACACGCTTGCATCTGCCTCTTATCTCCCAAGCAACAGCTGAAGGATTCCAAGTTTATCATCATCCATCATGCACTCTTGATGTTTGCAGATAAATGATGACAGTTTCCCCTAAAAGATGGAGTTTTCGAGTATGTTGAAGGCCTAGATCTTCTGTCCCATTGACCCGTACAATGGCAACTTTTAAATCTGTGGGGCCTCCTACCTGTACACTTGGTGCAACTATGCCACAGTAATGGGGCGTTCAGATGCTTGGTGATGGGGGATTATGTCCTTAGCAAGGGCTTGGCCCTGGAACAAATCCTTGAACATGGTTGCACTCGGGTTACCGTTTCTGTCTCACTGATGACCTATTATTACTCTCCCCTCAACTAAGTCCTTGAAGATGGCCCCATGCTGGTTAGGATTCCTGTCCCAGAAGTGGGATCTTCAAGGACAATTTGGGTTAGCTCCTCGGTAATGAAAGGATTTGGTTCTTAGCATTTATGTCCCACTGTTGAGCCTATTACTCCAGCAAATAGCAAATGTGGATGACCAGCCAACAAGCATGTGCAGAAGGTTCAAGGTTATTCCAATATTCTTTGTTCCTATTATAGCTGCACTTCAGAGATCCATGCTGTATCAAGATGACCCATGTAAATGGCATCACTCACCATACAATATACTAAAGGGCAAGATAGATGAGAGGTTTAGCTGCAGTAACGAGAGGGACTTGTACCAGAGCAAAGGCACGTGCATTAGTTATCTTTTGGATAACTACCTTCCCTCCATATGAACCTTTTAATTTGGCCGACCATTAGCAGAGTGTCCATCCATTTGGGCCTTCCTCCTCGCGAGGACTTGCCTCTGGATTAAGTTCTGCATTGCCAGTGCTTCCTGAATGCTGCCAAGAAGTTGACCACACAATTCATCAAGTGCAAGCATTGAAAATGGCTCCTCAATGAGAACACCCACCTGCTCAAACCCTAGTAGATGTCAGAAGCCATAGAGCAATTGGTGCTATATGACCAAACAAGTTTGGAGACAGCCATGCCATCTTGTGACAAAGGCATGGATATAACAAAATACAGCTTTGTTTTAGCAGTAGTCGACTATTGATACTGATGTGTTGGAACAACTAAAGAAAACATACAACACTTCCTTTTTCTGTGGGGCGTGTAGGCTTCCATTTTCTCCCACTAGGGTGTGTGTGTGCGTGTTGGGGCGGCAGTTGTGGAGGGATGAGAATGGGGATGGTATGGGGAAGATTCACCATTCCCATATGCTAATTGCCTACAAGAAAACATCTCCTTTGAAAGGAACAAATGCTAGTAATGCTACTACTCTCTAATGATGTTTAGCATATCGAGAAAGAGAACATTGCCACAGTTCAAAGTCTTATGTACACATTTTTTTGCTTATTCTGTGTGAATAATTGAGTTTACTGCATTGTTCATCCTTGTTCTGCAGAGAGGAAACATTCTTTCTCAGCCTTTCTTTCAGCTACAAAGTTTTAGAGGAGATTACATGTTTTCAAGGTAGGAATGCTGTCTCAAAGTTGACATTTGCAAATACTTTCTGTGAAATTTTAACTTTTGAAATCATTAAATATTTAAACAAAAGATATAAAGGAAAGAGAAAATATATATGGGATCACAAAAAGGTACTTTTGCCAGAAAGAACTTACGGGAATTCCAAAAAACTTAAGAATTATGTAACCAAAACTATGGAAAATGTTTTAGCATGAGCAGACAAACTATTACAGTTTTTAGCAAAGTAGCTTCCTACTCCTTATCTCTTTTACTTGACATTGTGAATGTAGTGGAATTGATAGTTGTATGAAGTTGGACAAGTGGAAAAGTGTGGGAGCTTGCTAAATGCCAAGTCCACACAACTCCAGCAAATTATTTCATCATAATGTTCCATAATTAGAGAGCAAAAACTGATAAATCAACTCAGAAATCAATATTGATGTCTCTCTTTTCTGTTTCACGCTCTTATGAAAAGTTATCAACTCCATGGACTGCTAGATTTCTTCTTAGAAGAAGTATGTGAATGAAAACCTAGAGATGGTTGAAGGGACAGTAGAAGTATTGTCCGAGAAATGCGTGTACCTCCTCAATGCAGAACAAAGAGGCTGCACTGATAAAAGTAGCAGGAACTACAATCCAGTTGCAGTCATCCCAAAGTATTATAGGAAGTGTAAGGTGCCACAGGACTAGAAATCTTGAAGTCAAACGTGTGTATGAAAGAGGGATGGGGATTCCCATAAGCTGCTCACAAACACTAATCCCTTCATGGAAACAAAATACCTTTGATTCCTGCAAAGAGAGTTAGCACATCAATTAATTACTTCATTGGTTCCAAGACATTAACCGGATCACATCATTTTCCTGAAAAAAAAAATTTCTTTAAAAAAAGACAATCAGATGTCAGAATTCAGAAATAAACCTGAAAAGTGAAAACTACAGAGGTCAGGTAAACTACGGATTTCTTGTACATTCCCCTAAGTCTCTTCTCTGTTTTCTCATGTGTTTTTATGGCTTTACTCATTTTTTGAAAGTGTTTTTATGGCTTTACTCAAAAAGTTCTAGCAACTTAAGCAGAAAATTTTGTTTCTCCAATTACACATCTTTACAGAATGGCCAGTAGCAGAAAGCAAACAGGAACAGCATTATATGAAGGGCATGGGACAGCACAGCATAAACATGCAACAAGGAATAATATGAAAGGAATGATCTTTAATTGCATATGGAAGACATCTATCATCTCCTTGTAGACAGTCAAATATCCCAGAAACAATCAGTAGTGATCAAACCCGTATTAATTCAAAAGAGAATATGTAACATCAACAATTAAGATTTATTCCATCCATTATTACTTTGTAGTTTGTAAGGGCTGAAAGTAAAATGCTTACGGCATCATCAGGATTGATGAAACTATACATGTATATACATTTGTGAATTTTGAACATAGATAACTCAATATGAATAGGAAACTCAGATAATGACCTTCGGTTCACTAGAATTTACCATGGCACATCTTTTTGATTCTTCCATCTGTAACATTTGAATGCTCTGTGAAATAAACTCAACAATGCAGCGCGGACGATGCTTTGCTTTTAAAAGAACTGCCAAATCATCCTCTTCAAGGAGATTATGCAAGTCCGCGGTGACATCTGAGCCATAAATAACATGGCACTGCATTCAGAAAATGTCTACTAATTAGAAGTGCTGATTTGCTGTTGGCTTTATTTGGAATATGATGACACATGGCCACCTGTTCAGACATGATAGTGTATGTTGCTATTATGTAAAATCTGTGCTCAAAATATATAAAGATATTGAATTTCTCCATGATACAGTGATACACAGGTTATATACAGATACTGATGAATATTTACTCCAAAGACAAAGCATGCCTCAGCATGCTGTTTCAGAAAGAATTGAACATGAGTGAAGAAACAAAAAAAAAATCAGCAAGATAGACAACCAACAGTATTTGCATGCGAAGAATGCTGGACTGTCTGAGTATGTTCAGGATCAAGGTAGCAAGAAAAAATGGTGATGGATGGAGTCAAAAAGAAGTATATCAAAAGTGAAAGCAAGAATCATGAGAATAAATTCTTGATGTACAGATAAAAATCAATGGCTTCTTGAAACAAAGGTAACCATCTCTTCAACATAATGATGAGCATGTGTCTTCATCAGAAGATAAAGCATCAAGTAAACAAAAATCGATCAGCCATCTGAACTTTAATGTCATATGCCAAATGGCATTGGACTACAGAGCCATACTTCATCTTTGTTAACATGGTAGCCGTCTGCCTCTTCTGAGCTTCACAAATCATCAAATGCAAACTTTTGTGAAGTACAAAATCATTCTGAAAGGTATAATCAGGACCAGAACAGTGATTTATGGAAATCAACCATTCTTCTTCTTTTCAAGACAGGATTGGACATTTCTAGCCGCATTTTTAAGCAAAGCCAAACATGCACTGAAGTGTTTGCTATTTCTGAAAAGAAACTACCTGAACGATTCCTACCAACTGGGTGATGGCAGAAGAATAGGAATCAAAACCAACGTATTGCTGTTCAAAGTAGATTTAAAAGAAAGGTTTCTTTCCGTATCAGTTCATAATCTTCCTCTAGTTCACCGTGTTGAGAATAAAACGCTTTCCACTGAGATGCTACTCAACAAGCAGAGATATAATATGCAAGCAGGTCTTCAAGGAAACTCACTGTAAAAGTTGTTGGCTATGAACCCCAGAAAAAGAACTCACAGATGAACTGCTACTACAAACCTTGAGAGCAACTGGAAATGCCATAATATAACTCAGGAGGGCCCTCTGTGTTCCAGCATCCACCGACAGCTCCGCAGCACCCACCGACATCACCATCCCGGCCAGCTCGCTGGCCCCCGCGATCACCTTCATCCACGCGTTCCTCCCCTCCTGGAACCTCGAGTACGACGCCTCCGTCCGGAACACCAGCAGCAGCGCCAGCGCCGGCGCCGTCAGCTGGTAGGGCAGCGACGACGCCCGCAGCAGCGGGAACAGCTCCGGAAGCCACCTGGCCAACACGGCCGAATTGTACGCCGCCACGGCGGCGGCCACGGCGGTGAGGACGAACACCGGGGGAATCAAAGAGAGGATCACCCGGGAGGTGAGGCTCGAGAGGAGGTGGCGGAGGTGGCGGCGGGAGCTGCGGTGCTCCCTCCAGCTTTCGTGGTCGTAGAGGGACCGCCGCCGCCGCATCCCCCGTTCCTTGACGTCATCCGCCCAGTCGGGGATGCCCCGGAGGAGGAAGGAAAGGAGGGAGCGGGTGGGGGTGGGGGCGGCCTTGGAGCAGAGGACCTGCAGAGAGATGGGTCTGGGGGAGGAGGGGGAAGAGGGGGGTGGAAGAGGGGAAGGCGAGAGGAAGAGTGGGAATTTGGGGGGGAAGTGGGAAGAGCGCGAGCAGAGATGGGTCGGGGCGGTGGTGGGGGTGGTGATATGGGTTGCAGGGCTTTGCATTGGTAGCAGGCGCGCCAGGGTTGGGGTCCTTGAGAATGGTGAGAGGTCGAGCTTGGGGGAGGTGTGGAGATGGCGAAGGGAAGAGAGAGAAGAAGAAGAAGAAGAAGAAGAAGAAGAAGACGAAGAAAAAGTACGATCTTTTGGTTGGTTCCCGCTGTGGAAACAGAGAAGACGAGTGGGAAGAAGGGTGGGGGGCATAGGAATACTGGGCTGTTGGGGGGAGTCGATAACGGCTACATGTGAATAAGAATTTTACACGTTGGAGGAAGAGGGAAATCGTTGTGCTTTTTTTTTTATGTTTCCTTCTCTCATTTTTAAGGTGTTTTGGTCCGATTTGGTTATATTTATATAGCTCAAGAATGTTTAATGTTTTACACTTAATACCTTACGTTACTAAATAAGAATAGGAATTTTTATTATTTGGATTTTAAAAGATGTGAAATTATATGATTGAGATGATGAAAAAGTTTATAATTCTATTAGTACCCATGTGCCATACAGTAATATTTCATATATATTTTGTTTTTCTGCATTTATGAAATAAAATCCTCACGTAGCTTATAATACATTTTAATCATCTTGACTCTTGACCGAATCCTTAACCAATGTTGAATGTAACTTAACTTAAAACAAGTCTAGATGTCATAAAAATCACTCTGCGGAAGTCCAGGAAAAGAGCTAAAAAGATCTCATATTGAAAACTATAAAGATGGACATATACTTATAAATAAGACCTAGATCTTCTCCTTTGAAGACTCTTTTATCAGCAAAAGAAGATAAAATCTTAGTTGTCCTCAGACATAGTGGGGACAATACCTCATATATATATATATATATATATATATATTATGCTGTAGTTCATAAATTTGTACGTCAAATTTATACGTCGATATCTCAAAAGAGACATCCCAAATTTATACGTCTTTCACACTCCTTCCTCGAGAACATAATGAGTAAACAAATCTCTTGTCTAGGGCTGGAGACCGTAACTTATTATTTTCCTACTTCTTAGCTAGTTACATATTCACTTTATATTCTTCACGATGGAACATATATAATAAAGAGAAGGTCCAAGAAACTCTTTTTATTAACTTTTGATTAACATCTTACGACTCCGCACCCATGTCAAGCCAATCTGCAGAACCTCTTTTTCTCTCGGAAGAGGTCTACATAAGGAGACTCAAAAGACCTTATATTAAAAATTATAAAGATGGATATGTATTTATAAATAATATTTAAGTCTTCTCTTTTGAGTATCTTTTTACTAGTAAAAATGATAAAATTCTGATCATCCTCGAACATAATGAGAATAATACCTCAAAAAAGACATCCTAAATTTATAGGTCTTCACACTCCTTCCTCGAGAACATAACGGGTAAACAAATCCCTGGTCTGGGGCTGGAGACCGTAACTTATTATTTTCCTGCTTCCTAGTTAGTTACGCATTCACTTTATATTATTCGTGATGGAACATATCTATATATATGAACTACGGCATTAATATTCATGCTGACTATAGTTGACGTGTTCACGGAAGGGCATATATATATATATATATAGGTAGAAAAGATGAACTTATAATATTTAATCCCTAGTTAGTGTGGGCCAACTCTTGTTTCTTTCATCACCATGTATCTGCCCTGCCGCTGCATGGGTTAGGTTACTTGCTCGATCGCCTGGTCTCCTTTGCAACTCGCAAATCTGCGAAGAAACGAGAACATCGGCCATGGGATCCGCCCCAAAGCAAAGTCGAGTATGGTTCTGTATAATCCCCGGCGTCGCACCTGATCAGTTATGGCTTGTTCCTTCCTCCCCGTCTCGGGTTGCACTTCCACCTGCACACATGAGACGACCAAAGGTTCAGAGAGTCTTCAAACCACTCCACACTCGCACCGTTCCCTCATCCGTTTCCGTGTGTTCATTAAAGACGCCTAATCATGTGATGTTTAATAGTTCTTAATGAGTAATGGGAACTTGATATGAATCTTCCTGCAAGAATTTCATTTATGTAAAAATGTCTCTAAGAAGGTGCCGCAGCTTACATATACACATATCTGTCCTATGTGGCGAAAAGAGTAATTGGCATTTCTTTTTTTTTAGGGTTTTTTTGCATGAAAGTCATTGTTAGAGATAAATTTACAAAAAAAAAAATATTCTTTGAAATGTAGGCATATCAATGAGTTAATTCAAATAGTACATAAATATCGTTAAAAAGTGATATTTTTTATAAATTATTTATAAAAAAGTGATATACCTATAAATAAATATACTATTTTTACACAATTCAGATTTACACGGTGATACGTCTGCTAATATATTTATAGAAATATTTTTTTTACAAATTCACCTCTAATAATAATTTTCATACAAAAATCTCTTTTTTAAGTAAGGTATTCACAACATTGTAATTTTGAAAACATTTTAGGCAAATAAAATATCAGAAATCTTTGTATAAGAATTCCAGTCGCTTTATATGCATGTTTCTATATTATGTGACTAGGTATATTATCACAGAGTCATCACACATGTACGTAGCTAAGTTTGCGCTTACATACTCACAAATTTTACTTACCCAAATAGAAGTCCCATGTGCAAGATGAACTTTATGTTTTTGAGTTGATATATCTCAGTTATACATACAATATTTATTAAATACACTTACATTAGGGGTGAACTTGAGACCGATTTTGACTTGGCCTTCGTAAGTGCCATCTGATAACACCACGTTGTAAGGAGTAGGTTTCAGATCTATGCAACCTTTCTGTCTTCCTTCCTCGACTACGCCTTCTAGGTGAACTCTGCATCAAAAAATTGACAGAATTGACAGTAATGAAGAGGAGGTCCAAGGAACTCGTTTTATTAGCTTTTGATTAACATCTTACAGACTCCATACCAATGTCAAGCCAATCTGCGGAACCTCTTTTCCTCTATGTAGGGGTCTAAAGAAGGGGACTCAAAAGATCTCATATTGAAAACTATAAAGATGGGTACGTACTTATAAGTAATATCCAAGTCTTCTCTTTTGAGGGTCTTTTTACTGATAAAAATGACAAAACCTTAACCACCTCTAGGCGTAGCGGGGACAATACCTCAGAAGACACCTCAAATTTGTATGTCTTCACTCTCAAAAATAATATTTTTTTCTAAAAAATTGAGTAGTCCTCTTTCATTTAGTCACCATAATTTTCAAGATGCAAAGTTGAAGATGGACTCCTTAGCTCAGTACTCGATGAACGGATTCAATTAGTTACCACAGTCCTTGTGTATCATCATCATGCAAAATCGAAGATAGACCCCTCAGTTTAACAGCGACGGATAAGATTCAAAGAATAGATGAAAAAATGAAAACAAAGTAGCAGGGCATACTGTCAATTGACCTGACTTTGTCTACATTTTATTTGCCATATGATGCTGCATCCACATTCCTACTTGCTTGCTACTAGAATTTACTAGCTCTAATAAAGTGCAAAGAAAAAAATAACTGTACGTCATGCCTCCCAGAATAACTCTATCGTAGGCATTATACGAGAATCAGAAAAGAAATCACAACTTTGAGATGTGGTATGAGGGATCACCCAAAAAAGAAAAAAAAGTTGTGTGCAGAATTGTGGGAAGGATCGATGAACAGAGAAGACTATGAAATGGTGGGTCTGCTTTAGGGATAGCTGACTGTACATGGCTTCACCTACGAAAATGTCCTCCCTGAACTTATCCTTCTTCATGATCCTCACAATAAGCCGGGTCAAGCTCTGCCACTCTGGGGATGCATAGTTGAACACGAATTTCTCATTCCACCAAACTCTCTTGTCTTTCCCTGAAGGACAAAATGCAAGCATAGAAAGTGTAAAATCTCCATAAGAACATATAAAACATATGAAACTAGCGACATTTTTAAACGGCATATCATGTTCCTTCTCGTTAAAGCCTTCCCTACGGTAAATGACGTGAGGCAATAAACATAAACATGACACTAGAATTAAACTATTATTTCTGGCAAGTGGTGTGATTGAAACTTGTAACCAGCGGATGGGGTGCCTAGACTGAGGGTGTGATGCCTTCATATCTGAGATTTTTAATTCTGGGCTGTTTGGGTTGATGTCGAGTATTCAAGATCTAGGATTTTGGAGTTACTGGTTTCAAAAAACAGTGGGAACAAAATCTGTAATTTTGGCTTATAGTTGTCTTTGATGAAAAATAGAAACAAGGGATTCCTTCGTAAAATAGTGGATCATGCTTTCAGATTTCACTATTTTTACATTAATCTAAATGAAAAACTTAAAAGGTTTCAGTATTTTACATCAATCTGGATGTTTCAATACTAAGAAATCTGGATATTTTAATATTTTACGCCAATCTAAATGAACATTTAAGTGAATGCCACTGGAAGCAAAAGATTTTCTTCCTAATTCTGTAGAGAGTAAAAACATTAGTTCTACTAAACGCTTTGGCAGAGAAGACAAGAAAGTATGCTCTAACCCGCTGCGATCTTGCCTTCGTAAGTCTCAGTGCCGCACTGTAAGATGGTGTACATGCCTGGGCTTCCTGCAGGTGCATATTCGTCAGAACAATTTTCTTCTTCCCATAGCAGCTATTTCCATGACAGAAGAACATTCTCCAAATTGTCACATTGGCTTTTCCTTCTGATCTTTCACACAAGAGAGACAAAAGAGCTCGTGGGCTAATATCATTGAAGGGTAAAGCCAAAATATATTTCTAGTTATTGGTATGGATTGCAGACTTTTAAAGAGAATAAAAAAGGAAACATCGATTTGTAACATATTATAAAACACATAGTAATATTTATGTTACATAAAAAATATGATTTTTACAGCGTTTTGAGTTGAACCAAGACACTAAGAACAGGGGGTGGTGAGGGAGAACCTATGAAGTGGCAATGTTTTAGGCCATTGGCATTCACAAGCAGGACTTCCAGAACCCCTCCCTTCATCTCCAAGTCGAGGCAAACAGGGAGAGAGAGAGAGAGAGTAGAGAGGTGGTCAAATTTATGGAGATCTATAGACGTGTAGGGAGGCCATGCTCATGGCAGACAAGCTTCCAACATTTCTCCACTGTATGCTGTTACCGTCCTCTTTCATACGTGGGCATTTTTTTCTTCCTTTTCCTCAATGAGAAACCTCCCACTCTCATTAACCAGGTGCATGAGGAGTTACTCATCGTGAAATTTATATACAAGTTTTTAAAGCCACTGTCAGTCGTAAAGGATTTAAGAAGATGATTTAAACTCCACCGTTAGTGGTAAGGGATTTAAGAAGGTGATGTTAAAATCCCTATTTAGCCAAACCTAACGTGATTCTACTTGCACATCTCACTGCGCCTGTAAATCTCATGAGAACTTTTTCCAATTAGAAACCACAAGTTTTTTTAACCAATAGGCAGATCGTCTATGTCCCCGATGAATAGGAATTGACTAGTGTGTACTGTACGTGCAAGTCAAACTTTTTGTTGCCTGTACACCAATTGCCAAATTGTATTTTTCCATAGATTTGACTCGTCTAACTTTTATTCTGCATATTTACCGCCATGTAAAAATGAGATAAAAATTGAAAAAATAAATCTTATTACCCGTCCCAGACTGTTACCCGTCCAGGACGGAATTGATCCAGAGAGGGGGGCACAATGAGCTCACCTCACGTGGACCAATCCCATCCCAATGGGGAAACCGTCCGGGATGGATACCCAACACTTCACAAATTGAAAATAATAAGCTCTGTGAAACTGGTGGCAATCTTGAAGGGAAGTATCGATAGAACCCATTAATGTGGTAGCCTCATCCTGCTTACCTCAATAATTTTAGTTAAAGTTTGACTTAAATCCTCTCCAGTTCATCTTATGTAACTTGCCCATTAATGTAGTGTCTTAATTTTTATGTTTAAAGTTAGTTCTCTCTTCCAGCTCTTCCTCCTACATTCTCCTGTTTCGTCTTTGCGGATGCTTAACTGACAATGTTTAGTTATATCTGGCCGAGACTGGAATGACAGATACAAGTCGAATGAAGGACGAGGGAAGCAAACTAATTAAGGCTGGGAGGCAGCACATAGGAACATAGGATTCTCATGGTGCTCCTTTGGGAACATATAAAAAAAATTGATATAGGAGAATTCATTGCTCGATAAGTAACACCACTGTTGGAAAACATTTTTCCATTTTGATAGCAACAAATTGCGTCGAAGTTACAGAACTGACGATGAGATTTCTGGCAGTAAAATTACTTGTAAGCGTACTCTGGAGAGCTTTCCTTTCCAAATAATCCCTTCAAGATGAATGGGAAGGAAATAAAATTGAAACTGGAATACAAGTTACTGGATCCACGAGCCTTCTTGCTTGGTAGACAGGATTCAAACAGTCATGACGGTAAGAAGAATTCCGAACACGCACGAAAGAGAGAGAGAGAGAGAGGTTGGGGGGGGGGGGGGGACTTCAACAAGATTATTCCCATTCAACAGTGGCAGGTGGCTTTGACGTGATATCTAAACAGACTCGATTCACACCTCGTACACTATTGCAGATCTTCCGAACCACATCTTGAAGGAACTTGTGATCAAAATAAAACCTGAGTACATTTTCAAATAACAACGAGATTAAACAAACATCGATGGCCATGATAACATAAGTAAATATGGCATTGCGGGCAAAAAGACACAAAAGGAACCGTTGGTATCTAAAACCCGCGCGAGACAATATTGCAGTGTGTTTTCACACCTTCACAGTATTTCCTATAATCTACAAGGGAGTTGCTGCAGGATGGATAAACCCTAGGGCGGTCATAAACACCCGACCAAAACTTCACATATATCAAAGCCAAGAAGTTGAACGTTTTCTCAAATTTTCCCTCTCAGTAATTCATTCTTACATCAAAACAATATTTGATAACAGTCCCAAAAAATGACTGGAACTTGTTTGCACTCAAGGTGCAGAAAAATCCTAACCGACAATCAAGAAATTTGCTGTATGGCAAAAATATCAGAGCAGTAAAACTGAACCCAACTACAAATACATATCTAAGGATCTGTACTTGGACTAAAAAATTTCCAAATGCTCTTTTCTTCTTACAAACCTATCATCCTCCCAAAAAATTACAATTTGGAAGAACATAAAAAATGTACATACATGAACACGTATGATGAAAAGAGGTTATAACATTAGAAGCAGCAGATTTTAGTTAATGAGTGAACAAGATCCAAAAATAGACAGATCAGAGGAACATATGACACAAATATTAGAGGCAAAGAAAATCTTATGCAATCAAGATATTGGATTCACTAATGATCATACGTGTGTATCTAGATGCCTCATGACATTTTCATAATCAACAAATTGCTGTAGGATGTACAAGCCTTAAAGACAGTTAACATGACTTGATCAAAACTCATATGTAAAGATCACTCCCTATATGCAACAAACGAAAATGATATTACAATTGTTGTTGATCACGCATGGGTATCTAACAAATGAATTTATATTAGTTGTCCAGGTGTTGGAGATGCCTCGATGACATTTTAAAAATCAACAAGTTGCTGTGGGAGGTACAAGCCTCGAGAAAATTAACATGACTTGATCATCATTCATATCATCATATGTAAGGATAAATCCCTACTTGCAACATATGCTCAATTTTCACCTCAAACTTTCCTTAAATAAACCCTTGAAAATGATTTTGAACAAGAAAAATACTACATTTTTTTTGCAAAGGAAATATTATATGATCAGTGGCTGTGATATCAGAGAAATAACCTACAATTAGAGGCAGAACAGCACGCTAATGACAGCTACTGTTTATTTAAAAAATACTAAGCGTAAGAGGGATAGTTACATTCGAAGGCAAACATGTTAAAAAAAGAACCCCCATAATATTCCCATAAGCTATCAAGAAGGTTGTGGCAGTGGGATAAACATATCACAAGAACAATGACAACACATTTATATGTAAAAATCATCTACATATAATTAAGCATTTAAATTTCAACCCTGATCTTGAGAACTTCATCAGCAGGATGCAACATGTAAGCCTTCTAAGACCTCATTAAATAGCCAAATTCTCAGATATAAGATGGGAATTACTTCTAATGCATGACCTACATAATAATAGTATTGTATTTAATTCCCTCTAACCACTAGATCCCACATTGAACTTGATCATCTTCCCCCTTCCACTAGACTACTTTAAAGTAACAATTGACTGTCCCCCGATTGTACCAAGGAAGGAAGGCACGGTGGCGGGGGCCCAAAACCCGATCCAGATCGGCCAAGCCCGACCCCCAAGTGATCCTGTACTCAGACATTTTCATTATTTTTAATGGTTTGAGTTCTAAAGTTGTTATTGTAGGCGTTTTCTGCAATTTTGTTAGAAAACCCTTCCCCCCTCTCGATTCTTATTCGCGCAGAATCATGGCGGCAGTGGAGGCGGCAGCGGTGGCATCCGTAGTGGCAGCCACACTGGACAGCGGTGGCACCAGCGATGGACAATGGCAACGGCCGAGCCACACCAGCAGATAGGTCATTTTTCTACCCTCCCTTCTTCTTCCTTCATTCTTCGTTATTTTCTTCTTCTTCATTTTTCCCCTTCTGAAGTATGGGAAGTAGGGATGACCAGAAGGGAAGTGGGAAAGTTGTTCACAGGAATCCGGCCGCATCGGTCGATCCCAGTGCAAGATCGGCCGATCCGGCCGATCCAGACATTCCCCGATGAGAATCGGGATGGTTGGGTCAGACTCGGATCAATCTGGCACAAATCAGATCGGATCAGCCGATCCAGGCTGATCCGATTCTTCCTTCCTTGGACTGTGCAGGCTTGAAAATGGCAACCAATAGTATAACTTCCCCACCCATACTTGTCACATGGACAGCAGCAGGTGTACCAATGAGTACATGGAAACTGTGTCAAACTTTTCAGGATAAGGACCTCTCTCCATGTCTGTTCAAAATCGAATTTCCTTAATATAGACAAATCTTAGTTTTGTTCTTCAGGAGTGGGAAAAAAACACATAAATGACAAGGTTTTCATACAGAGTAAACAAAAACACTAAACTGAATGTTTCCAGATATTATTACACCCTCAAGAAGCCAAAATAGGCATATTATCTTTTTCAACAAGTGAATTTCATCAGTGTCTTAAGCCCCCTTTTCTAAGTTAGTCCAGCTCAAAAGTCAATAACAAATCCTGGAAGATTAATAGCAAAAGTTTTGTCAGACAACTTCAAACATCTGATGTCCATAAATATGGACACACCACAATTGAGGACAAAATCATACAGAAATATTTCTTTCTAAATGGTCATAAAATTCTATGCGACTTACCAGTCTGCAGTCATTCCATCCTCACTTGTAACAGCTCGAAGAGCAACTGCATGGGAATGTGTCCTCTTATCACCTTGGACGCCGACAGTTTGCACTGGCAAGAATACAGCAAATGCTTGCCATATGGAATCATATAGGCCAGCATCCTTTATTGATTGGATAAAAATTTCATCAACCTGGAAATACATTGTTAGACAAATAAAATCCATGAATGCCAACAAAAAGATCATTTTTTTAATGATGGTACAAATAATAAACCTGTCGTAAGACGTCCAATGCATTTCCTTCTGTAACATCACCCAATACTCGTACAGCAAGACCAGGCCCAGGAAAAGGATGTCTCTTAAGAAACGATTGGGGAACATTAAGAATGCTGCCTAGTTGCCGTACCTTCCAACAAATTCCAATAACATACGTTCACTTTACAATAAACAAGAGCTAACTTCAATAGCATCAACAACTAGGACTCAAAGAAACAAGTCGTGCAGTTATTAAACATAGAGATCTTTCAGGCTAAAGCAAGTAGTCGAATTTTCAAGATAAATAAGAAGACTTCAGTTAGACCTCATCCTTGAACAAAAGCTTCAATGGTTCAATTAGCTTTAACTTCATGTCCTTTGGAAGCCCACCCACATTATGATGGCTCTTGATCGTATGAGAATGAATTCTTCCACTGCCAGGGGGTGGACAAGACTCTATTACATCAGGATATAAAGTTCCTTGAACCAAGAACACAGGCCTTCTCCCTAATTTGTGTTCCAGTTCTTGCGCAAAATCATCAAAAATGCATATAAATTCCTTTCCAATAATTTTTCTTTTACACTCAGGATCCTTAACTCCTTTCAGCTTACTAAGAAAACGATCAGTAGCATCAATGCAGGTAACAGGTAAATGGAGGTCACTTTCAAACGTTGACATCACACGGTCCCTCTCCTTGTACCTACACAAGGAAATGAAAAACAAAATCTTGTCAAGATCTTATTTTGCATCATTTATTAGGAATTCAAGAGGGTCTCATGTTCTCAAGCAAACACTAGTTTATATGCTGCCTCTAAAATGTAATTTATATTGTCCATGTGAAACTGAACATCTCACCTTAGCAAACCATTATCAACAAAGACACAGTGAAGCCTGTCTCCAATTGCCTTGTGGACAAGGGTGGCGGCAACTGTGGAATCCACACCCCCAGATAATGCACAGATAACATGGTCATCAGGCCCCACTGTCTTTTTGATGATCTTGATTTCCTCTTCAAGTACATCTTGCAATTTCCAATCAGCAGTAACCCCACAAACATCAAAAAGAAAATAGCACAATGTTTCCATTCCTCTTGTTGAATGTGTCACCTATGCAGAAGATGAGAAGATCAGATCCAATTTCAAAAAGAATGAAGACAACATACGAATTCTTCCAAAAACCTAAATAATATCAAGCAAAAAGAATATTCATAAATTAAAAGGATAAGGATAGTGAAAGACCTCATATTAGATTCTTGTTATGATGCTCTGTATTGATATTCTTAAATACAATTTAGAGAAAGCAGGTCTACAAATAGGTGAATTTGAGAATCATTATGGATTAAATGGACCACGCTCTGCTTCGTATCTCAGTGTAATGCGTGATTACTTCAAGGAATTGAGCAGAATCTACCCTCTACATATCGTGGGCGACACTACACCATAAATAACAGGACCTAGATTATACCTAGGTATTAAAACTATGGATTACCAAGTAGGAAAGAAAGTTGTGATATACCATCTTTGATGGACACAAACCCAAGAGAACTAGCTTGCAGCAAGAAAAGATCAAGCTCAGACCACTTTAAGCAGAGGGCCACTAATCCCGATGTCTTCATCCCAAACCACGGCTATACATGTTAGGAGATAATGCTCTGTTTTCTTATCCTTTATCTGTTGTACCTAATTTCTCTCCTATCTGCCTTCCACCTGGTGCTTGTTGTAACTTCTTGACTGCCCAGGTATGTTACGGAACTAGCTTCCACTCCACCTTTGGTGGAATATGTAACTGCACCCTGTGTATTATATAAAGCTAGCTTCTCTCTCACGGTGATGAAACTATTGGAAGAGAGGAAAGGTTTTTCACTCTGTTTTTCTGAGTCTCTTTATGGTATCAGAGACACGGTTCAACCCTTGGTGATCAGCGACTTCCCTCTGTTCATGGCTTCCCAATCTTTCTCCTCCCTTAATTCCCTTCCCAATGTCAGTCACTACCTCACCACAAAACTCACACCCACAAATTATATCAACTGCAAAACCCAATTTTTGCCGCTGCTTCATAGCCTTCGCTTGATGGGCCATGCAGATGGCTCTGAAGCTTCTCCTCAGCACATCAAGGAGAACGATGCAGATGACATGAAGCCCAACCCTGCCTATGGTGAATGGTTCATGCGTCTCAGCTCCTGCTCAGTATGATCAATGTGTCGCTATCTGAAGAGGTTGTCCCTAACATCATTGGTCTCACCACTGCACATGACGCAGGGCAGGCCCTGGCAACGGCCTTCAGCTCCTTTTCACAATCACGTGTTCTACAACTCAACATTCAGCTGCAAAATCTCAAGAAAAGTACTCTCTCTGTATCTCAGTTTCTCCAAAAGGCCAAATACTTGGCTGATCAACTAGCAGAGGTGGGACAGCCCATTTCTCATGCGCAATTTACAGCAATTATTACTCGAAACCTTGGCCCTGAGTATAGCTCACTGGTCTCGGCGCTGGCAGTGCGAGACACACCTCCCACCTTTCATGAACTTCACAATATTCTCTCCTCTATGGAGATAAATCTGGAGGGTGCCACCTCTCTTGAGAGTCATGAGCCAACGGCCAACGTAACTCATCGCACTGGAGGCGGTCCACGCAATACCAACTTCTAGAGCAAGTCTCGGCCCAAAGGAAAAGGACGGGGCCGTTTTCCTCCATGTGAATACTGTCAGTGAACAAACAACACTGCAGACCAATGTTACCAGGGGCCCGGGATACAATCTCCAGTCCGTGCTCCTGCTGCAAATCTTGCCACTTATGGTTCTCCATCTACACCGCCTTTTGAAGATTGGTAACCGGATACCAGCGCCTCCCACCATGTCACTGCAGATCTCTCTCGGCTGTCCATTGCAAATGAATATCGAGACAATGATGAAGTTCGTGTTGGTAATGGATCGGGACTGCCGATAACCCACACCGGTTCCTCCTCCTTAACCATTGGTAACTGTCATTTATCTCTTTCACAACTTCTTCATGTTCCTGCCATTCAAAAGAATCTTCTCTCTGTTCATCGTTTCACTAATGACAATCATTGTTATTTTGAATGTCACCCAACTCATTTTCTTATCAAGGACAAAGCAACGGGAACGACGTTACTCCAAGGACATAGTAAAGATGGATTGTACTGCCTACAGAAGACTCCCTCGAAGCCTGCTTCTCCTGTGTGTTTTTTAGGTGAACGTGCATCTCCTGATGTTTGGCATGCTCGTCTAGGACATACTCAGTTTCGCAAAGTTGCATCTATTTTACGTTCCTCGCATTTACCTTGTTCTACAAATAAATTAGCCTCTAACAGTTGCTCTTGTCCTCTTGGCAAGTCTTGCAAATTTCCATTAGCACCTTCCCCTTCTGTAAGCTCTAAGCCTTTGGAACTCGTCTTCTCTGATGTATGGGGACCTGCCCCTATTTCATCTATTAATGGAGATCGTTATTTTGTTCTCTTTGTTGATGATTTTTCCAAATATACCTGGATGTATCCCATGGCTGAACGGTCTCAAGTTGCTTCCATTTTCCAAAAATTTCACACTATGGTTGAACGGCAATTTTCTACAAAATTAATTGCCTTACAATCCGATTGGGGTGGAGAATTTCAGAAATTAGCCCCTTATTTCACTACACATAGGATTCAACATCGGGTTGCCTGTCTTCACACGCATGAACAAAATGATTCTGCTGAACGAAAGATCAGACACATTGTTGATTGTGGCCTCTATCTCCTTGCTCATGCCTCTGTTCCAAAGAAGTTTTGGCATTTTGCATTTGAAAGTGCTGTTTACACAATCAATCTGTTGCCCACTTCCATCCTAGATGGTCTCTCGCCTTATCAAAAATTATTCAACAAAGTACCCGATTACACATTCCTAAAAGTTTTTGGTTGCACTTGCTATCATCTTCTCCACTCTTACAACCCTAACAAAATCGAGTTCCAAATAAGGGCTTGCATTTTCTTGGGGTATAGTGCTCGTCACAGAGGATATCGATGTCTCGATAAATTTGCAAATCGCTTTTATTATGCTCGGCATGTCTCCTTTCATGAGACGTCCTTCCCGTTCTTCGTTTCATCCACCAATCCCTTACCACCCTTGTTACCAAGTCCATGGCTGGCAGTGACATCTACTACTCCGTGGAGTTCGTCTTCCTATGCAGGTATGTCCTCTACTCCTCGCCTTTCTTCCCCACCTAAGGCTGCATCCCCACAGGCTGGCTCTCCCCTTGCTACCGTCCCTGTTCCTGGCCCCTTGCTACCGTCTACCTCCTCCGACCCTCCACTGCCACACCATCCCCGGATGTCTAGGCCGGCCGTCTCTCTCACCAACATGGCTGGTATTCCCTTGATTGCCGATCTTGCAGCTGAAGATCCGGCTGGTGCCCCTGCGAGTCCATGCCCGCTCTCATCTGCCGCAGTTGCTCCCGGAGATTCTTCTATTACCGTTGCTCGTGTACCTGCAGCCACGCATTCAGCACTGCCACCCGCTGGCCGCACGCATCCTATGCAGCTCCGCCATCATTCGGTACCACATCCCCCTCCAGCTGCTCTTCTTACTTCTGTTGATAATGTGCTGGAGCCTCCTTCATTTGGTGTTGCTGTCAAATGTCCTGAATGGCGTCAAGCTATGGCCAATGAAATCAAAGCTTTAATTTGGAATGGCACATGGGAGCTCGCCCCCCACCCTCTCATGCTAACATTGTAGGAAACAAATGGGTGTTCCGAATTAAACGTCATGCCGATGGTTCCATAGATCGATTTAAAGCGCGCCTCGTGGCAAAAGGGTACACTCAACAACCGGGCATCGATTATATTGAAACTTTCAGCCCCGTTGTGAAACCAACCACCATTCGCGCTGTTCTCCGTATTGCTGTTAGCAACCATTGGCCCATTCGTCAACTGGATGTGTCCAATGCTTTCTTACATGGTCACCTCCAGGAAACCATTTACATGGCCCAGCCGCAGGGATTCATTGATGAAGGTTTTCCTAATTACATTTGCAAATTATGGCAGTCTCTATATGGCTTGAAACAAGCTCCCCGAGCTTGGTTTCATCGCCTTAGTTCCTTTATTCTGACATATGATTTTCAGGGCTCGAACACAGATGCTTCTTTATTTTATTATCGCTGTGGTAGCACCATTCTTCTTCTCCTTGTCTATGTCGACGACATTATCATCACCGGGAATCAATCTACGGCTGTGACAAATCTGATTGCCTCATTGGCCACTGCCTTTGCTGTCAAGGATCTTGGAGACTCACATTACTTTCTTGGCATTGAGGTCAAATCTATTGCTACTGGGTTTCTCCTGTCTCAAAGGCAGTACACCTCTGAGCTTCTGCTTTGCACTAAAATGGCAGAATCAAAACATGTGCTAACACCAATGAGCACCTCTGTAGCTCTTTCTCAGTCCTCCACTCACCACCGGTTGATCCTCATCTATATCGCAGTACTGTTGGTGCCTTACAATACCTTACTTTGACGAGGCCAGACATTACGTTTGCAGTAAACCGTGTTTGCCAATTTTTACATGCCCCTCGTGATGACATTGGCAGGCCGTCAAGCGTATCCTAGACTATCTGAAACATACTCCTCATTTGGGCCTACATATTCAGCAAAGCCCCTACACAGCTCAATGCCTTCTCCGATGCCGACTGGGCTGGTTGCAAAGATGAAGTGGGTATGCCATTTATATGGGACCAAACTTAACTCCTGGTCTGCAAGAAAAGAGCGCAGTTGCTCGTTCATCTACGGAAGCTGAATATCGGGCTCTTGCAAATGCCACGGCAGAATTAATTTGGCTGCAATGTCTGCTGCAAGAACTGGGTTTGAAAGCATCAACTCCACCTATTCTCTGGTGACAATTTGGGAGCAACATATTTAACTGCAAATCCAGTATTCCATGCTCGAACAAAAAACATCAAAATTGACTTTCATTTTGTTCGGGAGCAGGTCGCGAAGCAGCTTCTTCAAGTCAAATTTATCGCCACCAAGGATCAACTTGCTGATGTTCTCACAAAGCCTCTACCTACTCGGCGGTTTGAGTTTATGAGGAACAAGTTGAATCTCCAGTTTCTGGAAGCTCCAACTTGAGGGGGGGTTTAGGAGATAATGCTCTGCTTTCTTATCCCTTATCTGTTGGACCTAATTTCTCTCCTATCTGCCTTCCACCTGGTGCTTGTAACTTCTTGACTGCCGAGGTATGTTATGAAACTAGCTTCCGCTCTACCTTTGGTGGAATATGTAACTGCACCCTGTGTATTATATAAAGCTAGCTTCTCTCTCACGGTGATGAAACTATTGGAAGAGAGGAAAGGTTTTTCACTCTGTTTTTCTGAGTCTCTTTAATACAAACCCAGGTTCGTGCCTGATGAAAACAAAAAGAGATCCATGGATTGCCCTCGGATAATTGTATTATACATCAGATGGGAAAGATCCAAAATGCATTATACGTTTAAAGGATGTTCCCCTCAAAATGGGAGATTCACCGCAGGAAACCAAAAAATCCAAAACTCGTGTTTTTCTGTAGCACAATAGGCAGATGCAACCCGCGTAGCTGAAACTGGAGAGAAGATACGCATACCTCAGGGTGATACTGGAGGCCGTAAAGCTTCTTTGCACGGTTCTCGACGGCAGCTACCGAACCTTGCCGACTCCTCGCCACCACCGAGAACCCATCCGGAAGCCTCGCAGCCTCGTCCCCGTGGCTCATCCACACGGTCTGGATCTCGCCAACATCTTCCGGCCGGAACATCCCTCCCTCCTTCTCGACCGTGATCTCCATCTTCCCGTACTCCTGCTCCTCCCCGACCCTCACCTCCCCCCCGAGCTTCTGGACGATCAGCTGCATCCCGTAGCATATCCCCAGCACGAACACCCCGTTCTCCTCGACGTACTCGAGGAACCCCTTGGGGAAGGATGGAGCGCCGTCGGCGTGGACGGAATGGGGCCCACCGGAGAGGATCACCACGCGCGGCTTGTGCTCTGCGATGGTCTGGAGGGTGGAGGTGCCGGAGATGCAGAGCGACAGCACGGAGAGCTGCCGGATGCGGCGGGTGATGAGGTGGGTGTACTGGGAGCCGTAGTCCAGGATGAGGACCAGGTTGCTGCTGCAGTGCTGCCCGGCGATGACGCCGTCCATCTCTGCTCGGGACGACGGTGGGGAGCTCGGAGGGCTTCGAGAGCTCTGGGTCTTTGTTCTCTTTCTGCTCCTCGCGCCTCGCCGTTCTGGTTTTTAGGGTTTTGGAGAGGTTTCGGGGTGCTTGGAAGGGAGCGTCCGATGGACTGGCATATATAGAGGGGGATGGCTTGGGTCCTGGGTTTGGCGGGAACTGTCCGCCCAGAGGGGTGGGACTACCTAACCGTCACACATTCGCCAGTTAGGTGACTTTGAATTTTGATTGGGTGAATATAAGAGGATGACGTCGACTTTGCGAACTAGAACTTAAGACTGCCAATCACCACTCGGAGTCGTCTAACATCGTCTCCCATCCGAGCGTCAGGTAGTTCCACCATCCCTTATCCGCCCATTCGTGGACGCGAGTGGCGGGCGTGAAAGTGGGGAGGGGATTCGGGTATCATGTGCGGGTGGATACTTTTCGATCCACCTACCGCGCCAACAAGCGAGGTAGTGTCGGCTTTTAAGGGAGACATTATGCCTCAGTATCGGATTTGGGTGGAGACCTCATTTTTAGTTGGATTTTCTAATAAGGGTGAGATCCCATACAAACAAAAGTTCTACTTCTACGTCCGCGGTTGCCGAGTCAATTTTATTTTTTTTTAAATGATCAGGCCAGCTCCAATTTAACTTATGTCTATTTACCATTACATCTTTAATCAGATAGTTGAAAAAATGCTGCCTCATTAACGTGGACAAATAATAGTATTTGATTTTAAAAAATAATTGTTAGATCAAAAATCAGATGATATGGACATATAACAAGAACGGAATGGAACAGAATTGATTTTTAAAAAAAATTGACTCTACTATTAGACTTACAAACATAAACAGAATATATACAGAGTATATAATATGATATCTAAATCTACTATGATTATAATCGATCGGATATCCGAACATTACATATTGTATTGAGATGTAATTTTTTACTATCAAAATTTGAATTCTATAGATACTATTTAAATTCGGATATATCTGACTATTCGATTAGATATAAAAAAATTATATATTTATATTTTTTATTTTTAAATATATATATATATATGATCTGAATAAATATTATAAATATACAATATTATTATTAACTAACAAATAACAACCAACCTAAAAAGATAATAGAAAGAAAGATACACTTAAATAAAAAATTTAAAGAAACATCATGAAAATTTAAGGAATCTAAGAGTTCATATTAGGTCAAATAATATTCTATACATATATTTTACTATCTAAATTTATATCTAATTAATAACCTAATTATTGTATATCTGATATAACTATTTATTAAATATTCTATTTAAACAATTATTCAACTAAATAAATACGAATTCAAATTTAGTTGAAATTTTAAACTCATAATTGTCGGGCATATTCACCGCAATTAAAAGTCAGATAGATAATTCTGAATAAACCTTTATCTTAAATATATTTAAGTATTAGTTCCTAAAAAATTGATTATTTTTATTAATACGTGTCACCCATTGATCGTATAGAAAAGAGGAATATTTACGTAATATTCCTTCAACTATTTTCAAAACAAATACAAACTTTGTCAAAATATTTTTTTACCCTCTCTGATAGTTCTAAGAGGGAGGGAGAGAGAGAGAGAACATGAAAGGGGAGGATCTTACTCTTCGACATCAACAACTATGACTCAATGGTTGGAGGTAGGGCCGTCAACAGGTCGGACTCGGGCCGAGTTTAGGTCGATCTGACTCGAGCCTGACTAGTCAATATTAAATTTCAAATCTAACTTGGACTCGAGTTATGTTAGGTGAGGTCGGGTCGAGTTCAACATTAATAAAGAAATATAATTAGTTACTATTTATTAGAAATATTCTTTTTACTAAAATGTACCCCAATTATTTAGACCTTTGGGCTTATAAAATGTCAAATCCTTAACCACTTTAATTAGTTGATATTTATTAGGTTAACGGAGAAAGTTGATGATATATGAACACACCATTTTGTATACTAAACTCTCTTTTATTAAAAAAGAAAAAGAAAACGGTAATTACATGGCTGATGCTACTTAGACTATTGGGCTTAGAAATTGCTAAATCCTTGGTCATTTTAATTTTATATTATATTATATATAATCGAAAAAATGTCGACAAAGAGTAGAGTTTGTAATATCGGTTCAGGACGGCCCGACCCGCACGATCTGACCCGTCCCAACCCGGGGGCGGGACGCACGGGCCGTGGGTCGTGATCGGGTCGCTTAATATATTTAATATTATATTCTAAATATAAAATATTATATAGGTAAGATGGTCAAGTGTCTTCGTCAGTTTGAGAGTGATTTCGGTTTAAAACTCACCAATTATGTATGTTATTTTTATTTATTTTTAAGATTTTTATATAAAAAAACTCAAAATCGTAGGAGGGTTGAACATATTTAAACCCAAATCGTCTTAAATAAACCGCACAGATCACTCAACCAAATAAACTAAGAATTTTATTATATTATTTTATATATATTATATATATATTAGTTTTTTTTATTTTGACATTTTACGAGATGGATCGAGATGGTATCGGCCCGTCCCAGGCCGTGATCGGTTTGAGTTCAAAACTCACCGATTACATATGTTATTTTGATTTTTAAAAAAAAAATTATATAAAAAATTCAAAATCTTAGAAGGGTTGAACATACTTAAACCCAAGTCGTCTTAAATAAAGCGCATAAATTATTTAACCAAATAAGATTAAAAAAATTATTATATTATTTTATATATATTATATATATAAAAAATCTTTTTTATTTTGATATTTTACGAGATGAATCGCGACGATCCGTCTTAGTCCGTGATGGAGACCACCGAAACATTGAGACCACAGACCTTGACAAAGAGTGGCTCTAAAAACCCCGGTAACATTTGAAGCACATGAGATGGCCTGGGAGGGCAGAAACGTCCGGGACCACAAATCTTGACAAAGAGTGGTTCTATAAAACCCCCCGTAACATTTGAAGCTCGTGATTTCTCGTTAAACGATATGCAAACTATTACCGAAAGATAGGCAGATGCAAAGAGAGTTTTTGATCCATCTTCCAATAGTCTGTGATCTTGAAACTACAGATGTTTTAGAATTGTATAGAAAGCTTGGCATTGGTCTCTCTCTGGATTTAGCTTCGACCGAATATGCCAAGAAGCTTCCGTGAACCCTAGTCAAGTCAATGGTTTATCTATAAATTTTAATGAATTTAAGGGTATATGCTAAAGTATCAGAATTTTTTTGATAGATTCAATTGGAGTTGACTGTGTTCTGACTGAAAGGATACAACTGCAATCCTTTTGAAGATGTTATAGATATTTATAACAATATATGTGAAAATAGGTGTCTGTACGTAAATATGACAATTTATAAGAGTATATATGGGGGGAAAAGAGCTTTTCAGTTGTAGCCTAGGGTGCTTTGAATTCTTAAAGAGCTCTTACCGGAGGCCCGTGCAATTCGGACACGATTAACCATAAGATCGATATATAGAGACCTGTTTTTTTTTCTTTTGATAGAGAGCTGGCTATAAAAGAGGCCTTTCACCTTATAAGGGGATACTCGTCTTTTGTAGGCTGTTCACAAATCTTTGGCCAATCTTTCTGATGCACTGTTTTACACATTTTTTAATCTCTGATTTTTTGTCCTATTTCTGAAATATTTTAAGAGAGTACTACAACAAGTTGAGAGTAGTAGATCAATTTGGTGAGGAGAGAGTGAAGTCCAGAAGTGAAATCATGATTTGAAAAAATAATAATAAATGCTATATATAGTTTTTGCATTATTATAGAGTCGGGCACAAAAGATGGATCCTGAAGGAATATGGCTTGTACGGTGGAACTGTTTGTGAATCTGATAGAATTGACGAGTTTTGAATAAGTTGTCTGTTCACCTAGGATTTATATGCCATGAGATTTACAGGTTTTTATTGATGGGAATCCGAAGACCAAAATCCCAATCGGTAACAACAATGAGAGGAAAGATTGAGGTCAGACCTTTTTAAAAACCTTTATCACCGTACAGGATTGGGAATAAAGGTAGGGATCATATATATCTTTTACAAAGTTTAGTTTTATCAAATATATCTTTCATCGGAACATATTATCATGAATATCCTCGAAATATGAATAATGTCACGAGTACGTTCTCATCATAATTCCCGTGTGTTTAACTCAAGTTAAATGTGAGTTAAAGAATAAGATTTTTGTATATATATCTCTGTAAAATTTAATTTTTTCAAATATATTTTAGATCTAACGATCGTAAATGACATATTTCAGATAATATTCTTCTCCGTCGACGATAATAAATTAAAGAGGCATAATTATAATATTTCTATTTAAATGATGAATATTTATGATTATATACTCAAATGAGATGTATATTTGATATAAATAAATTTTATAAAAATATATATGCAAAAAGTTACTTTCTGGAACAATTGACGAGTGAAAAGAACAAGAAGAATGGTTCTAGGGAAATCTGTCATTCAAATACCGCCATATCTTTTCTCCTCATTTGAAGGTGAATTCATGATAACTAAACTCTCATTTATTTGAAAAGTAGGTGGCAATATTCCGTTGTCAACTTGCCGAGATAATTCTCTATTTATCCGAATAATTTCATATTATGCTGTGCCGCTAAGTCAATGGATCCGGTCCCTAATAGCGATGTATAACACAGATTATGTCTTCTCGTGAGTTTTTTTTCAATTGTTTCAAGGACGAATATTAAAAGTGAGGAATGAGTTATATTCTAGTGTGAATGATATATGGCCCTCCTCCTTCCCCCCTCAAACCTTGTCCACAGTAGTCTCGACGCCGAGTGCCACAGTGAACTCGATGTCTCTCGCCAATCGCGATCACGAAACCTCTCTTGAACGAACATGTCATCTATCACTGTGCCCTCTAGACCCGTAAACGGTCGGATACGGAGCGGATAGTGTAATATTCGAATTCGTATCTGATTAATAATCTAATTATCCGATTAGTAATCGAATTATCCGTCGGATATTTAATTCGGATAACGATCGGATAAATACGAATTCGAAATCGGTTCGAATTTTAAACGAATAATTACTAATTTTATTTAGGGGTGAGTTGTATTAGTCGTGTGAGAGTATCATATATTATTTTCTCAAAAAAATAAAGAAAGAGTGAAATTTTTTTTTATTTTGAGAGATGTTATTAAAAGATTAGACTTCATCCTAAAAAATATGAGATAACTTACCAAATGGGTCTAAGTGGATTTCTTGTTTTTAAATTATATTTTAAGATAAAAAAATATAAAAAAGAACAATCAAACAATATATTAAGATTTAAGTTAATTATATATAGAATATGTATATTATTAGATTTTTATCTAAGGATTCATATTCGATCGGATAATATCTGACACGGATATCTCAATATTTGAATTCGTATCTGATTAATAATCAAATATCCGATATCCGATTAAATTATCCATCGTATATTTTATTCAAATAATTATCTAATTAAATAAATATAAATTTAAATTCAATTCAAATTTTAAACATATAATTATCAGACCTAGTGCCCTCTGTCTCCTCCCTCCACTGCCATCGCGTGACAACCTCTCCATTCACCCTTCGCCACCGCTCCCGGTACCTTAATCCTGATCCCTATCATGTTGATAGCGCATCCGCCAAGTACAATATAGGTCAACCGACTGCACCGGTACGGTACTATCATTCAGTCATGAGTCCTTTGAAGATCCTTAGCTGCTTTTTTTTGTAGAAATTCTAAATCTAACCTCTCTAGTGTAGGTTGTCACTTTGCAAATTGGTGCATTCGAAAAGATCTTCTCGGTTTATTGTATAACAAATGAGATTAAGAATTGTCAGATTGGTTCTGTTATTATTTTTCTATAATTTTTTTTACATGCGTCGGGAATGGTTCTCTTTTTTTTTAAAACATATCATAAGATATTTCATTCGTACCAAACGAGATTCGTAGTACAAGACAAACAGAGACCCCAAAACGTATAAGAAAACCATCCCTAGCTCATATCGTCGACAAAGTAACATGCATACAGGAAGGAGAACGAAGAACCTTAGCGATAGTGAGCCGCCCACCAAGGGAGGGAGCTCCTGAAAACTCCGAAGAACAGCCAATCAGTGTTGAGGGTGACTGGTTTCTTCCTCAATGAGCACATGGCTTCCGGACCGCTCTTGCACGATGCGGTGAGATGAGGACGCTCAGGAGGTAAGTATCCAGTTAGATATCGGGGGATAAGCGTTGTATCTCCGAGCTCCTTCGAGACCGAGGGTAGAGACTCGTTACCTGCAACACTGGGACCTGACTTGTTCTCCGTCAGGTGCCCGGGAGACTGCCCAACTGGCGGGAGTAGGGCTGAGGGGGAAGGGGAGACGGTATGTGATGCGGGACGAGACACGGACACGACAAGCTCGCGATCGTCCCTTAACGAGGGAAGCGTCGGACGTGCGCGGTTGAGAAACCGGCAAGAGCTAGGGTGGTCGGCTCTCTCTTTCGTGCCCGTATCGGGTCACGGGACGGTAATGCTCACTCTCGCAGCAACGGTGATACAAATAGAAAGCGAGCTAGTTACCCTATCATGCTCTCTAGCAGCGGCATAAACAAGTATATATGAAAATAAGCAAATGCCGAGTGTAGGGAGCGAGAACGATACCTCCACGCGCTTGGCGTGGGGACGACGGACCCGGCCGAAACTCGTACTCCCGGGGAACTTAACACACAATAATTACAGCAATGGGAATATGCCCACTCCACGCATGGAGGTAAAGGGCGACACAAATGGGCCCGGGAGGACCGAATTTGGGATGACGGGCAGCTTCGTGTGTTGATTCGGCTACACGCGTAATCACGACCGTGGGGCCCACGCACTGTCCGGAGGGGCCGTGTGGGACCCGGTGTCACCGCTGTGGTGGGGACACTGGTAGAAGCGATCCCCGGGCTGGCGGCACGCTGGAACGGCGATCGGAGGCCGGGCGGCTCCGTTCGGTACCCGTCGGAATTGCTGCCCACGGGCTGGTTGCTGCTGTTTTGCAGCGCGCGCTCGGACGAAAATGGCCGCTGTGATCAGCCCCGTCGCCGGAATGCGACGAAACCAGTGCCGTTGGAAAGAGGACTCAAAATCCTCAAACGTAGGGCCAGTGGATTCTTCTGAACCTATGCGGACCAGGGCCTTAGATATTTTTTAATCTTCTGCTCCACTGCTCCAGAAATCTCAGATCAGCATATCAGATCCCTATAAAAGGCCGTTGACCGTCTACTTACAATGGGATTAGGACTTTGAGCTCTTCTTCAAAGTTGTAGATAATCAAACCACGGAATTGGGACAATTTTGGGAATTGGAGTTGGAGGTGGGGGTGATTTGATATGATTTTTGGAGTGACTGGTGGTCGGATCTGGGAACAGGTGGACAGAACTGTAGATGGGACTGAGAACGATTTTTAGAAAATATAAGATGGACGAACCAAAAATTAAGAAAAATTTTGGATGAAGGGGTGGATGGAAGGAAACGCCAGTAAAATTTGTGGGATGAAAAAAACTCAAAAAGTAGGCCTAAAACCTAAAACTCAGGGCGGGTGAAAATGAAAATAGACAGCAAACAGAACAGAAGTGGAAGAGTGGACGAAAATCTAAAAATACTAAACGGGATCTGAATGACAAACCAAAATTTAGGGGATGTTCTTGACACCTATGGAACACCCAGTAAAATTCCCAGCTCGATCTGAGCTCATGGCTGAGGTGGGAATTTCGTGGAAGTTGCTGTGGTACTGCGCGGACAGAACTGCAGCGGCGGCTCGATGGCGGCACGAACGGCGGCGGCGGCGGCACCGATGATCACCGGAGGGTGGAGAAAGGAGATACCACTCTAGAATGGAGACTTGGGAAGGGGAGAACCAGAGGAGAGAGGGCTGGGGGCGCAGCTAGCTCTTGCTCATTCAACAAAATTCTGATTTTCATTGATTTTCACATAAAAATACAATCTTTTATATGATTCCAACCAAATCAATTATCCACCCTTAGATCTAGGGATGGGGATTGAAGGGCTGGGATTGCATGCCACAAACACAAAAAAAAACATTAAAAAATGAAGGGGGGGCGGCCTATTGACTATGGGTAGGTTTTGAATGGAATGTTGAATGGGGGTAGGTGGGATGGGTGTAGAATGTTGACATTCTTAACCCTTTGTCTACCCATGTGGCATATGACTAGTCCACTCATCTAGAAGGCCACCTAGGCTGGTTGACCAGCCCCACATGGTCTAGGTGGACCAATGGGAAAGGGCTGAGGGCCCCCTTGCTGGTCCCATGGGCAAATTACATAGAAACCCACATAATCTACGGGAGTGACGCATTGGCCGATAAAGCCGTACAATTGCGCGTATACTTTCCCGTGGATATAAAAATAAACTAAAGGATATAAATGCAATATGAAAAGTACTAGCTCGGCGTCGATTCCCATCAGTATGCTTCAAAAGATTGGGGGAGGACGTCGCCCAAGTGGGGGAGGGTAAAGGAGGGGGGAGTGGCGGTGGCAGGAGACGGGGCGGGGAAGATGCAGTGGCCAGAGGAACTGGGGGAGGGGAGGCAGTAGGCGGAGGGAGGGGTGGGGGTAAATCGGAGCAGAGGGGGGGGGGGCAGCACGGGAGGGGGGGAAGAAAAAGCGGAAAGGGGTCGATGGTGGGAGGGAGAGGGGGAGCGCGGGCGGGGAAGGGGCGAAACAGGGGGAAGGGGCGACGCTGGCGGGGGAGGCGGGGGGCCGGCGCTGATGAGGGGGGCGGGGGGAGGGGAGATCGGCTCGGAAGGGGGCGCTGGCGGGGGAGGCGGGGGGGGGCGCTGGCGAGGGGGGCGGGGGGAGGAGAGATCAGCTCGACGCTCAGGTGAGATGGGGGATCGGGCGGGGGTGGGGAGTGACGATCGTAAGGGGGTGAGGGAGGAGATGGTGAAAACGGCAAGGAGGAGGGGGGGTTGAGGGGGGGAGAGGAGGGGGCCAACGGAGGAGGAGGCGGAGGGGGAGAGTGCACGGGGGAGGTGGGAGTGGGGCGGAGGGAGGGTGGCGGGGGAACGGGCGAAGCGGCCGCGGGGGGGGGGGGGGGGGGGCTCCCCCCACCCAACGATCCACCGGAGCGAGAGCCGCCGGTGAAGTAGCCGCTGGATGATCCAGCGTGCAGAGCCACCACCCGAGGGTGATGAGGGTTCCGAGGAGGTAGGTGGGAGCTCCCACCTACCCCATCTTGCCGAGAGAGAGAGTTGGGAATGATTCTCATGTTCTTGTTTAACAACCTAAGAAATGAATGTTTGTCAATTTTTTTACAATGGCATTTATACATTGGCCATACAATTTTCATTAATTTAGTTTCAGGGCCATTTATGCTCGGCAAAAGTTGGTTTATTTTATCTGATGCCGAGATTCGATATTGACTAGTAGAAAAAATAAATACTACATTTACATTTTAATAAGTGTCAATTCAAAGAGATTTTCATTTATAGTTTACATGATATTCAAAAAACGATCATAAGAAAATCCTTTTCACCGTGACATATATGTGTGATAGCACTTTTCGTTAACTAGTTCAACTACTGTGGACATGTTGAACTCAACTATAAAAAAAGAAGAAGACATAGTGGCGCATTGCGTTGGGTCATCTTCTACCTCCAGAAACCCTAGTCGCATCTCTCTCCTCTCTCCCTATCTCTCATGTGCAAAAGGGTGGAGCAAGAGAGGGGCACCTTCCACCCCCAATTATGATCAGGGGAGGCTATCTCTCTATGCTCTTCCTTCCTTCTTTATTACCTTTGTATGTATGTGAGTGAAAGAAGGAGGAAGAGGGTACTTTCACCGTTGACACCAACCGAAGGGGAGGAGCTCACGTCTCCCTCCTCTCTTCCTTCTCTCTGCATGCAATAGGGGGGAGCATGGGACTAGACCTTTCACCGGTGGTCTAGCCAAGGGGGAAACCACCTCCCTCCTCTCTAGCTTCTCCCTTTGGGGGCGCGAAGGAACAATGGGGGGGAGCAGAGGGGCGCCGCTTCCACCATTGATTTGCCTAGAGGGGAAGCCACCTCCCTCTTTTCTCGCTTCTCTCTCTAGGAGGGGGGAGCCGCCTCCCTCTTCCCTCACTTCTCCCTGTGTGTGTAAGCGATAAGGAGACCGAGAGTGGCCAAGTAGTAGCAACCGAGGGGCGCGCCCCACCTTCCCTCTATCTTCTTCTCATCATTTGAAAAAAAAAAAGAAACATTCATTAAGAGGGAGGTGAACTTACCTCTCCAAATTAACCTGGGGGAAGAAATGAGGACCTCCACCTCTCAGTCAACCGGGAGAACCTCCATACGTAATAAATGTCTAATATTAATTTGACATGAATCTTTTCTCTTGTCCGATAAAATCTTTATATAGTGAGAGGGTAGTTCATTCCATAACCCAACAATAAGAGCAAGATAACAACAAAGGCAAGAGAGTCTCGAGTTAAACTCTCAAAACTCAAGAGCACTAACATCAATAATTTGAAGATTTGGGATAAGATTTGGAGTTTGTTCCATCCCCAAATAATTGTTTGTTCGTGTTGTTTGAGCCTGTAAAATCTTTTTGGTAGAGTATGATCTTGTTATTACATATATATCCTTATTTTGAGAATAATTTCATGTAATTGTACTAGAATTATATAGAAATAGAAAATTATGTTTTGCCCGAGAAATTAATGCCCAGGCAAGACATTGATATTCATGTGAAAAATTACACAAAAGTACAGGTAATTTGTGATTTTGTTTAAAAATTACATGAAATTAAGGAAATGTTTGAAGATTATGAGGAAACCCCATGTTATTTAGAAAAATAGAGAAAAACTATGATATACCCATAAATTATAGGCATATCTCACTAATTTGTAAAATTATTTAAGAATGGTTAAAAATTACTTAAATATCACTGCTCGTAGAAAAATAGTGAATATACCATACTTCTGAAAAATGACAAATCTACCGTTATCTTATACGAAAACATATTGTATGGACACTAAATTGACCTAATGGTTATCAAACCATCCCACGAATCATAGTGATCATGTGACGATCTAATGATCTGATTAAGATTAAAGTTAATCAAGTAATTAGATATTAATTTGGAGTAAATCTAATAATCGAATCTTAATCTAAACTTACTTCGACGGCCAGATTTTTACTCGGATCAAATCCAGCAATCATATCTTAATTGAAAACAACTTTAATTGTTAGATTTTGACTTGAAATAAATATAATGATCTGATCTGAATCGAAACTAAATCCTAACGGTCTAATTTAGATAAAACCGTCGATATCACGACATATATTATAAATGTTTAATGATACCTTTAACAGTTAATAAAAAATATTCAAATTCTATGTCGATATAAATAAACGGCGATAAAAAATATAATACATGGATCTTATATCATCTGATAAATATATAAACGTAAAAATAATTATGCACGTGTTAATTAACTAACTATAAACATATGTCATTATCGGTCATTGTTCAATAAATGAGCACGCTATTTTATCATTATTTTTTCAAGTGTGAAACAAGTTATAAGATATTTTTTTAGGTATAGCATCAAACACCTGAATACGACTAACAATAGCATGATTTAATTATGATCTTAGCTCGGAATACAATCTACCACAATCTGCATTAAAACTCGGATCAATACCTTACGAGTTATACCATCTGACATACCTACTTGGGGGTGTACGTGGAGCAAAAATGTTTAATATCTAATTTGATATGGTTCATGATCAGATCAAACTTTTTAACCTGCAATAATGTACAATATCACCTGCGTAAATCAAAGCTTATATAATTCTATTGTATCAAACATCAAGCTAATTCTTTTTTATAAATTTTTCGTATTCAAAAAAAGGTTACCATCTGCATCTTATATTTGTATCTAAATTACTTTTTGGAAACATTTAAAGCTATATTCCTCACCTGCAAATTATTTACGAACAAAAGATTATAAAAAATACACGGTCAGAGGGTTCCTTGGATTGACGTAGAACATTGAAATCCATTAAGCTTCCTCAATACTGGTGTTTGATTGCATATAGAATATTTACATGCTAAAATGCCCCCGACATGACGTCCGTGTCCTTTCCGTTTTTGGCTTTTGAGAGACCATTTGTTTTGACGTAAACATGCTGGAAATTAGTGTAAATACCCTGCATGACCCCTTAAATGAAAACTCATGATCAAGCAAAACAAGCAATGGTACGGTGCCATACTATTTGTCATAATTTTTTTGTCACTCTCACTTTCGTCACCTGATCTGATGATGGGATGCCAAGGTGAATTTGAATTTGATGTTCTTGATTTTGGAAGAACCAAATTTAACTTATTTTTTCACAATATAAATTTAAAATCAGATTATGAAAAAACAGAGTGACAAACAGTGTGTCACTATGACATTTCACGATCAAAATACAAAGATTTTAGAAGTAAGAAATTATGATATCATAAAATTAAAAGATATATTTGTTTTATCAGTGTAATCTTTCATATTTATGGAATAGCATCTCCAACTTAAATATTTATTTATGAGCCCTCACAATTATTTATTTATCCGTTAAACACTATTTTCAGAGACCTTATCATAAATAAATATATGATGGGCTTTTTATCGTGAGGTATTTTACTAAATAATCTGAGATTTTAAGGAATTATAAAGAGACACTTGGATTCGAGGGGCTGATTTATAAATATGAAAATTTGTAGGCTTTGAAACTAAAATTCCAAAGTTAAAATATTTCGAAGTTGATAATGCCCTTCACAGCACCAACAGCCGTTGGATCAATCCGACGGCCAGAAACCTAAAACCCTTCCCCCCTCCGAGGCCTCCCACGTTCTTCCCCACTCTCTTCCCGCTGCTCCCTCCACGGGGAGACGACCTCACAGCCATGGCGCTCCGCCTCCGCCCCAAGCTCACAAACCTAGGGAGCTTTCACTCCCCCCGCCCTTCCACCTCTTTCTCCTACTCCTCCTCGTCTCCTCCGCCACCTCTGCCGGCCTCCAATGGCGACAGCGATGGCGGGGAGCGGGACAAGGACGACACCCCACCCCCGTCTTACGCCGGCCTCTTCAGCGAGATCAAAGCTCGTCTCAACCAGACGCCGCCATCGCCTCCCCGGCGGATCCCTTCCTCCCCCCCAGATGCCCCTCCGCTCGGCTCCCACCCGCCACCACCCTCCACCGCTGCCTCCTTGGAGGAGATCCGGAGGAACCTCTCAGACTTCCGCTTCGTCAGGAAGCCCCCGCTCTCTTCCTCGCCTCCCATTTCCTTCCAGGACATCTACAAGAGCAACGTCCTCGGCGGGACCGACGACGCCGGGGCGGGTGCTCCCGAGCGGCCGTCGTTGGATTCCATCCGGGAGAGCCTCCGCCAGCTCCGGGAGGTGCAGCCGCCGTCTGGCTCTCAGGCGGGCTTCGGTGGCCGGCCGAGAGGATCGAGCCAGGGGGGCCCGAACCATCCACTGGACCTCCAGTTTCTCAAGGACAGGCTCAGCCTCCGTCCTAGAGAACCCCCCGCAGCGGGGCGGATCGGAGGGGGTGAGCTACTCCCGCACTCGATCTTTGGGAGAGAATTGTTGGAGAAGAAGAAAGGAGAGGAGGGTGGGAAGGATTCTGCTGTGCGGAAGACGGAGTTCTTGAAGACGTACGACTTTGACGAGCTCGGGGAGAAGCTCCGGAGCCTCCGCCCAGAGGAGGTGCATGCGGGGAAGAAGAAGAAAGGGTGGTTCTCCCTGGAAGAGCTGAACGAGAGACTTGCGAAGCTGAGGGAGGTGGAGGAGACGGAGTACAGCATTGCCGGGGTCCGGTTTTTGGATCTGAGGGACAGCTTGGTGAAGCTGCGGGAAGTGGATAAGAAGAAAAGTCCGAGTAATTTGCTTGCCAACGTTCTTCTTTTTCCCAAATGCAATTTGCTACTTATATTTTTAATCGGCTTTGAATATTTTGTATCGGCACTGTGATGTTGCTTGCTTTCTTTGGAGCAGTGAACAAGTTCTCCATCTTGGCTAACTTAGGAGGTCAGGTCACTCCAATCTATATGCTCAAACCTCCCAAAGAACATCTGGTAGAAAAGGCATGGCATCTGGACTCTCTTTTACCCCTTATACACAGTAGTCACATTGATCCCTCTTTAACATTTCCTTTGCATATTGTCTTTTCTATAATTTTTTTCTCCAACTAGGAAAGTCAATATCCACTGTTGCAAAAAACGCTGTTGTCATTCTATTACTTATAAACTATGATAATAATATTTTAGATGTTTCCAGTTTTACTCATGAAAAACTTCTCCATTTTTACTCACAAGGGGGAGCTAATCACCTCAGTTGGTATGTTTAATCCTCCTGGATGTCTTTTACAGAATAGCCATGCCATCATTTTTTTCTTTTATGATGCTTCTTTAACATGTGATCTTATGTCTGCATTTCTTTTAAGGAGATCTTTTTTATTATGCATTTCTATCTCTCCAACTTCAGAAGGATCTGCCACATTAATCCTCATTGTAAATGTGTGATTTTAGTGTTATACAGCTAGTGGTACTTTTTAGACCATCATTGACATACAAACACAGTGTAACCTCCTAGGTTGCATGTCCTCGCATCTAAGAATTTGTGGATTGAATTTGGTGTTGAGTGAGCGTGGGATTTCATAACCCTTGCTTCAGTGTTTTTCTTAACCCAAATAATTGGTGGAGACCATATTTCAGTTTTTCAGGTACTGTGAGATCTTTCCAGAAACAAAGGATCACCCAAGAAGATGTCTAGCCATAAATGACAACATAAATCCAGAACCTGTTCATTTGATGTGTGGATTTGTGTAATCATAACCCTAAAACTATAATTAGAACTTCCTCTTCATATGAGATTGTGAACAACTTGATACATGAAATGTAGTTGCAAACTACAGATGCCCTTTTCAAAAGAAGTAGAAATCTCCAATTGATTGTGTGCAAAAATCCAGATGTTTGTGGTCTCGGTGTATAATGAGTCAAATTGCGAAGATCACCCCCCTTTGGGGATTGCTTTTCATCAATAAGACTAGATGTTCACTACTTCACTAGATTGAGCACCACTAGTATTTTAGTTCGACATAAAAGTGAAACATTTTAAAATCTTAATATTGCAGTTTTTCCATCCGGATCACTTGTCTGCGGCAGAGAAGCTTAAATTGGAACTCAAAAAGGTCAGAGACGAATTTAAAATGTCTGAATCAGATTGTGGATCTACACGTGTTCAAGGTAAAATTTTCTTTATCATCCATTGTCTCATAAAGATTGTTTGATTAACATGTTATGGACACCGAAAGTCCGCCATTTTTCACGTATATAATATTTGACTTGGAATTAGGATGCTCTCATTTGGCTACCATTCCTATTCCCAGAGACATTCTCATTCCCTGTTCCTACTCTTACTTTCGAAGGAAATTTTAATGGTATACTACTAGATCCATTGCTCCCATCTTGTTCCCATTACCATTCCCATGTCCACTCCATACTTCTCAGGTATTTGATGCCAAAAAAGATCTAGAATGACATAATATCATCCAGCTGTTCTCTAACATTAATGTTCTATTCACTTTAAAAAAGCATTCATGTTCTATTTAGTTATTTTTTCCATCCGCATGAAGTTCAAATAAGATAGAATCTATGGTTGTAAAATTTGTTGCGCATTTGGTGTTCCAATTAAATTTGTGGGTACTTCTGCGACTTCTCTATTTAGCAGGTTATCTACTACCATTTTTTGTGGCCTAAAAATCACGTAGTTTTGAGTTTTTTTTATCTGCGGTCACATTTGAGGGGATAAGTTAAACTTTTGTGATCCTTTAGCATTTTATTTATCATTAGATTCAGACTCTCTGGCATCTATATATATCAAGCAAAATTTTGTGTATGAAATTTGAGTAAAATACAAAATGCCCTTTGTTTACACGCGGAAAATACACGCATATTTTGGCATGTTTTATTAATTCCGCACTTTTTGGGATTTATCAGACGATTTAGGGTTCGTGTACAGGACCTTTCCCTATCGACCGGAGTCAGTGTTAATTTACATCGGACAAGTCCGAACAACTTTGATTAATTGTCGAAGAACGCCTTTTGCCTCTATACGTTGTGACACAGATGATCTTGGCGATCGCCCATTATGAGTACATACTCTTGCAAAGAAATTTGGAGACTTCATTACTTGAACACATGTAATTTGAATTACAATCAGTCTTTCAAGACCTTTACATATAGTCTCGACTATGTAATCGGGTCTTCAGTATTACATCTGTTTGCAACTAGAACCTTTGAATTTGCTTCAATCTACATTTGGATATTTGAACTTGATTTCGTCTTGATCGGGTCGACTTTTGTCCCCTGATCGGACTGTTGAATTTGAATTCCATCATGAGGACCGTTGGATCGTCAAGATGATCAGTGTCGGTCCCTCCGAGTTGCTTGATGGTCATAATCACTCTTTTCATTGTGATTGGACCCTTAAGTTGGCTTCATGTTCATAAAGGACATTCCCATCTGAGGTGGGGTACATTTGTATTTTTCCTTCATTAAAGATATTTCTGCGGTTCCCCAAATATTGGGATATTCTTGTAATTGCTCACTTTCTTGGAGATAGTCCCGTCACTTCTTGACTTCCCGGACATTCTTGTCATTCTGACTTTTCGGCATATATCTGACATTTCTTGACTTCTCGAAAATAGCCCCATCATGTCTTGACTTCCTGGACATTCTTGAGCATATCTGTCACACCTTGACTTTTCGGAGATAGCTCTGTCACTTCCTGACTCCTTGGAGATCGTCCCGTCGTTTGACTTCCTGGGCGTTCTTAACTTTGTTTCTTGACTTTTCAGAAATAGCCATGTCATTAGACTTCTTGGATATTCCTCATCTTCATTTTTTGACTTCTCGAAAATAGCCCCGTCATTCGACTTCCTGGTTATCCCTTATCTTCATTTCTTGACTTTTCGGAAATAGCCCTGTCATTCGACTTCCCGGGTATTCCTTGTCTTAATTTCTTAACTTCTCGGAAATAGCTCCGTCATTCGACTTGGATATTCCTTGTCTTCATTTATTGACTTCTCGGAAATAGCCCCATCATTCGACTTCTTGGGCATTCCCTGTCTTCATTGCTTGACTTATCGAGAATAACCCGGTCATTTGACTTCTTGAGTATTCCTTGTCTTAATTTCTTGATTTATCAGAAATAACCCCGTCACTTGACTTCTTGGATATTCCTTGTCTTAATTTCTGAATTTATCGGGAATAACCCCGTCATTTGACTTCTTGGATATTCCTTGTCTTAATTTTTAAAACTTCTCAGGGCTCCATGAAAAGATATATAGGTTTGGATGGTTAGCCATAAGCCGAACCCAGGAGAGCGCACATCGCTTCAAAGAAGGGGCGTGGTCCCGCTCCACCGAGTCGTGCAAACGGCGTAAACCAGAACGAGGGTATTTTGGTAATTTTGAGACCCCACAAATGAGGGGCATTTCTACAATTATCCAGCCATCGGGGGCATTTTTATAGGTTTTTCTTCACCGGGGAGATTTCAATAATTTTTTCACTATCGGGGGTATTTCTACAATTTTTCCATTATCGGGAACATTTCTGCAATTTTCCATCATCGGGGTATTTCTGTAATTTTCTGTCCACCGGGGCATTTCTGTAATTTTCTGCCCACCAAGGACATTTCTACAACTTTCCCGTCATCGGGGATATTTTTGCAATTTTTCCGCTATCCGGGGGTATTTTTGCAATTTTCCCATCATCGGGGATATTTCTGCAATTTTCTGCCCACCGGGGACATTTCTGCAATTTTTTGGACAATAAAAGATATTTCTGCATTTTTTGGATAGCAGAAGGTATTTCTCATAATTTCCCAAGTTTCTTCGTAGACTCTGACTTTATATAAAATTTGCATGGTTCCATCTTCGTTCTAACAACTTTGATGATCAAAAGATCATATCTCAAATAACCAATTATCTTGAAATCTTCAAGTCACCAAGAGCTTTAAAAGATAACAAAACATGTTGGAGCTGAAATTCTCCAAGTGTTTATGCGCCATCTTCTCTTTTTTCTTCGGAGTTCTTCTTGTCTTCTCTCTAGCCCCTTTGAGCAGAGTTTAACAACTTCAAAAGAACTCCGAGCTTTCTTCTTCCTCTTTGGCTTCAATCTTCCACGAGAGTCTCCATTCTCTCCTTCGGCAAAGGAGAGGGCTTGGATTTTATAGGAGGTGGAGGAGGCCAAGGGGGAGATCCCTCGTAGCTTGGTGGAGGTAACCTCCCATCTCTTCATCTCCCCGTCTTTTCCTCTCCCTATTCTAGACCACCCCCGGTGGTGCAGGCAGAGGGGGAACTCCCCCCGGTGGGTGTGTAGCAGAGGGGGGGCTTCTCTCCCCGGTGGCAGTAGCATAGGGGGGTTCCCCCCCGGTGGGTGTGCAGCAGGTGGGGGGCTCCCCCGGTGGCAGCAGCCGCAGGTGGGGGAGCACCACCCCCCGGTGGCAGCAGGGGGGTGGGGGGACCCCCCCCCCCGGTGGGAGCAGACCAGCAGGAGGGGGGGGGGGGGGACTCCCCCCCGGTGGCAGCAGCCGCAGGCAGTCCGGGGGGCCTCCCCCCCGTGGCAGCAGGCAGGAGTGTGGTCACCACCTTCTAGTGCCCACGGGGGGTTCTGGTCACCTTACAAGCCAATGGTGAGACTAAACCAATGCTCACCCTGACTGATTTGATCATGAATAGAAGAAGGGATGTTGTCACCACTTTCTAGTGCCCACGGGGTGTTCTGGCCACCTTCCAAGACAATGGTGAGCCTAAGCCAATGGTCACCACCTTCTAGAGTCAATGGTGAGTCTAAGCCAATGGTCACCACCTTCTAGTGCCCACGGAGTGTCCTGGTCACCTTCCAAGCCAATGGTGAACCTAAGCAAGTGTTCACCCTCTAGTGCCCATGAGTTCTTTTAGAGCTTGATTTTGTTGAGCGAGTTATAACTTTGTATCGCATCAAATGTCGATGAGCCATATGACGGCGACGACCGAGTTTCTTTGTTTCTAAATTTTTATGTAATTATCAGAAATTATGAACTTTTTTGGGTTCAACATCCTTGAAGATAGGTTAGCAGAACTGTTGACGGCATTTGAGAAGATTTTTAAAAAGTGGATGGTACCACAATTGTATGAACAAGAATAGCAAGAATGGAATATACAGTGAACTTTGACTTTTAAAGGGCTATTGGGATACTATACCTGCTTCATGAAGGCATGCCGAAGACCTCCATCAGCAATGATCCTGAATGCCGATCTAACGGTGAAGGCGCCGTTAGCCTCCCACCTCTACTGCCACCTATACTACTGAGTTGGGTCCACCCTGTATTGTTGGAGAAGGCTAAGCATGCCAGCAAAATCCTGGATTTCATTGTCCTTGAACTGCCGTCTAAAAAGAGGACTCCATACACTGTCAGGACTTGAGTCATCAAAGACCTGTGCCACCGCAGCCATAGGTTGTGAAGTGAGTGACACATAGAGGGGGGCCATGACACCATCTGTCTACCAAGATAAGACATCTCTGACTATCCCCGGGGGACACTTGTAACCCAGCAAAAAGTACATCCCTGCTCTGTAGGATGTCCTTCCACACATGCGATAGGCAATGAGGTGAATCCGGCAACACATCTCCCTCCCTCTATCTAGTATAGTACCTTTGGATGGCATTTGAGAAGTTTTTTTTTTTTGGGAAGTGGGTAGTACCACTAACTGTATTCAATCAAAAAATGAATGTACAAGTATAGTCAGTGAGCTTCCAAAAAAAATTCCGTATAAAGGGCCACACCAAGACAATGTGGGACAGACTAACCCCCTGTTGACAGTAATTTTTGCTTACAAAAACAAAAAAAGAAGACCCCGGGGGTCGAGCCCACCCCACTGGCATGCCAGCTTGGTCGAACTGACCCCCGCGGGGTCAGTCCACCCCGCTGGTAGCCAACGGGGTCGTTTGACCCCTCCGGGTCCTCGCGTTCCAACAAAAAAAAAGAAAAGAAAGAAGAAAAAAACGGGGAGGGGTCAAAAACATCTTTTGCCACCCCACCTTGGCAGAAAAAAAGGGTTTTTGCACCCACCCTGTCAGAACCAGGATAATTTTCCACATTTGACTCCTCTGGTAACTAGAGGGGTCATTTGACCCCATGGTAGCCCCTGTGCTCCAAAATAAAAAAAGAAGAAAAAGAAGCAGAGAGGTCAAAAAATAGTTTTTGCATCCCACCTTGACAGAAAAATGGGTTTTTAAACCTCACATTGTCAGAACCGGAGCAATTTCTCTTGTTTTTTGTTAACCTGGGTCCTCCCGCCTTCTATAAATAGACTCCCAAGGGTCCAAGTGGAGACATCGGACATCTGAGATCTGACAACTACGAACAACACTTCTACGAAGGAGACAACGCTTGCTCTGTTTCGTCTGTTTCGGCCCATGAGGGGTAAGTCCCCGGGTCTTGTGTATGTGCGTCTACGGGGTATTTTTGTAATTATATCCCTCAGCGGGCCATGTTTGTAAGTTTCTAAGTCCCGGGGCGACGAAATTACATGGTTCTCCCTCTATGATGGAAGGATTGCAAAAAATGTCCACCCCGGGGTCGTAAGAAACAAAAGTCCTATAATTTGCAGTTATACCTTGCAACTCTTTGTAATTGGGGATATGCCCCTACTTCCCGCGTTAGTGCGGACCTTTGTACAGTCGACAACTCGCCGACAACTCTTGTACCCACTTGGGCCATAAATATATCCAATGTACTCTACAAATTGTCTTTGTATGTCGATCAAGAAAATTATAAGAAAAACCCGTCGACTTGTGGGAATTGCATTTATACTCTTCCTTCGGCTAAGTTGACACGTGTGAGTCTTCTATGAAGCCCCTTGTCATTCCTTTGGTCCGGGGACATTGTCAGCTCAGTCCGACACTTGGGTGCCACCTCAACTTAGATTTGCCTAGGGTTTGGTAAAATTATCAAAATATCCTTATGACCCAGAAATGGCCTAAGAGCCCTCAATACCCTCCAGAAAATTGCCTCAGTGCCCTCGGGAGTCAAAAAACTTATTTTATTCTTTTCCAACCCAGAAATTTTAGGAATGTTTCTGTCCTGATAAAATTATCAAAATATCCCTTGGAGTGTAAAATTACCAAAATACCCCCAGGGTCCAGGAAACCTCCTGTGACTTCAAAAATACCTACGGCCTTCGCACATTTGCATTCATATTCCTAAATTCTAGGGTTTTACCTAAACATGGTCTAAGTTGAAACCCTAATTCAGTCATTTTGTTGGTCGGTGATGAGTGAGTGGACACTGTGAGCCCTCCAAATGAGTTTGCCCTCAACATCTGAATCCCTATAGAAGGTTTCGGGATTTCTTTGTCAGTTAAACAAAGGTGTTCGAACGTTAGGTCGATGTAAATCAACATTGACTTCAGTCAGTGGGGAGAGGTCCAGCACCCGAACCCAAATCGTCTAATATAATGTGCACCCACGGAATAAACCTCTACAGATAGGGGGAATGTTTCTTTTCAATAAGAACATTATTTATTGTCTATTTTTCCCACGTGAAAAAAAAGATTCCGTGTTCTCACAGACTGGCACGCCCGGTGGGACTTTTCCTGTCTTTCTTCTTTCTGTCAAAGAAAGTTTCCAAACCCCTCTTCGAGGTTCTGATTGCTTCTCTTCCTCTTACGGGACGGGAAGAGGAGGGTACATCTTTCTGCTCATTTGAGAGCTCTTCGTGCACTCGCACGCCACTCCATTCGTGATACGCACCACCACCATCAACAACATCAACAGTAGCGATGGCCGCAGTCACCTATAGCCCTCAGATCGTCGCCAACCACTCCAGGTTCGGATACCTGGCGACGCCGCTCGTCTTTGACGACTTCCCAGCAGTCGTCGGATCGCCCTTCTTCTTGGGCGTTGTGCCCGTGGTTGTGGTCAGCTCAGCCACGCCTGCGGCGACAACTACTAAGGGTGTCAAGCCCTCCGTTACAGCAACTGGCCGGGTCTGCCCGGTCAAGAAGACCACTGTCGGGGGTGTTAGGCCCTCGGCTCCAGCAACCGGCCAGATTCGTCCGGCCAACAAGACCACCATTGGGGATGTCAGGCCCTCAACCTCAATAATCGGCCGAGTTCGCTTGGTCAACAAGACAACCGTCGGTGGTGTCAGGCCCTCGGCTTCAATAGTCGGCCGAGTTCGGCCGGTCAACTCTCCACGGACTAGGGGTGTCAGGCCCTCTGTCCCAGCAACCAGCCGAGTTTACTCGGCTGCCATGTCAACGGCCGAAGGTGTTAGGCCTTCTGCCCCAGCGATTGACCGAGTTTTCTTGGTTAATCAAGTCACTGCTGTCGTCGCTCCAGCTCAACGGGGGCAGCGCTGTCGCCGCAACGGCGCCAATTCTTCTGCGGCAACCCTCAGAGGTACTGCTCCTGTTCAGCGGGGGGCAACGTCGCCGTCACAACGACGTCGCGCCTACGGCGGGTGTCACCAAGGCCACCCCTGCTCAACGGGGGCAACGCCATAGCCGCTAGGGCATAAAGCCTGCGGCAGCTGCATCCCGCTCCGGCAAGACCGTGCTTGTCGGAGACTTTCGCATTCGGCTCGACGGGGGCGAGCTGATTCTGCCTAGGGATCGACACGTCCCGACTGTTTCTACCTCCAACCGCTTTGAGCTCCTCTGACAGGTTTGGGAAGACGGAGCGAGAAAGAAGAAACCCGCTGTATCGGCAGTAAACCAGGGCCCAGTACAACAGCCCAAGCCACCGGCTCCCCGACCACAGTCAGGGGGCAACCCAATTGAGGAGCGTCAGCTTCGCTTGAAGAAAATATGGGTTACTAAGGAGGAGGCCTGAATTATAAGGCGTGCGAGGGCGGCGGAGTCCTTCCGCACGTCGGATCTGCAACGTATGTGGAGTCCGACAAGCACTCAGGCCTCGGCCTCTCCGAGGTCTACAAATCGGCCCCTACGGGGGCAAAAGCACCGAGGAACCGGTAAGAAGGTGCGGCCGACCTCCCCATGGGACAATTCCACGCACACGGAAGAGGATCGCTCCCCTCAAGCTTCTACATCCCGAGTTTCTATCTTCGACAGACTAGGGATGCCACCCAAGCCGGATCGACAACCATCCAGGAAGAAGCGGGTGGTTCAGGTGACCAATGACACTGTCAAAGTGTGCACTTGTTATACCACTTCTACGGACAAGCAGCCCGAGGACAGTTCGGGCGACCCGAACTAGCCCCTTCAATACTCGAGGAGGTCAAGGTCCGGGTCCCTGGGCCTGGCGCAAACACATCAGGCCCTGGCCGCTGGTACATCTCAGCCCGAGCTGGCACGGCAAGAAGAGCGCCAAGAGGACGTTCACAGTATTGATGGGGACAACCACCCCCGGCACGAGGAAGATCTGGGGAAAGAGACAGACACTTCCGTGTTGGAAGAACTTCGACGCGAGAATCAGGAACTCAAGAACCTCCTGCAAGCGCTATTGTGCGAAAAAGAGGTTCATGTCCCACCTCAAGCTGCGCCAACTGGAGTGGAACCACGGCCTCCTCCCATTCCAGTTGCGACCAATGCCTCCGTCACGGCGGCAAAATTATCATTGGCTGTGGAGTTTGAACTTCCGCAGCCTGAAGCCAATGCGCGATCATCTGCCACTCCTGCTACAGAAAGCCTTATGGCGCAGAGACAGATGATCGAGCGAATCGTGGAGGCGAAGTTTGCCCAACATGGAGAAGGGGTGGCCACCGTTGATTTGTACAGCGTGCCATATCCCCTCCATCACCAATTCAAGAAACTTCCATCAGATTGCCCGAAGGCCCCGAAGCTTCAGAAGTTCAACGGGCAGGGCTACCCACATGAACACCTGGCCTACTACATGACGGCCATGGGTGAATTAGCGCTGAAAGAGACATATTTGCTGCGGTACTTCGTCACGTCATTGACAGGCACCGCCTTCCAGTGGTACTCCAGGTTGAAGCCCAACTCGGTAGTCGATTGGGCCGACATGCAAAAGAAGTTTGTCGACCGTTTCGAGATGGTCGAACGCAAAATCTCCCTAGCGGAGCTCTGTGCCCTCCGACAGAAGAAAGGTGAGACTGCGTTGGACTTTATCAAGCGGTGGAGGGACGTCAGCATGTGCTGCGATAATCCTCCGACGCCCGAAGACGCGATCACCATATGTCGCAGGGGTCTGTCGGCAGAAGTCAGTGAAAAGCTTCTGGGCTCAAATATTAGAAGCTTTGATCAGCTGAATACGGTGATGGCGGAGATTGAGATGTTCTTCGCCGACCACCTTGCACAAGCTTCTGCCAAAGGCAAATCCTCCAAGGACCGCTTGGCTAGCGGCAAGGAGGTAAATATTGTCGACTTCTCCTCGACGAATGGAGACAAGTGGGAAGGAAAATCAAAAGGCAATGGCAAAAAGCCCGATGCCAAGGCGAATGCGTCTCTCTTAGCGGAGCGTATGAAGACGCATTATACCTTCAGGAAAGAGCACACCAAGATGCTCTTTGACCTATGCATAAAGGAAAAGCTCATCACCCTATCGGATCCGCGGAAGCCCTCAGAGGTGGACAAGACAGATGATCCGACCTATTGTGTGTATCACCAAAGGTTGGGTCATGCCATCGGGGACTGCTATGTCTTCAAGAATATAGCAGAGGAGCTCATTCAAAAGAGCTTGCTAAATATGATGTGGTCGACCCACTGCAGCCTCATGCTTGGAGTCGAGTGAACCGGTCGGCTAATGTGGTCTACATGGCGGCGATGGCTTCGAGCTCCAACGCCTCTGAGGTCGGGCCTTCAAATCAGTAGTCCAACGCCGGTCCTAGAGCCGTCCCTTCCTCTCTCCCTGAGTGTTTGGCATTGCGGAGGACTATTTGGAAAATCCGAGGAGAAATCCGGCAATTGCAATTGGAACAAAGGCGCCTGCTGCAGTTCTTGGAAAGCATCGACGAGCAACTGGCCATGTTCCCCTTTGGCCCATTTGCCAGGAGTTAGCTTCAGCCCACATACGAGAGGCAGGGATGCCATCTACTGCCCGGGCTCCACTCAGGGGCTGGCTCTTTGAGGAATCCTCAGATTCATTTGAAGGCGAGGAGGACTCATCTGTAGGCGGGAAGGTCTCACCTCAAGACGAGCAGCCAGAAAAGCTATACTCCTTTTCTCGCGAGAAGACCCTGAACATCTTCTTTGCGTGCCAGTGAGCGGGACTAATCAGCCCATCGCCCATTGAGCAGGCACTAGGTGCTGCGTTTCATCAGGGCTATTGCCCATACCATGAGGTGGTAGGCCACATCATCCACAACTGTGAACCGTTCAAGGACCTCGCTGAAGATTTAATCAGGCGAGGGAAGGTCAATATGGGTGGGATTGATCAGCCCATCGCCCATTGAGCAGGCACTAGGTGCTGCGTTTCATCAGGACTATTGCCCATACCATGAGGTGGTAGGCCACATCATCCACAACTGTGAACCGTTCAAGGACCTCGCTGAAGATTTAATCAGGCAAGGGAAAGTCAATATGGGTGAATTCCTGGTCGACCCACCACAGCCGCATGTACATGAGAATTTTCATTTCTCCGTCAATGTTATACATGCTTCAGTAGCTTTCCAATTCCCGGAGCCACAAAATGAGGGAGTCAATTCCCAGGGAGTCAGTTCCCAGCCACCAAAATCCACACTGTGGTACCCAGGGTGGCGACCCTCTCATCAGTGTTCTTTCCCCAAGGAGGACACTGAGAAGATCTTTGACAAGCTCCTAGAAGATGGTCGGGTGATGACACATGATCCGCCCTCCTACTACAACGAGACGGCCAAGAGTCACCCCCGCTATTGCAAGTACCATGCCAGGGTGTCTCATCCCACCCGGCAATGTCCGGAAGTCCAAGATTGCACTGAAGTCCTCATCCAAAGAGGGGAGATCAATGTGCAGGGGAACTCTATGACGAGGCGGCGTCTTAAAGAGGCCGCTAAGAAGATTCTCCAGTAAGCTCAACAGGAGCAGGCCAAGCTGTGTGGGACCAAACCCACCTTTCAACAAGTCCAACCGGGCAAGTCTACGGGCAGTGGTAACCCTCAACCAAACCTCAAAGGCAAGGCTAGGTGCGAGGGCCCTAAGGCCTAGAGCCTAAAAAGCCAAGCCGAGGGAGAAAGTATCAAACCCCTCTCTGGGGCAAGTCAACCCGGCATCGTCATAAGGGGAAATCCTCCGCCAGACGACAAGGGCAAGGCGAAGGTGAGGGAGCCCCCGGCCAAAGCTCCTGTCAAGCTAGCAAGGCCGGCAATTACAGAAAGGCCTCAACATCCTGAGCTCGCGAAGGCGCCAGTCAAAGCAAAGTTGGTGGAGTTGCAAAGCCCCCAAGGGCCCCATTGTGGACTGGCAGAGTTCCAGGAGTTGCCGCATGAGATAATTGCTCAGGCGATCAATGCCACCTTCTAGGTTCAGCCGGAGGAGGCCAACTGGACTAGGGTCACCCCCAGAAAGAGCCGCGGCACCAAGGCCCCTAAGGAGCCGGCCCGGAGCAAAAATTAAAATTCTGGGGGCAAACAAGTCTCACCTCCAGAGCAAAGTCCATTTTCTTCTCAAGAGGCGGCACACCAAAAGAAGCAAGAGAAGAATCGCAGGAAGAATTTGAAGAGGTGGTTGAAGAAACAAGCTGTGCAAGCAGTAGCTATGGAAGCTCTTAAGGACTCAACCCCTCTGCAAAGACTACAAAAGCTCATAGATGAGCTAGAGGAGTACACTCCCCCACGTCCCACCAGGGTTGTCACTCTAGACAAATACATCCCCTGGGACAAGTTTGGACGTAAAGCCTGGCTTCTCCAATGGCTCCGAGATATGGCTCACCGTCTTGAAGAGGGAGAGGAGTTCCCAATCCCGGAAGAGCTCCCCTTATTCTACAAAGATGAGGAGCTCACTGTCGAGATGCTCGAGGAAATGCTGCAAGAGCTCTCCTGCAACATGGTGGCGATTCCGCCACCTGACCACATTAACTCTCCTGCGGCTGATAGCATCGAAGGCAAGGCTCCTATGGCAACATATCAACGTCGCTCGGCGAGAAATAGCCGAGGTCATGGCCGAGGACGAGGACGTGGGCGTGAAGGTCCCCTGACTCTCGACCGGGTCATAATATTCAGAGGGGAGAAACCGGGTCCGGTCCCAGAAACCCAAGTTCGGGGGATCCCTTTTATCCTCAACTCCTCAGAGGGTTCAAGCCCCATCTCAGCGGCTAAATCGGGTGGCGTCCTTTTTATAATCGCCTCTTATGATTAAGAAGAGGAGCCAATCAGAAGAGGAGTCAGCCAAGTCGTCAGTGCGCGTGGAGGCGTCAGAGTAAGTCGGCCCCTCCAACAGGGCCGAGCCTCCAAGCCAGGCAGGTCCTTCTAATGAAGACCAACATGATGAGCCTTTGCCACCTCCGGAGGAGTCTCTGGCCCCGCTATTCCAAGAAAATGCGGAGAGCCAGGAGGAGGAGCATCGCCCTTCTAAACGGGAGAAGCCTCGCCAGGCACTGAAGACTGTGGCGGAGATCATCCCGCCATTTGACAAGACCCGTACTCGGGCGGACCGCAAAATCATTCATCATATGAAGCGGTTTCCTACAAATGTCACCATTTGGGAAGCTATTGCCTGGAGCAAAGATCTAAGGGAGGCTCTTGTCAAGATACTCCAAGACCTGGAGGTCTATGAAGCCCATGTTGCAGAGTTGCGAGCCCAGGCATATGAGGCACTCACAGCCAACATCTCCTTTACGGACAAAGACATGTTGCTGTCCTCTCCATGCCACAATCGCCCTTTATATATGAGGGGGACAATCAATGGGCATGATGTGAATCGCATTTTAGTCGACGCTGGAGCGGCCATTAACATCATGCCTCTGAAGACTTTTAAGTCTCTATACCTGGCACCTTACTTACAAAAGGTGAGCGCGGTCAAAGTTTTGGGATTTAATCAGAATTCCGAAGAGGCGCTTGGTCGGGTTAAAGTCAAGCTAGCCTTGGGCGATTTTGTCACCCAAGCGACATTTTGTATCATCAACGCCGACACATCTTATAAGGTGCTGCTTGGGAGGCCTTGGCTCCACGAGAATTGGGTCGTCCCATCAACTCTGCATCAGTGCATTAAATATGCCAAGGGAGGGGAGCAACATACGGTCTTTGCAGATCAATCTCCCTTCCACCCTAATGAGTGTCACTTGGCCGATGCTTCCCTATATTTTGGGAAGCCCACTCTGACAATCCCCGAGCCTTTAAAAGACAAAGGGAAGCAAAAAGTTGACCATAAAGTTGAGGAATGGTAGTTGTTCACTGTCATCCAAGACATGGTAAAACTGCACAGGCTGAGCCTCCAGGCCGCCTCCAAGCCGACTCAGTCGGAGAGGCGAAGTGTCGACTTTGAAGCTACCTCATCAGCCGAGTCATTGACCGAAGCATCTCCTTACCACCCAAGTGCCTTCAACTCTTGTCCCCACGGGAAGAGTATGAGGTGGAGCAGTTGAAAACCTTCACAGTCTCCTATCAACGGAGAAGAAGGCGTAACAAGGGCAAGGGGGACAAGCCGATCATCTTTTACAAAGGTGATTTAGTCTCACCGGGCCCTCCTGAAGATGATTTCGGCTGGGATTCTCCCACCGACACTGCACCAGAGCTAGTTCAGGAGATGGACGATATGCCCCAACATATCAGGGAAATGTGCAAAAAGCAACACATCCCACAAGCTCGGGACCCCGTGCGAGCGGCATATTTTCATCAGCTATGGAATCCTCCGCAGGTCCGTGGGCAGCCTCCCTTCTCCCGCAAAGACATGCGGGGACTCGACTATGACCAGGAGAGGGACTTCGAGGTCTATTATGCAGTCAATACCATAAGACTGCTATCTCCTCCTTATGGGCAAGCAGAAGTTGAGCCCAAGATCGACGACTCTGCAAGGGAGTCCGGTGAGTCGTCAGTGACATTATCGCCAGAAACCAATATTGATCACCCCTTCGAGGGAGGGATAGCTCAGCCTGTTAATCATCGACAAGATGAGGCAAGGCCTTCGACTTCAAGCCAAAAGCAAGAGAGCTTCGAAGAATTTGAAGTCTATGAAGCAAATACTGATGATGAGGGAGACTTTGTCGACCTCCAACCAGCGCCACCAGAGCTTGAAGACGGTGGCCAAGCAACTGTAGACGAGTTGATCGAGATCAATCTCGGAGACAAAGATGGCCATCGTCCCACCTTCATAAGTGCTCTCCTCAGCGAGAAAGAAAGGCAGTCGTATCGACAACTACTAGAAGAGTTCAGGGATTGTTTTGCCTGGATTTATAAAGAAATGCCTGGGCTCGACCCTTCTGTGGCTGAACATGAGCTGGCAATACTTCCAATAGTCCAGCCAGTCGACCAGGCCCAAAGGCGTATGCGCCACGAGCTGGAGCTCAAAGTCAATGCTGAGGTTGACAAAATGCTCAACGTCGACTTCATAGAGCCTTGCATGTACCCTGTGTGGCTCGCCAACATAGTCCCTGTCAAGAAAAAGAACAGCCAAGTCCGAGTCTGTATCGACTTCAGGGATTTGAACAAGGTATGCCCAAAGGACGACTTCCCCATTCCAATCACTGAGACAATGGTTGATATGACCACTGGTCACGAAGCCTTGTCTTTTATGGATGGGTCGTCGGGTTATAATCAAATCCGCATGGCCGTCAAAGATAAAGACCATTAGGCTTTTTGGTCTCCTAAGGGGATCTTCAACTACCCAAGGATGCCGTTTGGTCTGAAGAATGCCGGTGTAACCTACCAAAGGGCAATGACCAAGATCTTCGACGAGATGCTACGTGATCTCGTCGAATGCTACGTCGATGACTTGGTCGTCAAGACAAAAAGGCGAGAGGATCACCCGGTTGACCTACGTCGAGTCTTCGAGAGGCTCCGACAATACCAGCTCAAGATGAACCCGATGAAGTGTGCCTTCGGCGTCTCCAGTGGCAAGTTCCTTGGCTTCATTGTCAGGTACCGAGGCATAGAAATCGATCCTGAGAAAATCAAGGCCATAAGGGGACTGCCTCCGCCCAAGAACTTCACAGAGCTCAGATCTCTTCAAGGAAGACTCGCCTATATTAGGCGATTCATTTCTAATCTCTCATGAAGATGCTTGCCTTTCGGCAAATTGATGAAGAAAGGAGCACCATTTGTATGGGACGAAGGTTGTCAGAAGGTCTTCGAGCAAATCAAGGAATATCTGCTGACTCCTCCTGTCCCAGGGGCACCTGTCAGAGGGAAGCCCCTTATCCTATATATTGTTGCCATGGATGCCTCTTTGGGGGTGCTTCTAGCCCAGGTCAATGACGAGGGCAAAGGAACAACCGTTGTACTACCTCAACCGGAAGCTAATCGGGCCTGAGCATCGGTATGCGCCTATGGAAAAGGTGTGCTTGGCGTTGGTATTTGCTGTCAAGAAGCTCATGCACTACCTCCTAGCTCATCGGGTGGAACTCATCTCAAAGTGTGATCCGCTCAACTTTCTGCTCAGGCAGCCCGTCCTCTCTGGTAGGCTCGGCAAGTGGGCACTTATCTTGATGGAGTTTTATATCACCTTTGTCCCACGCAAGGCGATCAAGGGACAAGGAATGGCGGAGTTCTTAGCTGCGCACCCTGTGCCAGAAGATTCGTCACTCAACTTCGAGTTATCCGATGAAGAGGTGTTAGTGCCTTCTCAAGCAACTAGGGAACATTATGAAAAAGTCCCACCACAGATGGAGCCGGGCGTCCTCAATCTCGACCTCCCACACTGGGAGTTGTATTTTGATGGTGTTTCCCGGACAATCAAGAGGGCCGGCGGCTTTACAGACTTTGTCTCGGGCGCGGGGGTAGTCTTTATATCCCTACAAGGCGGCATCCTCCATAATTCTTTTGCCCTCATGAAGTCGCTGACCAATAATGAGGTAGAATATGAAGCACTAATTATTGGGCTTCAATTGGCCCTGGAGATGGACATCAAGTGCATCAAAGTATACGGGGACTCTCAGCTCGTCATTCGACAAGTCCTGGGCGTCTATGACGTCTGGAAAAAGGAGCTCGTCCCCTATCATGCAGCCGTCATGAGGCTAAGGGAAAAGTTTTACCTATTTGAAATAGGCCATGACCCCAGAGGCAGTAACTCCCAGGCTGACGCTTTGGCAAAGTTGGCAGCAGCCCTAAAACTCTCGCCTGAGGGAGAGTTGAACATCACTGTTAGACACCGAAGGCTCATGCCGAGTGTGCTCAACGAAGAGTCTGGCCTCACGGTTTACGAGGTCGACAACATTCAAGAGGAGAATACTCCAGAAGAAGAGGACTGGTGCGAGCCGATTATAAAGATAAAGAATGGCTGGCTCCCTCCTGATCGGGCTCAGAGGGTGCAACTGTTACGCATAGCGACATCCTACCAGCTAATTGACGGTCTGCTCTTCAGGTTTGTCCATGAAAAAGATCGATCGGTCCTCCTACGGTGCCTTTCATCCAAGGAAGCAAAGACCGTCATGCACGAGGTCCACTCCGGATTGTGTGGGGCCCACCAAGCAGGAGCCAAGATGAAGAATAGCATCAAGCTCAAGGGGTTTTATTGGCCCACCATGTACGAAGATTGCAATCAATATGCTCGTACATGTCACCAATGCCAAGCATTCGGGTCAGTCCCTCGAAGGTCGCCTAATCCACTCCATCCAACTGCGCCTACTTGGCCATTCGCAGAATGGGGCATAGACATTGTGGGACCTTTTCCACCATCATCTCAGGGCTATAAGTTCATACTGGCTGCAACTGATTATTTCTCCAGATGGGCAGAAGCCGTTCCGCTACGAGAAGTTACAGGGGAAATAGTTGCCCACTTCGTGAGGCACTACATCATATACATGTTCGGCACTCCCAGCTGGATTATATCTGACAATGGCACGCCATTCAAGAACAAGACTGTTTATGCTTTGACGTCTAAATTTCATTTGACAGGAGGACGTCGTCGGTCTACAATCCCCAAGCCAACGGGTTGGCCGAGGCCTTCAATAAGACCCTTTGTAAGCTACTGTCCAAGATAGTAGGTGGTCGCAAGCGAGATTAGGGCGAGAAGGTCCACGAAGCCCTACGGGCCAATCGGACCATTTACCAAACCCCTACGGGTTGTTCCCCGTTCTCCTTGGTCTACGGAGCCGAGGCGGTGGTCCCTGTGGAGATCGAGCTGGCATCTTATCGCGTTGCCGTGCACGCCGGATTGCTAGGCCAAGATCAGTCCGAGATAGAAAGAAGGCTTGAGGAGCTGTCCAACCTTGAAGGTGAAAGACTCAAAGCCTACAAACACTTATAAGTGTATCAAGCCCGCATGACACGTGCCTATGATAAGCTGGTCAAGCAAAGGGCATTCAAGAAAGGCGACCTCGTCATGATTAAGGAAAAGGAGGTCCTCGCGGGAAGATCTAGCGGTAAACTCTAACCCAATTTGTGGGGACCTTACGTCATCTAGAAGGTCTATGAAGGAGGGGCCTATACGGTCGTCGGCCACAAGGGAGGTAATCCCTTCCCTCCTCTCAACGGTAAGCATATGAAGCTCTACCATGCGCCACTGCAAGAGCTTCCTCAGCAGTCCTCACAAGATGCGCCTCTCTCTAGTGAAGGTGCAAGCTAAAAAAAAATGGGGTTAAAAATTCTGATACCCCGGCGGACTTAGTCATCCTTCAACGGTTGGCTAAGGGCAAAAAGGCCATAGATCCGGTTGAGGTGAAAACCAGAAAGGGCGCCTCGGGCAAAAATGGGCGACCCCTCGGTGTGAAAACCCGCAAAGGCGCACCGGAAACAGCTAAAGGGGGCCAGCCTCGGTGAAAACTCGAAAGGGCGGTGAGGTTGGTAATGTGAAAAAAAAAAATCCTCTCTCAGTTTGCTTGTTGGGTGGCTCCATCATATTGATGCCTTGGCTACGCCTCCCATGTCATTCTATGACACCTAGCTCCACCGGGACGTCCCGACATTGTTACACTCTGTCCCACCGGGACCACTAGCACTGCTATTTTTAATAGATTTGACCTCTATGTCCCCTCGTGTTGTCAAGTCTATCCACTTTCTTTCGGGAGCTGACTCATACGCCCATCGGCATGTCAGTCCTACTCATCTTTCGGACTTCTCGGGATTTGGATCCCATGTCTCTTTGGACTATACAATCCGCCCCTTTAGTCCCACTGGGTTTGGCCTACGTATGTCCCTCTCGGGCTACAACCCATCTCATGCCTATCGGCTTTCGGGTTTGACTCTCATGCTCCTTTCGGGCTGTCAAATCCATCCTTTGTCCCATTAGGTTTGGCCTACGCACGTCCCTCTCGGACTGCCAACCCATCTCGCCCATGGGCTTTCGGGTTTGACTCTCACGTCCAAACCATCTCGGCTTTCAGGTTTGACTCTCACGTCCAAACCATCTCGGCTTTCGGGTTTGACTCTCACGTCCCACTAGGGCTGTCAAATCCATCATTTCCTTCTTTCTGGGTCTGGCCTCAGTATGCCCTCTCGGACTGCCAAACCATCTCGCCTATCGGCTTTCGGGTTTGACTCTCACGTCCCACTAGGGCTGTCAAATCCATCATTTCCTTCCTTCTGGGTCTGGCCTTAGTATGCCCTCTCGGACTGCCAACCTATCTCACCTATCGACTTTTGGGTTTGACTCTCACGTCTCACTAGGGCTGTTAAATTCATACTTTTCTTCTCTTGGGTCTGGCCCATGCACGTCCTTTTCGGGCTACCCACCCCGCTTATCGACTTTTCGGGTTTGACTCTTACGTCCCACTAGGACTGTCAAATCCATACTTGTTTTCTTCTGGGTCTGGCCTATGCATGTCCCTTTCGGGCTGTCAACCCATCTCGCCTCCTGGCTTCAGACTTGACTCATTTATCCCACTGGGATTGTCAAGTTCATTCTATTGTCTCCACGGGCTTGGCCTATGTATGCCTCCTCAGGCTGTCAACCCTATTTGCCTATCGGCTTACGGATTTGATTTATATGACCCACCCGGGCTGTAAGATCCCCTCTTGCATCCTACTGGGCTTGGCCTATGTATGTCCCTTTTGGACTGCCAACCCATCTCGCCTATTGGCTTCCAGGTTTAACCTGCATGTCTCCTTCGGACTGTTGAACCTACTTATTTGTTGTCCCAACTGGGCTCGGCCTATGTATGCCCTCCTCGGGCTGCTTGCCCATTTGACCCATCGGTCTTTAGATTTGACTAAGCACGTCCCTCTAGGGCTGTCAAACCCACCTACCTTGTCCCACCGGTGCGGCATACATGTCCCTCTATGTCCCTCTAGGAATGCCACACCTGCCTTTTGGCACTATAGGTATATTTTAAAAAAAAACGGGGTTAAAAATATTGATGCCCCAGCGGACTTGGTTGTTTTCGTTAGGGGAGCAATCAAGGGCAAAAAGGCTTTAACTTGACTAAGGTAAAAACTCGAAAGGGCGCCTTAGGCAAAAATGGGTACCCCTCAGTGTGAAAACCCGCAAGGGCGCACTGGAAAGAGCTAAAGGAGGCCAGTCCTGGCGAAAATCCGAAAGGGAGGTAGGGCTGATAAAGTGAAAAAAAAATAAAAAAAGAAAGCATACATGCAATAGGATAGAAACCGCTGAGCTCTGTCCTTTATTCATCAATGTCATCGAAAAAAGGAGTACGAGACAAGCCCTCGGGATAACCAAGACAAGCATGGGCAAAATATAAGCCCTGCGTACAAGTACAAGAGACGGCCAGGCCCGTCAAGCATCAGATTTGCTCTGCCTCAGGTCAACAAGGCGAGTCTCTCTTTGAAGAGCTTTCTCTTGGGGCCCCTCAAGCCTACGGCGGAGAGTCTACAGCGGCACGCGCAAGACTGCGCTCCTCCTCGGTCTTCCAGACCTCTTGCAAAAACTCCTCCACTTTTTGGGAGACGAACTATTCAAGCTCATAAGCGGCCTCGACCTGGGCGCCCACCTCAGCCTGGGTTGCCCGAAGTCTGCAAAGTTGCTCCTCCTCCCGCTGAATCATCAGCTGAGTCCTCCGCCTTTGCTCCTAAATAGCATGAAGGCGGAAGAACTCCTCCTATAAAGACGCGAGCTCAGTCATCCAGGCGTCCCGAGGGAGACCAAATGCATGCATCTGGCAATGCTACACCAAGTTGAGGATCGTTCGGCCACTCTATCCCAGGGGCCAGGAAACTCTGAGGCAGCTATGAAGCCTCACCAGCTGAAGGGTGGCACTGCACTTGAGTCTGTACTGCATGGTATCTGACTCAGCTCGTGTACGGCCGACATCAACCCAGACCAACATGCCCTAATAGCTGGTCTACGTCAACTCTGGCTATCACAAGTCAACGATGAGCCATCTTTAATCTTCGGCTACACACCTCAGCTGTTAGCCGACGCATTCTTGGCGACACCTCAGTGGTTAGCCGACACATCGTCAACGACACCTCAGTGATCAGCCGACACCTCTTCAATGATACCTCGGCGGTCAGTCGACACAATGACTTTTGGCCAACGTACCCCCAAGGGTCAGCCGATGTCAGTTTTCAGCCATTACATCTCAGCAGTCAATCAACGACGACTCAGACGAATGTGTCTCTCCATGACATACCTACATGAACTCTAGGCCAACAAGTCTCTCAGAAGTAGACCTACATCAATTCCGGGCCAACAAGCCTCGCCGAGGCAGGTCCGCAGTAACTTCAGGCCAACAAGTCTCTTAGAAGCAGGTCTACAACCATTTTGAGCCAACAAGTCTCGCTGAGGCATGTCTACATCAACACTAGGCCAACAAGCCTCGTCGAGGCAGGTCTACAACCATTTTGAGCTAACAAGCCTCGCCGAGGTAGGTCTACATCAACTACAGGCCAGCAAGTCTCTCCGAGGTAGGCCTGCATCAACATTGGGCTGATATGCCCTAAGGCTCGGTCCGCATCAACTTCGGCTAATACACCCCCAAAGATTGGCCAGCATCCAACGTCAGGCCAATATGTCCTAGGGGACGGTGTACATTAGCTTTGGCCAGTATACCCTAAGGGTTGGTCAACATCAGCTTCAGGTCAAAGTGTCTCGCCGAGCTAGACTTACGTCACTTCTAGACCGGTGGGTCTCACTGAGACAAGCCAGCATCAGCTCTCAACTTTCTGGAAAGCAATGAAGCAGTGAGGTGCAGTCCTACAACAATCTTCTCATGTCATGAAGGCCTCAGGAAAAATAAAAAAATGTCAAGGCACGGACCGTCCGCCCCCGGCTTCGACGAACGTTCCGTGGGGGACATTTGTTGACAGTAATTTTTGCTTACAAAAAAGAAGGAGGCCTCGGGGGGCGAGCCCACCCTGCTGGCATGCCAACGGGGTCGAACTGACCCCTGCGGGGTCAGTCCACCCCGCTGGTAGCCAGCGGGGTCGTTTGACTCCTCCGGGTCCCCGTGTTCCAACAAAAAAAAAGAAAAAAAGGAGAGGGGTCAAAAATATCTTTTGCCACCCCACCTTGACAGAAAAAAAGGGTTTTTGCACCCACCTTGTCAGAACCGGGGTAATTTTTCACATTTGACTCCTCTGGTAACTAGAGGGGTCATTTGACCCCATGGTAGCCCCCGTGCTCCAAAACAAAAAAGAAGAAAAAGAAGCGGAGGGGTAAAAAAATAGTTTTTGCACCCCACCTTCATAGAAAAATGAGTTTTTGAACCTCACCTTGTCAGAATCAGAGCAATTCCTCTCGTTTTTATCAACTTGTGACCTCTCGCCTTTTATAAATAGACCCCCAAGGGTCCAAGTGGAGACATCGGACATCTGAGATCTGACAAGTACGAACAACACTTCTACGAAGGAGACAACGCTTGTTCTGTTTCGTCTGTTTCGGCCCGTGAGGGGTAAGTCCCGGGGTCTTGTGTATGTGCCTCTACGGGGTATTTTTGTAATTATGCCCTCAGCGGGCCATGTTTGTAAGTTTCTAAGTCCCGGGATGACGAAATTACGTGGTTCTCCCTCTATGATGGAAGGATTACAAAAAATGTCCACCCCGGGGTCGTAAGAAACAAAAGTCCTATAATTTGCAGTTATACCTTGCAACTCTTTGTAATTGGGGATATGCCCCTATTTTCCGCATTAGTGCGGACCTTTGTACAGTCGACAACTCGCCGACAACTCTTGTACCCACTTGGGCCATAAATATATCCAATATACTCCACAAATTGTCTTTGTATGTCGATCGAAAAAATTATAAGAAAACCCCTTCGACTTGAGGGAATTGCATTTATACTCTTCCTTCGGCTAAGTTGACACGTGTGAGTCTTCTATGAAGCCCCTTGTCATTCCTTTGGTCCGAGGACATTGTCAGCTCAGTCCGACACTTGGGTGCCACCTCAACTTGGATCCGCCTAGGGTTTGATAAAATTATCAAAATACCCTTATGACCTAGAAATGGTCTAAGAGCCCTCAAAACCCTCCAGAAAACTACCTCAGTGCCCTCGGGAGTCAGAAAACTCATTTTACTCTTCTCCAACCCCTGGTAAAATTACTAAAATACTCCTGGGAGTGTAAAATTACCAAAATACCCCCAGGGTCCAGGAAACCTCCTGTGACTTCAAAAATGCCTACGGCCTTTGCACATTTGCATTCGTATTCCTAAATTCTAGGGTTTTGCCTAAACATGGCCTAAGTTGAAACCCTAATTCAGTCATTTTGTTGGTCGGTGGTGAGTGAGTGGACACTGTGAGCCCTCCAAATGAGTTTGCCCTCAACATCGGAACCCTTATAGAAGGCTTCGAGATTTCTTTGTCAGTTAAACAAAGGTGTTCGGACGTTAGGCCGATGTAAATCAACACTGACTTCGGTCAGTGGGGAGAGGTCCAGCACCCGAACCCAAATCGTCTGATATAATGCGCACCTACGTAATAAACCTCTACCCATAGGGTGAATGTTTCTTTTCAATAAGAACATTATTTTATTGTCTATTTTTCCCACGTGAAAAAAAAAGATTTCGTGTTCTCACACCCTCCAACAAGACAAAGTGGGGAGTTGAAGGCATTAACATTACATAGCAACTCTACCCATTTTCTCGCCCTAACACAAATGAAAGATATAATAGAGACCTCAGCTCTAGTCTCCCTCCTAAGATCCTATTATTCCTCTCACCCCACAAAGACCAAAGAGTAGCATGCAAGATCAGCCACCACAAGATGTTGTCCCCTCTACCCGGTCACCTCTTGGCCCAAGACCCGAAGAGTTGCTGCACTTCCCTATGATGGCTAAGGGTATAGTGGACTCTCGTAACTAGTTGCTCTCACATCACCCGCGAGTCGGAGCATCCTACAAACAAGTGGTTCAGAGTCTTGTCCTCCTGACCACACAAAGAGCGGGCCAACTGAATGCTTGGGATGAACTGAAGAAGTCTGTCTCGAGTGGGAAGCCTGCCGTGAGAGATCTCCAAGTTAAGAGCTTCACCGTCAGCAGAGTCTTCGGTCTCCAAACGTGAGAGGTAAGACTGTGGCGCACCCCTTCGTTAGAGATGGAGTAGACGGACTTAACAGAGAAAGTCCTCCCCCTACTCTACCTCCAAGTTCACGCATCCTCCCTGTGGGAGTGCAGGGCAAAGTCGAGGAGGAGTAAGAGGTCTTGGAGTTGCTCCATCTTGTCGGTCCTGAGGTCCCTCCTGAAAGTCGGCGTCCGGGTGCCCCCAAAAAGGTGGAGGTCAAAAGCTCGATCAACTTACCCCAGAGGGTCAGCAGAGGCAACAAAAAGACTGGGAAAGAAACCTTCCAAGGTGAAGTCGTCACACCATATATTCTTCTAGAAAAGACAGTGGTTGTCTTTCTCTAGACGGATCCAAACGCCGGAGTATATGAAATCTCTGCAAGTTTGAATGTCACGCCAAATGGGAGAAATATGAGATGGAGTCGGAGTGGCCAAATCTAACACTTTCCTCCTGCCATAGTATCTCTGTCTGATAAGTTGTCCCCATTGCCCTTCATCTCCCGCCCCCAACCTCCACAACCACTTGCACAAAAGAGCCTGATTGAAGTCCTTAACATTCTTGATTCCGATTTCTCCCCCCCCCTTCTAGCTGCCACCCTCCCCCACCTAATGTCATGCCACCCCTTGCATCTCCCCCACTCCTATGCCAGCAGAATCTCCCCTGAATGGCATCAATTTTTTTACACAATAGTCTTCGAAATCCGGAACATGGAGAGGAAATAAATAGGTAGGTTGTCCAAAAGTGATCTACATAGAACAAGCCTACCCTTAAAATAAAGCAATCTTGCCTTCCATCCAGTCAGTCTAGTCTCATATAATAATAGAGTGCCAATCTGCACACCTAAGAACACTTGGGGTCAAAGGGAGACCCAAGTAAGAGACGGGGAAAGCTCCAATCTGACAACCCATAATACGCGTTGCTATCAGAAGTGCCAAGAGCTTCATGTTAATCCCAACAAGCAAGCTCTTGTTGAAGTTAACCCTCAAATCAGTGGTCTCCACCAGCATTTTCAGCAAAGCTCTAGCCACATATACATGCTACTCTTCCTCTGCCAGGGTTAGAATGGTATTATCGGCATACTATAAATGGGTGATAGAAAGACCACCTCTCCCCACTTGGAATCCCTTGATAAGATCTGCAGCCTCTGCTTTTTGCCACACCCCATTAAGAATATGAGTCACGAGTACGAAGAGTAGATGAGACATACCGGAGCCCCCTGCCACTATGAAAGAAAGAAGTCAACTTTCTGTTAACGAGAATAGCAAATGAAGCAGACGAGATATAAGTTCGGATCCATCCAATCCACATATCCCCAAAACCCATCTTATCTGGCATATCAAATAAGCAAATCATGTTCACCTTATCATAAGCCTTCTCAAAATCTAGTTTCAGGACTACCCATTTTTGCCTAAGGGTCTTCATGGCATACAAGCATTCATGCGCCACCAAGAAATTATCCTGGATATGTCTCCCCTTATGAAGGCTCCCTGGAAGAGTACCTCACCAACTTGTCCATAACTCTCTCCAATCTCCCTGCCAGTAACTTAGTGATGATCTTATAGGTGCCATTTAACAAACTGATGGGTCTGAAATCTCGAAACTCTTACGCTTCTTATTTTTTGGGAATGAGGACAAGGAGGGTTTTATTAATACTCCCAAGTGAGTCCTCCTCTCCTGGAACTCTCTAACTGTAGTTAGAAGGCCAAGTCTAATGATATCTCTACACTGCTGGAAAAAGGCCAAAGGGAATCTATCTGGACCTGGAGCTCTGTCCCCTGCAAGAGAGAAGATTGCCTGACGAACCTCCTCCTCTGAGAAGATCTGAGAGATAGCCTCCCTCTCCTTTGGAGAGAGCCAGGGAAGGAGATCACTTGCAATCCTCGGCCTGAAGTGGTTTCCTCAGAGAACAACCTAGAATAGTAGTCCCTCGCCAGACCTTTAATCTGCTCCTCGGAAGAAAAAAAGAGCCCACCAACCTTTATACAAGAGATGGCATTCACTCACCTTCTCTCTGAGACTAGTCATTGGAAGTAAGCCATATGCCCGACCCCCTCTTTGATCCATCTATTCTTCGATCTCTGCCTCTGATAGATTCTCCCTAAAGAAGATCTCATCAAACTTACATCTCAAAGAATCTCTAAGGCTCATGTCCTCTGCATCCATAAGTCATGTCTCCTCCAAGCTATCAAGACCCTCAATCTGTTAAAGAATTTTGTCTTTAGTTGTCCTACCCGGGAGGGTTTTTTTTCGGCCCCCCAAGACTTAAGGACCTGAGCAATATGCCTAAGTTTCAAAATCAGGGTAGCCATAGTAGAGCTACTAGTAGTCTAAGAGTACCAAGCTCCCCTGATGGTGTCCACGAAGTTTGCCTCCCTGAACCAGAACTTCTCAAGCCTGAAGAAGAGCCTCTTGTCCTACAATTGGCTGATCTTCAAAAGGATAGGTTTATGGTCTAACACAAATCTTGCCAAAAGTAGCACCTACACATGGGGAAAGTGGTCCTCTTAATCAACCGAGACCAAGAATATGTCCAACCTCGAGCAAGAGGCCTCAGCTCGCATGTTGAACCAAGTGAACTGACCATGGGCCATGCCGATATCCACCAAGGCCGCCTCCTAAATAAAAGCATTGAAGTCTTCCATTTCCCCTGCATAGGCACTCTCCCCCAACCTCTCCTAAGGAGTAGCAACCGCATTGAAGTCCCCGCCAACACACTATGGCCTTCCCGAGGAGAGGTGGAAGCAGATGAGTTCCTCCCATAAAATCTGCTTCTCCTTCCTGCTATATGACCTGTAGACCCCTGTGAAGCACCACGAGAAGCCATCACTCACAAAAGTGAAGTGAAGAGAGATGGCCCACTTGCTCACCTGTCTGTCTAGCACCATCTCCTCAACCTCAAAGGGGTTCCAGAGGATCAAAATCTCCCTAGACTTACCTTTAGCCGGGAACAAAACATCCCTGAAAAGTTTAGCACCTGCAAGCTCCCTCTCCTCCTACAGAACAGAAGCACACCACCTTCAAAGGCAAAGCCCACCTTATCAGCCAGCTCCTTCACCTACTCCTCCATCATTTTTTGTACACCCCCACCGTCTCCCTAATTTCTTCCCTACTCAGGCGGCACTGCCCCTGCTGCTCCCCCCCTACAGTGAGCAGGGCCACAGGCCCCCCAGGGCATCCTCCCCATCGGAAAGGGCCATCTTCTCTACCGAAGATGATTGCCGGGGATTAAAAAAAGTATGCTTCAAGAAATTGAGAAGTGGACAAGTTTTCGACCTTATTCTATGAGGCAACTAGGTCATCATCATCATCATCATCAGAGCCTTATCCCAATTAATTGGGGTCGGCTACATGAATCCTGTTCCGCCAAAGATTTCTATCAAGTGCAATATTCATATTTAAACTCAAGGAACTAATGTCCTTCCTAATAACATCGCACCATCTCATTTTAGGCCTTCCTCGAGCTCTTTTGCTAGCATCCACTAAGATTTGATCACATCTTTTAACCGGCGCTGAGTTAGGGCGACGAAACACATGTCCAAACCACCTGAGTCTATTTTCTCTCATTTTACTATTAATTGGAGCTATCCCTAAGCCCTTACGGATGCGCTCATTCCTAATCTTGTCTTTCTTAGTCTTGTCACACATCCATCTCAACATCCTCATCTCTGCTACACACATTTTGTGGATGTGTTCCTTTCGTACTGCCCAACACTCGGTACCATATAACAGAGCAGGTCTCACAGCCGTTCTATAAAACCTCCCTTTGAGTTTCACAGGCATACGACGATCACAAAGGACACCTGATGCACTTCTCCATCTTAACCAGCCTGCCTTAATCCTATGTGTAACGTCATCATAAATGTCCCCATTCTCTTGTATGATAGACCCTAAGTATCGAAAGCTACTACTCTTCGGAATGTTATGTCCGTCAATTAGAACCATGTCTTCCTGAACCACACTCCCATTACTAAAATTACAGTGCATAAATTCTGACTTGCTCCTACTAATTTTAAAACCTTTAGACTCCAAGGCAAGTCTCCAAGGCTCTAACTTAGCATTTAGAGCATCAATACTCTCATCAATTAAAACAATATCGTCTGCAAATAGCATACACCAAGGGATATCATCATGCAATTGTTTAGTTACTTCATCCATAACTAAGGCAAAGAGATACGGACTTAGTGCAGAACCTTGATGCAAACCTATAGAAACGGAAAATTCACCAGTCTCCCCAGCAATAGTTCGAACACTAGTAATAGCACCGTCGTACATATCCTTAATCAAATCAACATATCCTTGAGAGATTCCTTTCTTTCTTAATGTCCACCAAATCAATTCTCTCGGTACTCGATCGTACGCCTTCTCTAAATCAAGAAAAACTATATACAAATCTTTTCTCATCTCTCTATAGAGGCAACTAGGTAAGAAACAAAAAGATCTGAGCTTCGAGAGACAAAATTGTAACACAAAAGTGGCCTTATAATAATTTCTGAAGCAGAAATATAAGGATTTCTGAAGAGAATACATTTATTTATGATTTTGATGAAGTTTTCAAAAAAATTATGATTTTGACGAGGATTGGTGTTAACAGGGATGGGGCTAGGTGTCATCAGGGTGATGCTTTTTCTTTCAACTGGATGCAGCCTAAGACTGAACTTAGCTGATTCTAGGCCTAAATCTTTGTCTGAGTCTGCTGCACTTGAAAAAGTAGACCGCAAAAAATTAAATGACCTTGATAAGAAAAAGCAAAAAAAAGAGAAAACAAGTATGCCAAATGTGGTCCAACTGTCTAGGCCACTCACTGCTGTGGCCAAGCTGGTCAGGGCCATGGCTACCGCATGTCACCACCTGCTGCTGTGTACAACTAGCCTGCTATTCGCTATCTGCCTAACATAAGTTTTTTGTGTGATATTTCTTTTTCGAAATTTTCATCTTCTTGCATCTCGTTTCGGCTCATTTATCTTTTTATTTCTCTCTGTTTACTGTATTTTCATTTATCTCTGGGTGCAGTTTGCCAGAATTGGTCGGTTCTGATCTAAATCATGATCTATCCAATCTGAATGCTGATTGTGTATTCAGTATAGACACAGCTACACTTGTCTTCTTATGCATTTCCCCCCTTTTTTTGGAAAGTGGATAGTACCACTATTTATATAAAATAAAAATAAGAATGTACAGGTATGAGAGGAGTGCTCCCCCACAACTCCCAAATACAAAAGAAGGCAGACAACACTCTGCCCCGGGAGCAAAACGAAAGAGAAAAGCAAACCACTTAGCCACTCCTCTCAGAGGATATGCTTCTATGCATTTTCTCCTATTGCATGTACAGATCCACGCTTATCCTGTTGTCCCATTTCACCGGTATAAAACTAGCCTCTATTGGTCACAAGAATAGTAGATATTACTTTAGAATAATCTCCGATGGCCATTTACTTTGAAGCTTGATTATGCAAAGGTAGCATCTTGCTTGTCCTTCACATGGTCTACAATCTGCATGATGCAACTTTGCCCATCACCATTTCTCAAGTTATCAACTAATAGCGATACCAGCAATATTATTTGTTTCTTTCACTCAACACTAACTGCAATTTTAATTGTGTTGTTATTCAATGGTTTTCTGTACTATCTGCATATATCATTTTTTAAGTTGGCTTATTTGGTTTTACTGCTTGTGTGTTTCTCAGTATGTTGTATGAACTTGTAATTTATTTTATGATTTGCATAGCTTAAATTATCTACCCTTGTTTTGTAGTGGCACAACTTACAACTAGAATCAGATATCTGGAACCTATTTTATACACGAAAAAGAAGGTAAACCCTCTTTCAAGGCCTTGTAGAAATGCACTTTTTTTAAGTACGGCTTATTATTGTTTTTGCACGAGTGCTTTGTCTTCTGTGAGTATACCTTGAGGGTTTAAATACTAAATTAGAACATTGGAGAGGTATCTTGGAATTTAAAGGTTTTAGGATTAGTCCACTGAGTTTTTTTTGAAAGTGGATTGTACCACTAATATATAAAAATGAAAAAGGTGATGTACAAGTATAGTCATGAAGTTCCCAAAAAGTCCCTGTACAACCACAAACCCCAGCAAGCAGGTGTCTCCCCCCCTAACACCTCAACAAAACAAAAAGTGATGAGTTTTGGGAGTTCAGATTACAATGGAGGGAAACCCACTCCCTCACTCTATTACAAATAAACAAAATAAGAGACTCCTCCGTCCTCGCTTCTCTTCTGAAGATTCTGTAGTTGCATTCCCTTCACAAGGACCACAAGGTGGCATGGAGAATCAACCACCAGACAACTCTGTGTCCTCTACGGGTCCAAGCTCTGGCCCAAGTCCCCATAAGAAGCACCTCACCGTGGTGACCAATGGCACACCGAGTCCTCCTAGCCAGCTCTTCCCAAACATGCTGAGCATAAATGCAGCCTACGAATAGATGGTCCAAGGTCTCGTCCTCCTCTCCCCACAAACAACAAGTCGGAGAGATGTCCCGTAGGAAACGAATCAGCCTGTCCCGAGTGGGCAGTCTCCCATGGGAGATCCTCCATATGAAAATCTTCACCTTCAGCAGACTTCTAGGCTGCCAAACCTGCATGAGTTAGAGTAGTGTATATGGAATATAGCTTCAGTAACATGAAGATGGGGCAGTCAGATTTCGTTATGAATGGTCGGTAAGTTATTCCCAGAAGCAGCAAGTTTCACTTTCTTGGATGTATTATTTGGGAGAATGGGGAGATTGAAGAAGATGTTACATACAGGGTGAAGCTAGGTTGGATGAAGTGGAGAAACACGTCCATAGCCTTATGTGATCATTGTGTATCTTTGAAGCTTAAGGGGAAGTTTACTGTGAGACTTGCAATGTTTACCTTCTTATGATCATTTTGGTGCATCTGCAGTCTGTCTGATATTTTACCTTCTTACTGTGGTGCATCACTCATTAGATTCATTTCATCTTTATTTTTGTGCAAGGCCATGCTGATCTATGATATATTTTGCTGATGTCAATAGTTAGCACTGTCACTTTGTGCATGTTCATTTGGCTGCACATTCCATAAGCATACATGAACTACTTGCTGTTTTGTTGGATGCAGGGAAGGGGCGTGAAGGGTCCAGATAAGCATTCTATCAAGGGCCTTGTAGCAATGGTAAAAATGAGGAACAAGTTGCTCAAGTATCTCCGGAGAACTGACTGGGAATCATACTGCATGGTGTTATCAAAGCTCGAACTTAGGGACATAGACAGAAAGGAAGTGAAGGCAACAAAAGGATCAAAGGAGAAGAAGAGGGGAAAGAAGGGAAAGGGAAAATACTCGAAAAAAGCCAACTATGAGACTTGAAGATCATCATTTTTCAATGTCAACTGATTGGCCTTACATCCTTGTGTCACCTTTATATTCACAAAGTAATTTATCTTCTTATGCAGTCTTTCTTTGCCTCTTTTCCCCCTTGTCTCATGAATGACCATTATTTTGTCCCTTCAAAGGAAGATGCCAAGCTGAAAAGGGACGGGACATTTTTGACAAGATACATTCCGAGGTATCATGTTTCATTTTTGTCCATTGATTTTCTCGGTGGATATGAGGTTGGATGAAACATGTTCTGCATCATATTCTTAGTTTATCCAGTGGTTTTTTTTTTTTTTACTGGGAAACATAATGGCGGATTCTGGCAGGACATGGCCAACTAGAATTCTAATCTACCGTGAACTGCCCCCAAAGGGAACTGCCCCATGGAAAGCATTCCAAATAACTGGTTCAACAGGCACCAATTATTTTTCTGAACATTGGTGGTCTCTGGCATCTATCATAGTTTAATTGGTGTTTGGTAGTTGGAATATATTGCAAAGGGTTTTATGTATTGTACCAATAAATTCAAACCTGAAAGAGGTCCTTTTTTGGAATTTTGCAAATAACCCCTGAATGTTATGTATTTGCAAAAACAAAGATACAGTAAATATATTTAACAATGTAATACCCCCATATGTTTACTGCAAAGACATATTATTACTCCACTATTAAAAAATTAATGTCAGGGCCCTATTTTAGAACTGAACGAGTAGTTGAGTTATGAGAATATATACTTGGGGTGTAGGTATGAAATTGGGTAGATTATAGAGACTGGTTTTGTAGAAGGCCTTTTTTCTTTTCCTATCTACTTTCTCTTCCTCTATCTCTCCTTTCTAATTTTCTGTCTTTTTATTCCTATCTTGGTTTTCTCCACTTTACTTTATCTCTCCTTATTCTTTTTCTCTTTATTCTTCTTCTTGTCTAAAGATGATATCCTTAATTCTGCTCCATAAGATCTTGGGACCTTGTGTGCATCTCCACTTGCGTATTAAGATTAGCTGTGCTTCTCCGTTGCAAGCAGACCCAAGGGGTTTTATTATTGTTTGCAAAAATGAACAACAGTGACCGTTTCATCTTATGATAATGGGAAATGAGATTTCTTAATGTCTGCTTTAGCTGTATTGCAAATTGGACATCTGCCAGGGTCCTAATTTCAAGGTGGCCTTAATTAGGATTGGATGATAGATTGACAGAGGGTGGACTGGTTTTTGGAGGTGACCTTCATGTTCAGGTTGGCAGCCAGTGATTATATTTTTACTTGGCGCTTGATTCCCAGTTGGATCCATGTAGCTGGCACAGATGCAGGACACGAGGCTTTTGTGATGGATTATTATGTCAGTTGATGGATATTGATAAAAGTTTTTTCCTTAGTTCCCCGATTCCCAACATTTATCTTTGAAGCTGACACGGATAGCATAGGACAAGATGATGATTTCATGAGACTTCTGTTTTCTTTGAATATGTATGTTCTCTGGTAAAATTTTCTGTAAAGCATCTCATTTTGTGTCTATTTGATCGAATATAATCTGAGCAAGTTCACAGCATGTATGCAATTGTTTCGATGGTAATCCTGTGCTCGTTTCTTTTTTGTGCAGATACCGCCAAGACGTGTTTCGATCATGCAGGAATCGCGTCTGTACTCTGTTAGACGCCGCAATCAAACCTTGTTTGTATGAATTTCTTGATTGCTGCCCATTGGTGTATCGGCCCCCTTATGCTGATAAGTAGAATCTGGAACGGGTCATATTTTGTTCCTGTTGTTCCTTTTATTATTTAAATAAGATTCACAACCCACCATCCCTGTTGCTTGGCATAACCGCACAATAATCCCAATGATCTCTGAATGTGATATATCTTTAGAATAGCAACCAGAGAATATTTCATTAGTTCATCATTTCTGTTGTCTGGTACTGTAACTGCTTGGATTGGCAAATTGCCATGGCTGCTCGTGACATACGGTTACCTCACTTTGTATTCTGTTTATTTACTTTTGTCCCGCTTTGCAAACGTGATTTCTATTTCATGTGTGGCCATGCCTGACGGCGTAGCGTCCACAGGATGAATTATCGAAACAGGCGACACACACTGTGATGCACCCCGCAATACTAGTACAAGGTCTCTGACTTTTTTTACTGGATCATAAACTATAAACTGATTTTTCAAGCACATGGTAGCTTCATGCACACTAATATCTCATGCTTCTTTTTCCACTTACAATTTGCTATGACGTAAATCAAGGATATGAAGGCGATAGCTCTGTTGTCTCTGTGAAGTCTAAACGTCTTTATGGCCTTTGATTACCGGAAAGATTCATGACTCATGGCACAAATTTGGGTTGGAAACCTCATTCTCTTCTCGTTCTCGGGCCCTTTTTTATCTTTTCCATCTTTCTGCTTTTTTCTAGAAATCAACGCAGACACGAAACCAGAATTTGGGTGTTGAACGGTTAACTCAAAGAGAGATCGAGTGTGGCTCTAAAGCCTAAATCATGCATTAAATAAGGTGCCCTCCATCTGATGATATCAATGGACATCTATCGGTTAAGATGCTAGTTCTACCCTTTTTCTTGTCTTTTGAATAACAGATGGATTCTTCGTATGTCTTACTCAAAAGATTATCGAAAAGTCGATACAAATAGGTTGTAGAATAACCGTACGTATAAAAATCTACTTCTCATGTACTTAACATGCACCAAGCCTATTTATAAGCTCTTCAGTCGAATATCGACGAATACAATTTTTATTCGTCAAGTATGAAGATGCATAAAATGTACATTATATCTATTCAATATGCAAAAGGATGGTTAAATAAAATTTAGGAAAAAAAACAACGAGAATGAGGCGGTCACATAATTGGGGTTCTCTATAAAACAAGTGGGACAGAGACCACAGATCAGCAGAGGGTTTTCGTGATCTCTGTATCAACTTCTATAGATAAACCCGTGAGAACTATTTCTTCCTTTGGGCTCTATACTTTGTCTCACGGCATGTTACAAAAATGCGGTGCCAAAGAAATGTTACAAAAACGCCCTTCTGATAGCAGCTTAGGCACATCTCGCCTCTTGGATCATGTCAGTGTCTCGTTCTAAGGGAGAAAGTCCTGTAATATCAAACTTTATGAAAATACCCTTGAAACTTTGGGAAAGCTCGGAGACTCATGTAATCACGAAAATGTCCCTCGTGAATCCCTGATGAAGCTCCAATACAGCCTGGGGACTTATGTAATGGCAGAAATGCCCCCACGGACTCCTGTGATGCCGTGTAATCAAGCTCGTTGAGCCGTCTGCGTCATGTCCTGTAAGATTGTTGTCATAAAGACACTCTTGCAAATTGTTAAACATCCCGAGTTTTCGATGGATTGTGAAATCATCTTCTCTCTTAACCTTGTCTTATGTACAGAGCCGAGACCCGCACTGACCTACCGGAACATGGTCCGAAGCCCATAACCAAGGCCCAAACTGATAGTGGTGGGAAAGGCTAGAGTAGAGGGCCAAGGATGAGAGAGGAGGAATATTCATGCGAGAATTTAGAAGAAAATAATAAAATTGAGTAATGAATAATATCGAGGAAAATACTATTCATCTGAGAGTTGGAAATTTTAGAAATATTATTTCATATTGCTTATTCATTAATTTTTCTATTTGTTAAAGAATTTAAAAATAAAAGCGAGTGAGACGAATCAGTTGTGACACAACCATACAGTGTATTACGGTCATAGAATTAGGTCATCCAATCCGACAACACGTCTTTTTCTATAAATTAGGAAAATAGGAAAAATATTATTTTTGACAAAAACATCCTCTTCACAGATTTATTTATAAAATTATCTATTTTATTTTTATATTTTTTAATAATCTCACTGGATTGCGATACTAGTAAAAATACCATTGCAATTGCTTGACGTTAACATCCCGTTAAAATCTCTTAGTTAACTCTAGTTTATCTTTAATCAGATTTTAAAAGATAAAAAAACACCCGTAACACCTCCCTAACTCTTTTTCTTTCTACAACCATCTAGCTCTTTCTCTCTCCTTTTCTCTCTTCACCATAATATGCTGATCAAAATAATTATTTTTATAATATTTTTTTGTTCAAAAAATAGGTATACGAAGAAAAAATAATTATATGAAGAAAAATCGAATAATCTTTGATTCTTTTTTTATAATCCTAAATCTAACATAGTTGGTTTATGACTCAATTTAGACACCCGAGACTTACTAAAGTCACTTATAAATGTATTATCTTTTTACAATCAACGAATCAATAAACTATCATCAAACTAGTATTGATTAGTTGGAAGCATATTTTTGACAATAGATTAATATAACAAAGTTATTAAGAATGATGCATAAAGAAGAGGAGTAATTCTGCAATAAATTTGTATAGAGGATATTTTTATAAAAACAATTTTTTGAAAATTTTTATATTTATAAATTATGTAACAAAATATTACCCATTTTGATAACGAAATAAAGGTCAATTGAGTTATTCTTTATACCGATCTTTAATCTAATTTGACAGTAAACGGAGTCGGTTAGAATTAAGATCTTTAACTCGGGTTAACTCATCCTAATCTCTCACGGTAATATCTTTTTCGAACATAGTTAGAATAAATTATAAAACTAATAATTGCTCCAACCGAATGGTAAGTTAACCCGAGCACACCATGATTAATCTATCCCAACGTGTCGTCGAAGCGGCAAGTCTTTACGTTGTCACGAAAAGGGTTAAGTTTCGCGAAGAGGGTAAGTGGATAGTTAACATATGAGGGAGGAAAATCAAATGTTTAATGAAATAAAAGGTTGACAATCAGCAGTAGGGACTTTTTAAAACAGATGAAAAATGAGACGGCGTTTCCAAACTGGAGGGCTTCAGCTTCCCTCGAGCAAATTAGTCTTCAGACACTCCACCGTTGTCCGTGGCCGACGCAAAAACCCAGCTATAAGCCCATGCTGTGCTCAGCGTCCACCTCCCCAGCTTCCACTTTCCACCGATCCTGTCTCTATATGTGAAAATCACGTAGTCCGGTAGGGATTCCTGCAGCTGCTGCCATGGCGCTCCCTTCTCTCTCCCTCCTGCCCTCCTTCTCACCATACCCATCTACATCTTGCGTCTTTCCGCGGCCATCCTCTTCCGGCAAGACCCGTGACCGCCTTCGACCCCTCCGCGGGGCCGCCGGAAGCGCCAACGGCCGTGATCCTGGGTTCCACCCGACCCCTGCGGAGGAGGGCCCTCGGGAGGTCCCAGATGACCCCTCCTCCCGCGGCGTCCCCAAGATGCAGCCTTTCAGTTTCCAGGGCTCCGGAGACCGCGAGACCCAGGGGGAGGAGGAGCTTGGTGAGAACCCAGGCTCAAATGCGAGGTCAGCTGCTGCTCAGGTTATGAAACCCATGTTCAGAACGACGCTAGCTAAGCTTCTGGAGGAGAGCGGGGTTGTGCCCGTGTCTGTTCAAGGCGATCTGCATGTCGTGATCACAGGAATCCAACATGATTCGAGGAAGGTCAGTAGGGGTGATCTCTTCGTCTCTGTGTGGGTTCCAAAACTGACGGACATTTATATCTGGGCGAGGCTGAGAAGAGGGGAGCTGTTGCGGTGGTGAACACTAAAGGGACCAGCATGGATGGAGCATTGGGCTGCAAGGCACTGGTCATTGTGGAGGACACCAATGCTGTGCTTCCAGTTCTTGCTTCTTCCTTTTACGGAAAACCCTCAAAGAGAATGTCTGTCGTCGGGATCACTGGTACCAATGGCAAGACCACCACGGCGCACTTGGTCAAGAGTGTCTATGAGGCAATGGCAGTAAAGACAGGAATGCTGGGCACTGTGGGGTATTACATCCATGGTGAAGGCCAGTTGGAAGCTTCTCACACAACTCCTGATGCAGTGACGGTGCAGAAGCTTATGGCGAAGATGGTTGATCGAGGGACTGGGGCCATGGTTATGGAGGCATCTTCCCACGGATTGGCACTTGGTAGGTGTGATGAGATAGATTTCGATATTGCAGTCTTCACAAACCTGACCAGGGACCACTATGACTTCCATGGGAGTGAGGAGAACTACAGAAGAAGCAAGGGCAAGCTGTTTGCTAGGATGATGGATCCGGAGCGCCACCGCAAGGTTGTAAATGTTGATGATCCAAATGCACCCTTTTTTGTTGCTCAGGGGAATCCGGATGTCCCTGTTGTGACATATGCTGCTGAGAATAAGAATGCCCATGTTTACCCTTTAGAATTTGAGCTTTCACTGTGTAAGACACAGGTTTTGGTTAATACACCCAAGGGCATGCTGAAAATTTGCTCAGGCTTGCTGGGGAGACACAATATCTACAACATTCTTGCTGCCACAGCAGTTGGGATTGCAGCTAATGCACCATTGAAGGATATTGTGAGAGGGGTTGAAGAGGTGGATGCAGTTCCAGGTAGATGTGAGCTGATAGATGAGGGGCAAACTTTTGCTGTGATTGTCGATTATGCACATACACCAGATGCATTATCTAGGCTGTTGGACACTGTAAGGGAACTGCATCCGAGGAGGATTATCACTGGTATGTGTTTCTCCCTTTTTCCTTTTCTTGAATCAGACTACTTAGATTTCCGATTTGCGCCAGAAAGAATTTATGCAAATTACATGCTGTATAATTACAGACGTTGTGGATATTCTGAAGGTGTCAGTTCCATGTGAAAGGATAGTTGTATTGCTGCTTCATAGCTGAAAACCAAAGAGTTGGCATTTGAAACCCTTTTGCAATGCTTGCATCTGATCGAGTTCCTAAGTAAAAGGGTGATTGATTGGTTGTTTGGTTACCGACCAATTAAGCTCATTCTGGAATCTGGACATTTGTTACCATTAACGTGCCTGAGACTAGTGTAGAGATTAATGCACTTCTTTGCGATATTTAATGTGACATAATGTCCATTATACTGTTGCTTGATATGAATACCCAGTTTTTGGATGTGGGGGCGACAGAGACAGAGGGAAAAGGCCACTGATGACAAAAGTTGCAACTGACAAGAGTGACATAGCCATTTTGACATCTGACAACCCCAGGACCGAGGATCCATGTATGCTAAAACTTTGCTTGTTGAGAGTTGTTGAACTTTTGTTACTTCAAAAAGAAACTGTAGATGTGGCTGGTGAGGAAAAGTTGATCTTGTACTGAATGCTTCGTTTACATGTTATCAGTGGGCATATTGGATGACATGCTGGCAGGTGTTGGATGTTCAATGCAAGATTACTTACAGCATAGTGAAAATCGCCATTATCTTCCTCTTCCCAGTAGCTGTAGGCTTTTCTTACATGACAAAAGGAGGACTGCCATACGGGCTGCTGTGGCCATGGGAGAGAAAGGAGATATAATCGTAAGTTCTTTAGTCCAACAATTTCACAATAATTTGCTATTTAAGCCTTATACATGTTTAGGATAATTTTAGACTAATGCATTATTGTGGGTTAATCTCTTCAAAGATTGGCAAGCACTGATTTGGCGGGTGATTGTCTTCATGCCTTTTATGTTTCTAAGCGAATAATTTAAGTATGATTCTTTTTAACTTTCGGTCTTTGTTCTACACTATCCTAAATTTGATATTGCCATTGATCTGGTTAGTTTTCATTGGCCTCTTCTTTTCAAACAATACGGTTTAAGATTCTAGCTGCTTCTACCTCTAGACTGTCAACTTTAACCAATTTTCATATTGTATTAGTTCCATTTTGAAAAATAAATACTATTGTGGAAAACAGATATTGGAGACACGCTACTTTTTTTTCTGTAGTATAAATTCAAAGAATGTGGACCATAAAGCCCTTCATGTGGCATAATATTGTCGTCTGGCTCCTAGTCTGCAGAGCACTAGACATGCAGTGATGGAGCCATGTAAATTGTGCAGCTCGAATGTTCAACTGGTCATCCACTGCCCACTCAGAGAAGACTAGAGAACCTCTGATCTATTTTCCTCTTAGTATCTCATGGGCAATATGGAGAGAGAAACAGAAGAAGTTTCAACAAGGATAGCAGACATGTTGCTGATATTATGATGTGGATTGTTAGACCAATGCATGGTTAAGATATTTCTGACCAAAAAAATCATAAAACCATGCCTCAAAGGCTCAAACTGCTATCCAAGCTCAGAAGAGGTCCTTTTTGGAATGATGTGAGAACTCGCACTGCTTTCTTCTCTATCAGTGGCCAATATCAGTGATAATGATGTGATATATGTATATGAAAACTCATTTGACCACTTTAAGATTCTGTTGCTTATTTTATGCACCTTTACTTTTCAAGCTTCTAATGTAATATTGTCCTCCAAGCATGTGTTTGATGACTTTGACGTTATTGGTTGACTGTCTTATAGAGCCAACTTGTTTTCTCTTTTTGTGTAACTTCTTTGTTCTTTAGACTGATTTTAGTATCTGATGCAGGTTATTGCAGGCAAGGGCCATGAAACATATCAAATAGAAGGTGATAAAATGAAATTCTTTGATGACAGGGAAAAGTGTAGAGAAGCATTGCGTTATGTGCATGAACTGCGTCAATCAGGAACAGACATGAATGAATTCCCATGGCAGTAACTAAAGAATCCACTTTGTGATGGCATGGTAATATTAATATCTCCATGTTTGCATACATTCTTCATATATTTTGCATGTACCGTTCAGAATTAGATAGCATTCATGTCTTGACTCTTGAGAATTGGGTCACATTTGCACCTCCACCCAACCTGTAGTGCATCAAAAGATTCAAACTACCAGACCAGGATTGTGAAACCCCCAAAGATGCCAATATGGCAATGTGGTTATTAGTTTTGTCCGTCTCAAACCTTTCCGCTATATATTAGGGATCTTGAGGGTCAGCTTGGGAACCATATGTTTTATGATATATAGGCCAGCACTCTGCCATGGCTGGTCCCAAGCCCGGATGAGAAAGGAGGGTGTGTGTTAGGTTGACAGCCAGTACAAATTTTTTAATAAAATTTGTCACATCCCAAATATGAATCCTGAACCAAATACATTTTTGTCTTTGGCGGAACAGGATTCATATAGCTGACCCCAAATAATGGGATAAGGCTCTGATGATGATGATAGGCCCGTGCTTGACAGTCCTAATGGACCTGCCTGATCCTAGAATTTGGATTTCAATTGGCCATTGTAAAGTCATTTCGGCTTACATAATCAGGTTTCAACCAGAAGCAGTTGCCTTTGCGTAAAATCTCCATAAAGGAAGCCCCCTCATATCTAAAACACTCGTTTCCAAGATAAAAGTGCAGCTCTGCCAGCCACCTGCATGTTTGTTTCTTGTCATGTCTAATACAATTGTTTTTATTTGTAAACTGATCCCTCCAGTCTCCCTAGGCCAAAATTCTCTGGCCTGGTCTAAGTTAGCAGGGCCAGACATTTCAGCCTATTCCCCAATCAAGTTAGGCGATGAATATAAGCCCACTGCCCACAGGTCGGTCCAGGCTCTCAACGTCATCTGAGAGACAAGAAATCCAAGCAACATGACATTTTATTTTTCTTTTTGCTACTAATTTAGAGTGTCTGTTCCATGACATTGTGTTTTTCTCTTGTTTCAGTATAATGCAGGTTAGGATAGCGCAACTGATGTTTTGAGAGGTTGGTCCTGTCGATTGGATAGTATCAGTGGGTTTGTTCCTTCTAAAATCCAGTTGAACCAGATCTTTCTTACTGCAAACAGATCTGATATCCCAGTATATGGAGCTCGCATTTGCAGTATAAATGGAAACTCTTGCTACATGGAAGCGGCTCCCTATATGCTGACATTTTTTTAACTTTCTTGGGATTTGCAGCGTCTAGTATCTTCTTTCTGAAGGAATTGCACCCTAGGATCAATACTGGGTGAGGTTGGGTTTAGGAATAGCCTCTTGCCACCAGAGCCGCAGGCCCAAGCAGTAGAAGGAAAAGAAAACATTTCCACCAATGTGTCTTTTGTAATACTTGAAGCTGATATTTTAGAGGTACCCTGCTCTGATATATTTTTAAAGAACCTACATAGAACTGGTGAGGCATTTGTCGACCTGGCCGCTGCCGGTATGTATATACATGTTGGCTAGTAAACAGATCTACTTCTGCTATGCTCAGCATTAGATTGTCTATTCCCTTTTCTGTACTCTCTTTCAATATCTCTCAGTTCTCTTTTGTCCCAAACACCAGATGGATCTTTATCTGTTCTAGTGGCAATCCTTTCATGTGCAGCCGAGGCCCTATATTTGTTAATTGCCATGCTAACAGGTGAATATTAAAACATGATACTATCCCATCATTGACCATAAAAGGAGCCTAGGTTGGATTCGATATGCCTTTTGAGTTAGATCCCCGTGCACACATAACTTTTGTTTGAATATTTCGGATATACGATAGAGATCCAGATCCAGATCCGTATGCACTTGTGCTTTTTATCACCATCTTGTTACACATTGATATGTACAGGGTTACCTGCAGGGTGATCTGGTAATCAAGCATGGAACCCTAGATGCTTTAGAAACCTGTCGTTTTACTGAAAGTTTCCCATGGGCGTACTAATGCAGCAGACCCATTGATGTGCTATTTACTCTCTTCTTTGGAAGTTTGTTGACTACAATTTTCTCTCTGGGCTGGTCTTTTTAGTACGAATCTCCTCCGGGGCTATGTTGGTTTGCCCTTTTTTGGTTTAATACATGGTTTTCCATGTCAGTGTAACTCTCACCGATTTGGCCAGATCATATCATACCAGGGTCAGACGGAGATGACCTAAGGCAGTTCAGTCCCAGTCAATCTGGATCACCGATCCAGCAAGCCTTGGTTTAATGCGTTGTGGTTTTGCAGGTTTACAAGCGGGAACTGCTGCTATAGATGCACCACTCGGATGGTCAGAATACTATTGAACTGAGCCATCTAATCATGTGTCCGTTGAGCTTAAGTATTTCTCCGCCGGTCATTGGAAGAGATTCTTATTCTTATGAGTTTAATCATTCCCTTATTAAAAAGGTTCCATTGTGAGATCCAATTAAGGTTTTACTGTCCATGCAGTGGTTACGGCATGTGAGTGTGGAGAAATCAAACATATGAAATCCAAACTGTCATAAACTCACATCATGTGACATTCCTAAACCAAAAATCGCTGAGCACAAAGAACCCATTGACCATCAGATCCAGACGTATAACAGAGCACTTAAAGACAATTATCTTTCATTGAGCCCCGTTATAAGATACAACACTATTACCATAACAACAGTGCTTGTATTTATCTTTTCAAAACTTGGAACGGATATCGCAGATCTACTTCCAACATTATTGGTTCTGCCTTTAAGTGATGAACAAATCCATACAGCCTGCAGGGTCGGCAAAAATTGAAAAGGAATGAGAAGAAGGTAACTCATTCAGAATGAAAGTAGAATGTGATTCTAGGGACAGTCTAAAACAGCTTAAATAAATAATCTCAATGGTGTGTTGCATATATGTCCTTGAGTTTGTATAGATGTCCTTGTGGCTATGCCGTTTGTGCCATTTTTAGAGAGATTATATTGTATTTTTTTTTTTTTTTGGGGGGGGGGGGGGGGGCAGGTTTCTAGGCATTGCCCTCTTGACCCTTGCGACATGATCACGCAGGTCAATCCGCGGCGGTGTGTTTACGGACGTACGGAGAACCCAGAGGAAGAAATCCTTGAAGCTCATAGCTTTGTTTTGTTTTGTGTGTTTCCATCAAGGAGGATGTATGTCCAACAACGATGTGTTGTACACATGCCCTTGGGTTTGCATGTAGTGGCGCCTCTTGTAATTTCTTGGGTAATTTCTTCGAGGGATAATATTGTAATTTTTTGAAATAATCAAAAATTACATAAACATCCTTATTCAGTATAGATATTATGAAAATATCTTTGGCTTATTTATAATTACAGAAAAATCCATGTTCAGTCCATAAATTACATAAAAACTCGTGTTGTCTACACAAATGCTCTTGTGTTGTTCACAAATTGCCAAAATACTTATGAATCTTTCAAAAATGATAAAAATACTCTAAGAATTCAAAATTTATCAAAATAACCCTTGAACTTTCTAAAAATTATGAAAATATCTCTAAAATTCAGAAATTATCAAAATATCACCAGAGTTTAAAAATTATCAAAATGTCCCTTAACTTCTTAAAAATTGCAAACAAACTCTGACCCATCCAAAAATTACATAAAAATCTTAAACTTTGTAAAAATTACATAAAGATCATGTTCTATCTCGCAGTTCTTAAAATACCATTGTCTAAGATCTCGTCTTATGCACAACTCAGTGGAGAGGGATCATGTCACTTCCCTGAAGAGGTGTGCACTCTAAGGTTGACTCGGAACTGTTTAAACCCAAGAACCCTGATGCTCAAGAAAATTATAGGAATACTCCTATTGACAGGAAATTACAAATGAATCCTAAAAAGTCAAGAAATGACAGATAATTTCAAAAAAATATTGAAATTATAAATAAACTCTAAAAAGTCAAGAAATAACAGATAAGTCCAGAAAATTTTAGAAATTATAAATAAGTCTTAGACAATCAAGAAATGATAGGAATGTCTAAAAAATCTAAAAATTTATAAATATATTTTGAAAAGTAGGGTTTGTCGTCTCGGGTCGGGTTGGCCCGACCCAGACGACCCGGCCCGTCCCAGACGCTCATCGGGTCGGGCGGGCCGTGGGACGTGGCCGGGACAGACTGGCCTGCACCGTCCCGTGCGACCCGCCACGTACCGGACCGGTTCGTGGACGGGACGAGCTGGTACGTGCGGGTCGGTCGGCTAGTGCCGGTCCGCCCATTTAACGGGCCAGTGGGGGGTGCGTCTCCAGGCGGTGGGAAGCTGTCTGCGAACGGCGGTGGACGGCGGCGAGCAGCGGCGGCGGGGACCGGCCATCGGAGGTAAGTTTTGGTTTTTGATTTTTTTTTATATGGGGGAGGGTGGCCGGTGGAGGGGCGTGGGAGGGGGGTGGGAGGCCAGAGGGGGCGGTGGGCGCTGGTGGGTGACGGGCGCCGGCCAGACAGGGGGTGGGGAACGGGGCTGGGGGTGGGGGATGTGGGGGTGGTGCAGGGGGGTGGCGGGGGATGGTGGGCGCCGGGGGGGAGGTGGGGGTGGGGCAGGGGGCGGCGCTGGGCAGCGGTGGGAGGTGGGGGTGGGCGCCGGTGGGAGGTGGGGGTGGGGCAGGGGGCGGTGTTGGGCGGCCGTGGCGGCCCTGGGCGGCGTTGGGCGTCGGTGGGAGGTGGGGGTGCGGCATGGGCAGGGGGCGGCTGTAACGACTCAAGAATCCGGTTACCGGGAAGGCCCGATAACCCGAGACTTGTACCGCCACCCACGAGCCCGAAGACTCGGAAGGGTTAAAGGAATGATGTGGAGACTACACAAGTATCACAAATAATTGTAGAAAAGAATAGTTATATTATTAAGTAGGAAATAAATTAACAGTTTACATGATACATGGTCCACGAGATATAAAAATAACAACAGCAGTAGTCCACAACTAGTACAGAGACAAGAAAGAAAAGTACAGCTACACGGGGCATACCCCGGCTCTGACCTCTGGCACTAACACTGGGCACATGAACCACGCTGAGCCTCAGACGCGCTCCCCTGAGGCCGCGACTCACCTGAAACACGGTGAAAACGAGTAGGGAATAAGTCTCGGAACAAGACTCAGTAGGGATCACTCGAATCCTACCTCGCAAATGGAGAAACCGCTACGCTAGCAGTAAGCGAGTACCTCAGAAAAGGAAGCCCTGTAATCTACAAAACACCGCTCCCACGACACGAAAACTGACACACGTGCCACGGTGAAACGACCGGAGCACCACGGTCAACACGACAAAACCCGAAGGTCGAAGTCGCAAGGACTGACATTCTGACACTCCCGACCCGACATGAGTACCTCCCACTAGAAGCACAGCCGGTAGCGTCCCCTGACGTCTTACACCACACCGCAGGTGAACTGCCTGACGTTGTAGCTACTACCAAAGGCACGAACACCGAACAAGTAACCACAAACGAGTGACTAGCTGGGGTCACGCCTGTCAGCGTGGGTCCAACCGCCTCCAACCACGTGTGCACACACAGACCGTACGTCCTAGGTTTGGCCTCTAACTGGTTTTCCCATGGAGCCGGACTCTGGCTACCGACAAGGGCCCCGACGGAAACCAGTCTAAAACTGTCCTCAGGGTAGCCTCTCCACCACTCCCTGTTGGGACCACACGCGTGTAAGCATGCTACGACTAGTGGAGGGTCACTACGGAGTAGACTATCAAGTCAACGGAAAACATCGTCCGCATCCGACAACGTACGGGGACCGCCCCACGTATCAGCACCGTCACACGGTGACCACGGTCGGAACAGAAACGGGGTTGCAAACCACCCGGGGCAACCCAGAGCCTGACGGTCTACCCTAGACGCGTCACAAGCTCTGACGGTCTAGGCAGGACCGTCACAATCACCTGACGGTCCAACGCAGGGGCGTCACACGCTCAGTGCAAAACAGGGCGTAACGCACCTACCATGATGCGTTACAATCTGTGACGCGTCTACCCTGGTGCGTCACAAGACTACAGAGAACAGCTGTGACGCGTGCCACTCGGTGCGTCACAGCGTGTAACGGGCCAACCCTGGTGCATCACAACGTGGGAATGCGTCTGCTCTAACGCACCCACATAGGGGCGTCACATGGCTGTGACGCGCCAAGCCAGGTGCGTCACATGCCTTGACCTCCAACGGTCAAAAACCAACGGTCGGCAGCCAACGGTCGAATGCCCCTGACGGTCCAACCTAGGTGCGTCACAGCACCGTGGCGGTCTATCGTGGGACCGTCACAGCCCACAGACCCCACTTGGCAGCACTCAGGGCTGTAACGCACCCATCTGGGCGCGTTACATAGTGTAACGGTCACTGGAAGGACCGTCACACCCGCCCGAGGGTGAAACGGCGGGAAACGCCCAAAAAATTGGCCACGCCCCCATGTCTCCACCGGAGAGGGGGAAATCAAAGGGGAAGACCCCTGGGGACCCCTAGCATGATTCTAGGCCATCAAAACATGAAATCGTGCATGAAATCCATAGATCGGGCGAGCTCTCCCCAAATCATGGAAAACCCCAAACCGTTAAGGAATCCCATCTCTCGGCCTCCCCTCGGCCTACAAATCGCGGGAAAGGAAGGCTAGAGGCTAGGGAATGTCACCCTACCTCAATTGCGTCCCGAGACGCGCCGGATCAACCACGAATTGCAAAGAATGCTCGAAAACCCTCGTTCTTCCTAGAGCTCCCATGGTTCACGTACGTCTCCACGATCACCTCACCGTCGCCGTCGTTACCACGTCGTCGCCCACAGCCGCCTGCAGCAGGAGGGGCTCGCCGCGGTCTCGCCGGATGAAGAAGAGAGGGAGAGAGAGCGTCGCACGGTGGGGGAGAAAGGAGGAAGAAGAAGAAGAAGAAGAAGAGGATGGGGAAGAGAGAGAAAAGGGGGGTATTTATAGGAAAATTCAAAAAATACCAAAAAATAGAAAATTACATTTCCGTGATCCTCGGAACGCACCGATCCCAACGGTACCACTCTCGCCTAGGTGAACGGCCCGGTTCACCCGCAACGAGGTTCCGAAGGAATTACCGAAACGCACATCGATAATCGGAAAACACGCGCGGAAAAGTCGCGGAACACTTCCGGGCCTCCGAAACAACTCCGGATCGCGCCGATCCGAACACGAAAGATGTCTGAAATGAAATTTCAGACACAATGGAGCCAGACACTCCGAGAAATCAGATCCGGGACCCACGAAAAAGGATCCGAAAGGTTCGAGATATTACAACGGCGCTGGGCGGCGGGGGAGGTGGGGGTGGGGCACGGGGCTGTGTTGGGCGGCCGTGGCGGCCCTAGGCGGGGCTGGGAGGTGGGGGTGCGGCAGGGGTAGGGGGCGGCGCTGTGCGGCGGGGGAGGTGGGGGTGGGACAGGGGGTGGCACTGGGCGCTGGTGGGGGACGGTGCATGGGGATCAGCCGGTGGGGGTAAGGGGGATTTAAAAAATTTAATTAAATATTTAATTTATATAAATTTAATTTTATTAGTTGTAGAAGTTTAAGAATAGAATTTGTTAGATTTTTAAATTTTATTTTTGATGTATTACTTAATTCATTTAATTACATATGTTTTTAATTTACATATAAATTTAGTGATAAATATTTTAAAAATATTCGACGGTTCTATATAAAATTTAATTTGTATAAAAAAGTATAGATTTAATTTAGATGTATTAAATATTATATTTAGTTTTACATATTGTAGAATTAAATTTATTGTTTTAATTAAAATGATATTTATAACAAAAATTGTAGATTTAATTAAGATGTATTAAATAATATTTGTACTTTAACATGATGTAGAAATAACTTTATTTATTTAAATTATATTTGTAACAAAAATTATAAAGTTAATTTAGATGTATTAAATAATACATTTAGTTTTATATGCTGTAAAAATAATGATATTGTTTTGGACTAAATTATATTTGTAACATAAAATGTAGATTTAATTGAGATGTATTAAATTTAGAATTTAGTTTTACATGTTGTAGAAATAATGATATTATTTTCATTAAATGATATCTGTAAAAAAATTGTACATTGAATTTACATTTATTACTTAAATTTGTTAGTTGTAGGCGTAGAATAATGAAATTTCCTATTTTTGAAAAAATTCATACATGGTTTATTTGTAAATTATATTCGATAGCTGTACGTAAAAATTAATTTACTATAAAATTAAGATATTTTTAATTTATATTAGTTCATTAACAAATTTAGTGATATTTATAATTTATATTTCTTAAATTTAGGAGATACAGTTAAGAACTCTATGGCTCCTAAAGAACGACCAAATGACATTGGATGGTCACACGGAGTTATGTTGGATGGCAACCGTAGGTGTTGGCATTGCAACTACTGTAAAACAGAACACCGAGGAGGAGGCATATCTCGGTTGAAGAAGCACTTGACATGAGGAGCCGGTGCGAGATACTCTGAGGTTGCTGGATGTACCCATGTGCCTAGAGATGTGAAACTTGCAATGGCGAGACACCTGCGGGAGAAGAGAGTTGAGATGCAAGAAAAGGAAAAAACGAAGAAAAGAGATGAAGTGACAGTTAGCGGAAGAGCAAGCGGCAACGACGAGTATGAATGCGCATAGACAGCTAGTGACGAATACCAATAAGGGCGTACTGACCAGCCTAATATGTTTGTCACGGTGAATGATCCATATGAAGCGGAGTTTCGTGAGACAGTACGTCAGAGTAGAGATGAGGCAAGACATCCCGAGGAGACGAGAGTGCGAAGCCGCGAGGCGGCAAGGACCGGAGCATCAGGCAGTCGTGGTTCATCTACGACTCGACAACCACAGGGCATGAGGAGTTATTTCACTGGTGACTCGGGTTCACAAAGAAAAAGGACACAATCGATCAACATTGAGGATGTGGAGCCCGGTGCACTATCCCGAGAGCATGGCAAGCAAACGAGGGTGGATAATGCATATGGCCAGAAGGGGCTTAAATGGAAACTTGGACATGCCGTTGCAAAATAGTGGCACCACGCGGGTCTGCCTTTCAATGCGGCCAACAGCCCTTATTACAAGCCAATGTTTCAGGAAGCACAAGTTCTTGGGTTACACGTGCAACCACCTACACCAAGAGAGTTGGCGGGCATATATCTTGATGAACAAGTTGCTGAGATCAAGAGTTATGTTGACTCATTCAAACAAAAATGCTCAAAGTACGGAGTCACACTAATGTGTGATGGATGATCAGGTACCACAAAAAGTAGCTTGATCAACTTTCTTGTTTATTGTGACAGACAAGTTTTCTTTCATAGATCAGTGGATGCGTCAGGCCAAGTCCATAGTTACCAATATATTTTGATTGATGGAACAAGTGGTGACCGAGATCGGGGATGAGTATATTGTTCAAGTGGTGACAGACAATGGCTCGAACTATAAGAAGGCTGGGGAGGAGCTGATGAGGACGAGACGACACATTTTCTGGACCCCATGTGCAGCACACTGTGTAGATCTGATGCTGAAAAAGATTGGTCTACTTCGTGTAGTCAAATCTGTGGTTGAGGTGGCACAAAAAGTCATAAAATATATCTACAACCACACACTTGTAGTGGCATAGATGAGAGAGCATTATGGCAGCGAACTGTTGAGGCCCGGCATCCACGATTTGTCACCAACTACATCGCATTGCAGAGCCTTCTGAAGCACAAGGATGGGTTGAAGCAAATATTTAGGGGTGAGACTTGGCTGAGTTCCTCTTTTGCTGCTTCACGTGAAGGAGGGGAGGTCGAGGGGATCGTCAACACCAGTAACTTTTGGGATAGAGTGAAGATATTAGTATCATTGATAGAGCCATTGTATGAGGTACTGAGATGTGTGGATGGGGATAGAGTACCAACCATGGGGTTGGTGTACAACAAAATTGAAGCTGTAAAGCGGAAGATTCTTGGGACGTCTAAGAAATATGGACCCACCATCTTAGAGATTGTGGAGGACAGATGGGACAGGCAAATGAGCCACGATCTTCACATGGCAGGTAAACATTTACATTCTCTAACAAGAAATGAGCCGCGATCTTCAGATGATACAAAAATGTTGCACCGTCTTGTGATTGCAGCGTACTACCTACACCCAGCCTTTCAATATGCTCGGGGCCTCGCTTATGATGATACTTTGATAGAATCTGTCAACATTGTGGTAGACCGATTGTCTCGCAGGCCAACAGATGATGCTGATGCGTTGAATGAGGTATACTTAGATATTTTGCCATTGAGAATATGAAATGAATTATGTACTTTTTATTTCCAGTAATACAGATGAAAACATTTAGAGAGGAAATTGGTTCATTTGCGACACCTAATGCCGTGGCCAGCCGTGACAGACTCGATGCAGGTAATGTATCTTCACAATGCACATTGTATAGCTCGACAAGTAATTTTTGCATCGAATTATTATATTGTACGTCATCTGCCTTAATCACAGCTGAGTGGTGGCTAAATTACGGCACTTAAGTGCACCGACATTAAGGAAGATCGCAATGAGAGTTCTATCACAAACATCCTCGTCGAGTGGGTGTGAGCGGAATTGGTCGACATTCTCCTTCTTACATACTAAGCTGAAGAATAGGTTAACACACCGCAGGCTGGACAAAATGGTGTATGTTCATTACAACATGAAGCTAAAGGTTCGGCATGTGCAGATGGATACAAGGAGAGGATAGGGAGATTACGACCCAACAGATGATGTGTACTTGCGAGACGATGATGACCCTATGGTTTCATGGGTTGCAAGAGCCACAACTGAGCGTGGTGAGGCAGAACTTGACGAGGAGGGTGGAGAACTAGGCGAGACACCACGACCTAATACTTTTCTCGCAGCAGCTGTACAGCAGGCAGTGGGGGAGGGAGATGACATCGATGTGCAGATGGGTGGTGACGAGTCAGCAACGGGACGTGATGAGGAAGTTAATTTAGATGAAGACCTCATCATTGGGGGTGGAGACACATCGTATGCGTACGATGATACAGCATGGGAGTGATTGATGCAACCTCTAGCAATTCAGCGTCCACCGCCAGCTCAGGTGAAATAATAAATACAAATCGAATCGCATATTTGATTAGAGAGCATAGGCATATATCTATGTATGATGATCTAAGAAATATATTGCAGAGCGAGTCGAAAAATGAACAGTGATCCCGGGTTGCTGCACTGCGACATTCAATATCTACGGAACTCAGAAGGTTATCCACTTCTAGAGAGGCTAGGGGGAGTTCATCATTTATAGAGGTGAAATTATATTGCCATTTCTACATTTATATGTTGTATTTCATTAGTAATTGAATATATTATCCTTTCAATTGTGTAACTTTCCATAGCTTCGAAACAACCATCTTAGTCTGCTGCGTCACGACGCTCACCATCTAAGGCACCTAGTCAGTCGTCTCAGATATACGTATAGACTTACACAGTACAAAGTAACCTGAATGATTATCTAACAAAGCGTCCGCTTCTCAGGCATCCAGAGGGACACAACATGCAACAGATAAGCCACCGCCTGCTCCACAGAAGAAAAAATCATCATGGACCACATTATTCAAAAGCAAGAAGGACACACAACCACCATTAAATCCGATAGATATTGCAGACTTAGAAACATTAGATCCCAATGCAGATGACGACACTCTCGAGCCCTCTATTGAGCCCCGTATCAGTGGGAGTCATGACTCCGATGATGATAGTACACCGATAGGGTCTTCATCCCATGGAGGTGGCGGTTCTCAAGGTGGTCAACGGAGTCATCGTGGGGATACTAGTGCTGGTGGCAGAGAGTATAGTAGTGATCAAGGTAGAGGTCATGGGGGCTGCGAACATGCTGCATGGATAGAGGAGCAGCACTTCACACATGCCACGCAAGATGAGGACCACAGTGCTCCACCGCCAGGGACGAGGCAAGTAGCTGATCATTGGGATCCCTACTATGGAAGTTCTGTTGCAGACAGTACCAGCTATCAAGGCATGCTGTCTGATTTTGAGAGGATGAGCACACATGACTCTCAGGGATCTGGAAGCGAGTATGGACGGTCATGGCCGTAGTAGTCGATGTATCATGGCGATTCAGATAGCAGTAGTTCATTCTTCCCATCGTATCCATATCCTCATGCCCATGCTTCAATGCCGCAATATACCGAAGGATACGATCAGCCCTCAGCTACGCCACCGCCGATCGTGTACGCACAAGGTTCGCAGCAGTATGAATACTACGTACGCATGTACTGGGAGAACTATGCAGGTTCGATGCGTTATGAAGACTATATGTCCTATCTGCGGATCACATTTAATGTCAGATTGTTTGGAGATAGGCTGTGGCCCAATTTGGGCCCATATGATTAGGAGTATGTATCATTTATTTATATTTATAAGTAACTAATAATTAATTATAAATTTCTTCATATCTTAAGTTTTGTACTTGTCATTGAAGTTACTAATGTAAAATTTTACAACATTTGCATGTCATCATGGACGGATGACGTCACCCTGCGTGGGATCATAGTTACACTGTTGAGGGTGATCGACATGTGCACTGTAGATACTGCGGACATCGCGTCACCGACATACACAGATTTGCAGAGCACCTTGCGGGAGTGGGACGCGATTGCCGTGCATGCGACCGAGTTCCAAGGGATGTCCGACATTACTTTCTGACACAGTTACGGGAGGGATATGTTTCTCGTAGCAGAGCCGGGGCATCCTCTTCTACGTCCAAGGTATCCCCACCACTACCACCGGGCGGAGCAGGATCTTCCTCCACGTCCAGAGTTCGAGTAGCACCAGTACCAGCACTAGTAGCACATGATAGAATTGAATGTATAGATGTAGTGAGGGCTTCTTTTAGAGATTTTCATGTACCCTCCACCGCTGTACATGACCCATCATTTGTGCAGATGGTTACATATTTTCAGTCTCACCCACATGTACCTCCATCCACTATGATAGAGTTAGATTATACGGGTCATCAGTCTCATGTATCTGATTCTGATTGGGATTCGGGATTCACAGATGACTCAGATGAGTGAGTTTTAGTATTTTATACTTCATGAATAGAGTTGAATGATGTCATTATTATGTCTATGTTTACTTTAACATATTTAGTGAGTTTTTTATCTCTTAGAATAAGATGTTTAATTAAGAGGTGTAATATGTTATTTTTATACAATTAATTATGTGTAATTTAGTATGGATCTATTATCATAAATAAATAACTCTACATTCTAATATTATTAAATATATATATCATTTATTCTTTAAATAAAATTTTATCAAAATTTTATTTTTAAAAAATAAAATTTAAAAAAATCAAAAAATCGCGTGCCTTGCCGAGGGAGCAGACCGGGTCACTGGGCGACCCGACCCGTCCCGGGCCGAGACCGGGTCGGTCGGGTCGACAAACCTTGTTGAAAAGTTAAAAAATGACAGAAATGTCCAAAAATATCAAGAAATGACAAAAATGTCTTGGAAAGTCAACAAATAACAAAAGAATTCAGGGAAGTCAGAAAAAATATAGAAATACCCTCAGAAGTCAAGAAACAACAGAGAAACCAGGGTTTGCCGACCCGCCCGACCCGGCCGACCCGGTCTCGGCGCAGGACGGGTCGGGTCGGGCGGGTCGCACAGCGACCCGATCCGCCCCTTTTGCTCTCGACGCGATTTTTTGTGAATTTTTTTTAAAATTTTTAATAAATTTATTTTGAAAGATTAAATGTTATATATATTTAAAAATATTAGAATGTAGAGTTTATTTATGATAATAGATCCATGCTACATTATACATAATAAATTATATAAAAATTACATATTACACTGCTTAATTAAACATCCTATTATATATAATACATAAAAATTTATTTCAATTACTAAATATGTAAAAGAAAACAGTGATATAATAATGGCATTCATTCATGAAGTATAAAATACAAAAACTCACTAATCCTCGTCCATGTGTGAAGCCCGAATCCCAAAACTCACTCATCCTCCTCATCTGTGTAACCCGAATCCCAAAACTCACTAATCCTCATCATCAGTGAAGCTCGAATCCCAAAACTCATCATCAGATACATGAGACTGATCACCCGTATAATCTAACTCTATCCTAGTGGGTGGAGGTACATGTGGGTGGGACTGAAAATATGTAACCATCTGCACAAATGATGGGTCGTGTGCTGCGGTGGAGGGTACATGAAAATCTGTAAAAAAAGTCCTCACTACATCTATAGCTTCAATTCTATCATGTGCGACTGGTGCTGGTGCTGGTGCTGCTCGAACTCTGGACGTGGAGGAAGATCCTGCTCCGCCCTGTGCTCGTGGTGGAGGTACCCGGGACGTAGAAGAAGATGTCCTCGGTGTGCTACGAGAACCGTATCTATCCTGTAACTGTGTCCGAAAGGAATGTCGAACATCTCCCGGAACTCGGTCGCATGCACGAACATCGCGTCCCACTCCCGCAAGGTGCTCCGCAAACTTGTGTATGCCAGTGACGCGATGTTCGCAGTATCTACAGTGCACATGTCCATCACCCTCAACAGAGTATCCATGCTCCCACGCAGGGTGACGCCGTCCGTCCATGATGACCTGCAAATGATGTAAAAGTTTACATTCGTGATTTCAATGACAAGTACAGAACTCTATATATGAAGAAATATGTAATTAATTATTAGTTAGTTATAAATGTAACCAAATGATACATACAAATAAAGACTATGGACCCAAACTGGGCCAGTGCCCATCTCCAAACAATCTGACATTAAATGTGGTCCGCAGATAGGACAGATAGTCTTCATAGCGCATTGAACCTGAATAGTTCTCCCAGTACATGCGTACGTAGTATTCATACTCCTGCGAACCTTGTGCGTACACGACCTCTACTGACGTAGCTGTGGCATAAGGATATGGATACGATGGGAAAAATGAACTACTGTTATCTGAGTCGCCATGATACATCGGCTGCTGCGGCCATGACCGTCCATACGAGCTTCCAGATCCCTGGGAGTCATGTGTGCTCATCCTCTCAAAATCAGACAACATGTCTTGATAGCTGGTACTGTCTGCAACCGAACTTCCATAGTAGGGATCCCAATGATCAGCTGCCCGTCTCGTCCCTGCGGGTGGAGCACCGTGGTCCTCATCTTGCGTGGCATGTGTGAAGTGCTGCTCCTCTGTCCATGCGCCATGTTGACGGCCCCCACGACCTCTACTATGACCACTGTTGTACTCTCTGCCACCAGCATTAGTATTCTGACGAGGACTCCGCTGGTCACCTTGAGAACCACCACCTCCATGGGATGAAGACCCTGTCGGTGTACTATCAGCATCGGAGTCATGACTCCCACTAATGCGGGGCTCAACAGAGGGCTCGAGAGTGTCGTCATCTGCATTGGTATCTAATGTCTCCATGTCTGCAATATCTATCGGATTTAATGGTGGTCCCTTGTCCTTCTTGCTGGTGAATAATGTGGTCCATGATGATTTTTTCTTCTGTGGAGCAGGGGGCGACTTACTTGCTGCATGTTGTGTCCCTCTAGATGCCTGAGAAGCAGAAGCATGTTTAGATAATTTTTCAATTTACTTTCTATTGTGTAAGTCTGTACGTATACCTGAGAAGACTGATTGGGTGCCTTAGCCTTAGATGTTGAGCGTCGGGGCGCAGCAGACTGAGATGGTTGTTTCGATGCTACCGAAGACTACACAATTGAAAGAAGAATATATTCAATTACCAATGAATTATATATTAACAAATGTAGAAATGACAATATAACTTCACCTCTCTAAATGAGGAACTCCCCCTAGCCTCTCTTGAAGTGGATAACCCTCTTGGTTCCGCAGATATTGAATGCCGCGGTACAGCATCTCGGGACCACTGTTCTCCCGCAATGTTGTCATTTGTCGGACCGACCTGTAATATATTGCTATCATACATCAATATATGACTATGCTATCTAATGAAATTTGCGATTCGATTTTCATGTATTAATTCACCTGAGGTGGCTCTTGACGCTCAATTAATGGGGGTTGGATCAATCGCTCCCATGCTGTATCATCGTACGCATACGATGTGTCTCCACCCCCAATGACGAGGTCTTCATCTAAATTAATTTCATCATCACGTCCCGTTGCTGAGTCGTCACCACCCAAATGCACATGGGTGTCATCTCCCTCCCCGACTGCCTCTTGTACAGCTGATACGAGAAAAGTATTAGGCAGTGGTGTCTCGCCAGGTTCTTCAGCCTCCTCGTCCAATTCTGCCTCACCACGCTCGGTTGTGGCTCTTGCAACCCATGCTACCATAGGGTCATCATCGTCTCGCAGGTACAGAGCATCCGTTGGGTCGTAATCTCCCTCTCCTCTCCTTGTATCCATTTGTACATGCCGGACCTTTAGCCTCATGTTGTAATGAACATACACCATTTTGTCTAGCCTGCGGTGTGTTAGCCTATTCCTCAGCTTAGTATGCAAGAAGGAGAACGCCGACCAATTTCGCTCACACCCACTCGACGAGGATGTTTGCGATAGAACTCTCATTGCGATCTTCCTTAATACGGGTGCACTTGTGCCGTAATTTAGCCACCACTCAGCTACGTTTAAGACAGATCACGTACAATATAATAATTAGATGTAAAAATTACTTCTCGAGATATAGAAGGTACATTGTGAAGACACATTACCTGGGTCGAGTCTATCACGACTGGCCATGGCATTAGGTGTCGCAAATGAACCAATTCCCTCTCTAAATGTTTTCATCTGCATTATCAAAAAATATGAAGTGTATATTTCATTTAATATTGTCAATGTTAAAATATCCAATTATACCTCATTCAACGCATCAGCAGCATCTGTTGGGGTGAAAGACAATCGGTCTACCACAATGTTGACCGATTCTATCAACGTATCGTCATAAGCAAGGGCCCGAGCATATTGGAAGGCCGGATGTAGATAGTACGCTGCAATCGTAAGACAATGAATTACATATTAGTATCAACTGAAAATCACAGCTCATTGATTGGACGAGAATGTAAGTGTTTACCTGCCATGTGAAGATCGCGGCTCATTTGTCTGTCCCATCTGTCCTCCACAATCTCTAGAATGGTGGGTCCATATTTTTTGGATGTTGTAAGGATCTTCCGCTTGGCTGCTTCTATTTTGCTGTACACCAACCCCATGGTTGGTACTCTATCCCCATCCACGCATCGTAGAACCTCATACAGTGGCTCTATCAATGACACTAATACCTTCACTCTATCCCAAAAATTCGAGGTGTTGACAATCCCCTCGACCTCCGCCCCTTCACGTGAAGCAGCAAAAGAGGAACTCAGCCAGGTCTCACCTCTAAACATTTGCTTCAACCCATCTTTGTGCTTCAATAGGCTCTGCAATGCGATGTAGTTGGTGGCAAATCGTGTGATGCCAGGCCTCAACAGTTCGCCGCCACAGTGCTCCCTCATCCATGCCAATACAAGTGTGTGGTTGTAGATATATTTCGTGATTTTTTGTGCCACCTCGACCACAGATTTTACCATACGAAGCTGCCCAATCTCCTTCAGCATCAGATCTACACAATGTGCTGCACAAGGGGTCCAGAAAATGTGCCGTTTTTTCTTTATTAGCTCCTCCCCAGCCTTCTTATAGTTCGACCCATTATCAGTCACCACTTGTATAATATACTCCTCCCCAATCTCAGTCACCACTTGCTCCATCAATGACAAAATATATTGGTGACTGTGAATTTGACCAGACGCATCCACTGATTTGTGAAAGAATACATGTCTGTCACAATAAACAAGGAAGTTGATCAGGCTAGATTTTGTGGTACCTGACCATCCATCACACATCAGTGTGACTCCGTACTTTGTCCATTTCTGCTTGAATGAGTCAATGTAACTCTTGATCTCAGCAACTTGTTCATCAAGGTATACGCCAGCCAATTCTCTCGCTGTAGGTGGCTGCACGTGTAGCCCAAGGACCTGTGCTTCCTGAAACATTGGCTTGTAGTAAGGGCTATTGGCTGCATTGAAAGGCAGACTCGCGTGGTGCCACCATTTTGCAACAGCTTGACCAAGTTTCCATTTAGGTCCCTTCTGGCCATACGCATCGTCCATCCTCGTTTGCTTACCATGCTCTCGGGATAGTGCACCGGGCTCCACATCTTCAATGTTGATCGATTGTGTCCTTTTTCTTTGTGTCCCCGAGTCACCAGTCAATAAACTCCTTATGCCTCGTGATTGTCGAGTCGTAGATGAACCACCACTCCCTGATGCTCCGGTCCTCGCCGCCTCGCGACTACGGACTACAGTCTCCTCGGGATGTCTTGACTCTTCCCTACTCTGACGTACTGCCTCACGAAACTGGGCTTCGTATGGATCGTTCACAGTGACATACACATCAGGCTGCTCAGTACGTGCTTGTTCGTCTTCGTGGCTTCAGCGATAGGCAGTGGCGGAGCCAGAAATATTTGAAAGGGGGGGGGGCAAATATAATTAATATAATAAAAATTATTTATTTTCATTCAAATAGAAGACATTTTACAAGTGAGTTGTTTACGACAGATCTTCATATTCTGAAAGCGTTATATTATTGTCTCATTGTCAACACTCTCGAATGCCTCCTTGTCAATATATGTCACAAAATTAGCATTCATCTATTAATCACCACAAAAATTACTTCAGCTTCAAAATCAGGTGTATTGTTTCCGATGAGTGGGAGTTGGATTTGTATTATATACTCGAGATAATGAATCACAAATATGAATAACTGAGAGGGAGAATCAGGTTAAGCTACTGAGACATGCAAAATTTTCGTGATTGAAAATACACGAAACAAGAATTAAAAAAAAAAGATAAAATCAAAGTCCTGAATGAAATGTCTTCCCCAGGTAAAATCCCATGATAAAGCCCTACGATTCTAGCAAAAGTCACCAAATAGATAACAGGAGAACTGAGCAAGGGAGAAAACTCACTGTATTGACATAGAAACTCGTTAGAGTGGAGTGGGGTGTGGGGGGGGGGGCAGACGTGCGGATCAGAGAGACCTTCTACAAGCCTGCAAATCAACCATGTGCACAGCCCGATAGCTTTTTTTATTTATGCTCAACCATCAAAAAATAACCCTACATAGCTACAGACAAAGTTTTTAAGTCGACAGCCGCAATACCTTTTTACGGTTCTACTATACTGCTTTTATCCTCTCTGCCTCTTTTAAGTTTCTATCTTACAAAAGAAAATCACCATCGTCCATTTACGGTTAAACAACCAACCAATGAATGTGGGTGATAAATATCCACCATCAGTAGATATTTTAACTTAATCGTAAAACCTAGATATCCACCATCGATATACATCTAATAGGCCCAAAAAATCTAACAGGGGTGGGGGGCAAATGCAAAGAGAGAGAGAGAGAGAGAAGAATTTACCAAGTCAAGGCCCCCCCTTGACCCCCCGGGCTCCGCCATTGGCGATAGGTTTTTTTACAAAATTAGCAAAAAGTTAGAAAAATTAGAAAAAAATAAAAATAGAATTAAAATATATTTTGTAACTGCTTAGTTCTTAAATTCCAGTAGAATAACATAAATAGTTACAAAATGGGGTCGACTTGCCAAATCCGTTGTGGCAAAGCTACCAGAGCCGTGTGTACATATGAGCTAGTATAAATAAGAAGAGATGCCATAGAAATGGCCATGATTTTGTGGCTCAATCGTTCTCTCCTGTTCCACTTCTTTAACTCCATTCTTCCCTTCGATCCCCTGTTCCACCATCTCTAGCCCAATTCCCAGTTCCGATGTTGTCCTTCGTTCACCACGGTGTCTCAGAGAACCAGGAGCTCCTCTACTGGTCATCTGCCGGAGGGAATCGACGGAGAACCGCGTAGGCAACGTGACAAATTGGTGTCTGGGCTGCCCCCCTGCTCCGATCCCGTATCAACCACGTTGATGGCTTCCAGTTCACCTGATTCAATTAAAGATGCCTTGCACGTATTCCAGTTGGTTTTGTATCCTTCATCGAGTCCCATGGGTTGCTTAGTAGACTACGGCAAACTGGGCCAGTTCTTGATTACTAGAAGCAATTTTAGAAACTGTGCAACAAGGTCTCGGGCATCGTCTCTGAGGAGCATCTCTTGGCCACTTACCTTGTAATGGGTTGAAAGATGAGATTTCTTGTGAGGTACGGTCCTTTCAACCCAAAATTCTTGTGCACGCTGTGGAGCTAGCCCACATTCAAGAAGCTAAAGTCCTTTCCAAGCGGCGTTGTATGCCTCAACCATCTTCTTCACCTCCCCTCCTACCAACCCCGCATAAAATACCCAACCCACAGGTGAGGAGCTTGACACAGCAGCAGCTCCAGGAAAGGAAATCCAAGGGCCTTTGCTTTAATTGTGATGATAAATGGGTGCAAGGTCATATTTGTCATGCCCAGAGATTATTCTTTATCCAGTTAATTTCTGAAGAGGAGGAATATACTACTGTCACTATAACCGATCCAATTGCGCATGAAGAAGAGCAATTTAGCAGCCTTGACAGTACCTCTTCTATTTCTTCTCAGTCAATGAATGGGCTTTCTTTGCCAGGCACAATGAAAATTTTGGGACAGATATCTGGTGTATCCTTGATTGTGCTGATTGATAATGGGAGTGCTCATCGTTTTATTGATTCTTCAATTGTGCATAGATTGAATCTGTTAGTTTCCAAATTGAATAAACAGTCTACGAAGCTGGCCTCCAGGCAGCAGATATATTCTGAGGGGTTATGTTCTGGTGTACCCCTCCAGCTCCCAGGTATCACCTTCACCCCAGATTTCTTGGTATTGCCTCTGGGTGGCATTGATATGGTTATGGGTGCTACATGGCTTCAACTGCTGGGGGATATCACTAAAAACATCAAGGAAATGACAATGTCTTTCTTTTGGATGGGAAAGCCACATCACTTCCGTGGCTTATTGAATGATCAAATGCATCTCATATCAGGGTCTAAATTTCACAAAGAGCTCCAACATGCTAAGGCTATTTACTCCATTCAGCTATTTTCAGTTGAGGATAGCACTTCTGCCCACACAAAATTTTCTTCCTACCACCCATACATTGCTACCTTGCTGCAAACATACTCTTCCATTTTTGAAGAGCCTAAAAGGTCTTACGCTTGCTAGAAAATATGACCATACCATTCCTCTTATTGACAAATCAAAAGCCATTTCAGTCCCTCCTTATGACCATACCATCCTATTTTCTTTTATATATACAGTGGTACTCACTTTAAAAAAATACGATAGTACTTTGAATAATAAGACTTCCAAGCTATGGTTATCGAGGGAAAATAAATCTCTGCAAAAAAGAAAAATAGAGGGTGGATATATGAAAACTGAGAAATAAGTCAAGAAATTTGGTAGGGGGATTTTCTATGTCAATAAAATAGGCCACCAACTCATTTGCATGGACACTATATCCTATCTGTTAAATAAGTTCAAGATTTGTCACTTTCTATATGTTATCTCAAATTAAGTCCAGAGCAACCATATGCTTGATCATTTTAACATTGTGTTTAAACAAGTAGCTTATTTTTATCAATTTAATTTACAACAACATAAGAAACAGGTAAGTGTAAAAATATGTATCTTACATGCATAATTAAAAACCGGGATAATTACTTGTATACCCTTGAAAAAAATTGAATTACCACTATACCCCTACTTTTATGGAATCTACCTGTATACCCTTAAATTCTTTTAACCAGAACTGTGGTGCCCATGGGGTTACATTAGCAACAGATGGCCGTAATAATGCACATGAAGGGACCGTTTTACCCCAGGGTAGAGAGAAAGGCGGGGAGGGGGGATGCCGGAGAGGGTCTCCCCCTCCAATGTCAGTGTAGATAGAAAAAGAGGGGGAGGGAGAGAGTGATACACACCCACACAGAGAGAAATAGAGAGACCAGTGGACATAGAAAAAGAGGGGGAGGGAGAGAGTGATACAAGGAGAGAGAGAGAGAGCTACGCGGGAGAGCATCTAGCCAGGGATGGATAGAGAGAGAGAGGTGGGGAGGGGAGATGTCGGAGGAGGTCTTCCCCTCTGCCGCCGGTGCAAATAGAAAAAGAGGGGGAGGGAGAGAGTTGTGAAAGTTCAGAAATAGGGAGAAGAATATGGCACAGGTTACCCTCCCAAGATGAGAGGTGGTTGCTTATATAATCTGGGTAACATGTTACAGGTGAAGGGATCTGAATTGATTCCTTCATTACTAGAACAACTATGTACAAAGGATAAAGTGTAACAGTCATAGGGGATAAAATAGATGGGTACACAGTAGAACAGAGTCCACATCTATTAGCGAGATATTCACACGCAGTCCTCATCCTGGGAGGCGGCGGCTTTGCTCCGAGAAGATGGTTCAATACACCCCCGCAAGCTCAACTCAGAGCTGGTGATGTTGAGTTTGGATCACAATAGTTGGAAGCGTTGCCGAGACAGTCCCTTGGTGAGCACGTCGGCCAATTGGTCTTGCGTAGAGATGTAGCAAACTTGAAGAAGAACCCTAGCAACACGTTCACGTACGAAATGGTAATCAATCTCGATGTGTTTCGCACAGGCATGAAAACTGGATTAGCCACAAGGTACGTGGCGCCCAAGTTATCGCACCAAAGAACAGTAGAAGCAGTGAGGGGAATGCTCATTTCTTTGAGAAGAGACTCGATCCAAATGCATTCAGAAGTAGCATTGGCAATACTCTTATACTTGGCTTCCGTACTAGACCGAGTGACAGTCGGCTGTTTCTTCGAGCTCCAAGAGATCAAATTGCTACCAAGGAAGATGGCATAGCCGCCAGTGGAGCATCGATCGAGGGGGCAGCCAACCCAATCAGCATCGGCAAAGGCCTGAAGAGACAGAGGACCGTCGATAGAAGAGAAGCCCGTGTGAGATGGTGAGCTGGAGGTATCTCAAGATGAGCTTCATGGTGGCCCAGTGATCACCCGTGGGGGCATGCATATGTTGACAGACTTTATTGACTGAGAAGGAAATGTCTAGTCTGGTAAGAGTGACATATTGTAGGGCACCTACAATGCTTCGATACTCAGAGGGATCTTTAAGCAAGGAAGGTGCCGCAGTAGATAAAGTGGTAGCAACCGGTGTGGAGACAGGTTTGCAGGAATCCATTTTGGCATGTCGAAGCACCTCTAAAATGTAGTGAGATTGAGTTAAGAGCACACCTTTAGGATGAGGAGCCAGGTCGATCCCAGGGGAAAATCTTGCAGTGCCAAGGTCCCGAACAGCAAACTCGCTGCTAAGGTTAGATAGACGAGGAGCTACTGCAAGTAACTAGAATATCATCCACATCCACAAGAACATAGACCTTGTGAAAGGAGGTGACATTATAAAATAGCGAGGCATCCGTTTTTGACCCGATAAAACCCAAAGCTTGAAGATTTATTGCTTAGTCCGGAGAACCAGGCCCATGGCGCCCGACGAAGGCCATAAATTGAGTGATGTAATTTGCAAACATGCCCAGGAAATTGTGGATGTGAGAAACTGGGAGGTTGTTCCATGAAGACAATCTCTTGGAGGAAGTCATGTAAAAAAGCATTGGAAATGTCTAACTGTCGTATGTGTTGGGGATGTGTACCTGAAGCGGAAGCCATCCCACCGAGGAGGAAGACGACGAGGAAGACGATCCACGCTCACGAACACCGGGAAGGGAGCGACCGGAACCCACGTTTCTCCCTCTGGTTTCCTCTCTCTATCTCACGTACTGTATGTGTGTGTGTAACCTAATGGGGAGTTGCACACTCATGTAGAGAGGAGGGACCAGTCCCAATTGGGCTTAAGCAGGATCCCACCCATAACAGGATCCTAATGGACACTAAATGGGTTCAGCCCATTAACATATTCCTTTAACTGGACTTAATGGTGTGGTAAGAGTGTGTAGCCCAATGACAAGTGGACCATTATATTGGGATAACCCAACATTCTCCCACTTGGTTCATCTTGTCACAAACATATCAAATATTCCTTTCGAAAACATACATATAACATAGACATACATATAGTTTAAAAGACACTTGAAGATTTGATAGTGGGCCTACACCCGAAGGGAAAAATACGATACATGCGCGCATGATTAAAACAAAACCACACACCATTCCAGCTAATAGAATCTGAAGAAGTTCAAGTATAGTAAATCAAATGACACGAGTCATGGCGGTAAATGTATTCTAATCACACACCACCTTCCATGTACCACAATGCCACCAACTTACTACAACTGAACACTGAAACTGAATTAATAGATAAACTCAAACTTAATGTTTATCTACTGGTCACCACTTAAGCATACATTCTGCCAACCATAATCCATAACCAACATGTATATACAACAAATGGAGTAGGCAGAAAACAAAAAGAAGAATCATGATATAAATGTGATCACAAATAACTGTAAGTGTCATAACATATCAAGAGAACTAACAAGACCTATCTTAATCACATGACTACAAAATGTGCTAGCAGGTAGTCCCTTAGTGAGTGGGTCAGCAATCATAAGATCTGTCCCAATATGTTCTATAGACACTTCATGATTCTTCACTCTATCTCTAAGAGCAAAATACTTAATATCCAAGGCTCTACCACCCTTGGATGCCTTATTATTCTTAGAGAAGAAGACCGCAGCGGAATTGTCACAATAAATCTTGATAGGTCTTGAGATGAAATCAATAAATGGTAGAAATGTGAGCAAGTTCCGCAACTGAATGGCCTGTCCACTAGCCTCAAAACAAGCAATGAACTCAGCTGCCATAGTGGAAGTCACTGTCATACTCTGTTTCTCACTACACCAAGTAATGGCCCCCCCTGCCAAGAGGAAGATATAGCCTGTAGTAGACTTCCTCGTGTCAAGGCAACCACCAAAATCAGCATCAGAATATACAATGACCTCCAACTGATTTGACCTCATGTATGTGAGCATATAATCCATAGTCCCTTTCGAATAACGCATGACTTTCTTGGCAGCCTTCCAATGATCCAAACTTGGGTTGCTTTGGTACCTGCTAAGCATACCCACAGCAAAAGTAATATCTGGACGTGTACAAGTCTGAAGGTACATCAGGCTCCCAACAGCTGAAGCATAAGGAATAAGCTCCATCTGCTGCCTTTCTAAGTCATTCTTAGGACACTGTAAATCACTGAATTTATCTCCTTTCACAATAGGTACTTTATCGGGTGCACAGAATTACATGTTGAACATTTCCAAGATCTTTGAGATGTAAACTTTTTGAGAAAGACCAAGTGTACCTGAAGGTCTATCTCTGGTGATTTCAATGCCTAAGACATAACATGCATCACCCATATCCTTCATCTCAAAGTTCTTAGAAAGAAAAGTCTTAGTTTCATGCAACAAACCAATATCACTACTAGCGAGCAAGATGTCATCCACATACAAAAGCAAGATAATGAATTTACTCCCACTGACCTTTAGGTATAAACATTCATCAATGATGTTTTCCTTAAACCCAAAGGATAAAATGATTTCACTAAACTTTATGAACAATTGACGGGAGGCTTGCTTAAGTCCATAAATAGATTTCTTTAATTTGCATACCAAGTGTTCTTTTCCCTTAGCATGAAACCCCTGAGGTTGCTCCATATACACTTCTTTATCTAGGTCCCCATTGAGAAATGCCGTTTTCACATCCATTTGGTGTAACTCTAAATCAAAATGAGCTACTAAGGCCATGACTAACCTGAATGAGAGCTTCTTAGAAACTGGAGAGAAGGTCTCATCATAGTCAATGCCCTCCCTCTGAGTGAAACCTTTAGCCACCAATCTGGCCTTATGTCTCTCAACTTTACCTTTAGAGTCCACTTTAGTTTTGAATACCCATTTGCATCCAATAAGTTTGGACCCTTTAGACAAGTCAACGAGATCCCAGACTTAATTTTTAGCCATTGAGTCAAGCTCTTCCTTCATGGCTTCAAACCAATAGGTGGACTTTTCACTTTTCATGGTTTGTGAAAATGTCACTGGATCATCAATGTCACCCCTGTCTACATGATCCTCCTGTAGGTATACTAAAAACTCATCAGATATGGCAGGTCTCCTAACTTTCTCAGATCTGCGTAGTGCTGGCCCCCGATCCACCTGAGGAGGTGGTTGGTCAACTATTGCAGCATCTTCTGGCTCTGGAGCCACTTGAGGTGGACCAACTACAACTTCTTGTTCCCTCTGAATATCATTCTGAGGAATGAATATAGGAACAAAGCTGTCAGTTGTTACAGATATTTCAACTTGATCATGTAACTCCTCAAAAGAAATCTCTCGAGAAGGTCCACTCCCACTAACTCCGCCATCCTCAAGAAACCTTGCCTTATCTGTTTCTATAATGATGGGAACATGTGATGGACAATAGAATCTATACCCTTTTGATCTTTCCGGATAACCAATGAAGAATCCACTAGTTGTCCTAGGATCAAAAGCCTTTTCTTGTGAGTTATATGGTCTGGCCTCAGCTGGACATCCCCAAGTGCGCATATAGCTCACAGAAGGTTTCCTATCACTCCACAACTCATAGGGAGTTTTAGGAGCAGCTTTAGTAGGAACCTTATTCAAAATGTGTACAGCTGTCTTTAAGGCCTCCCCCCACAAAGACAAAGGAAGGGTAGAGTGACTTAACATTGTCCTAACCATTTATTTAAGTGTTCGGTTCCTTCTTTCTGCAACTCCATTCTGATAAGGGCTGCCAGGAGTAGTGTACTGAGGTACAATACCCTCTTCTTTAAGGAACCTAGCTAATGGTCCAGGCCTTTGTCCCATCTCTGTATACCTACCATAATACTCACCACCCCTATCAGATCTGACTACCTTAATAGATTTTCATGATTGTTTCTGTAATATCCCGGACCTTTCGGATCCTTCTTCATGGGTCCCGGATCTAGTTTTCGGAGTGTCCGGCTCCGTTGTGTCCGAAATTTCGTTTCGGACATCTTTCGTGTTCGGATCGGCGCGATCCGGAGTCGTTTCGGAGGCCCGGAGGCGTTCCGCGGCTTTTTCCGCGCGTGTTTTCCGATTTCCGGTGTGTGTTTCGGCTTTTTCTTCGGACGCTCGCTGCGGGCGAACCGGGCAGTTCCCCGAGGCACGAGTGGTACCGTTGCGATCGGTGCGTTCCGAGGATTCCGGAAATGTATTTTTCTAATTTTCGGTATTTTTCCGAAAAATCGGATTTTCTATATATTCCCATTTTCTTTTCTTTTCTTTTTCTTCTTTTCTCTTTTCTTCTTCTTCCTTCCTCTCTCTCCCTCACGCGACCGTGGCCGGCTCTCTCCCTCCTTCTCTCCCGTTCGACCGTGCCGACCCCCGTTCCGGCTGCAGACGGCGGCGGTGCGACGGCGCGAGGACGTGGGTGACGTGGTGGCGATCGTGCGGGCATACGGCGAGCGTGGGAGGCGTGGAGAGGCGAGATTCTAGCGGCGTTCTTCGCGACTTCGAGCTCGGATCGGAGCGTTTCGTCGCGGACCGGAGGTAGGGTGACGTTCCTTAGCCTCATGTCTTCCTTCCCCGTGAGTTTCAGCTCGAGACGAGGTCGAGAGGGGTTTATTTTGAGCCGGGAAGGGTCGATCATGCCGCGGGGTGAGTTCGTCCGATCCATCGTTTTGAGCCCCGATTTCACGGTTTAAGGGCGTAGGAGCATGCTAGGGGGCTTGGGGGTTCTTCTCTCGCCATTTCCCCCTCCGTGGGGTTTGTTTTGAGGCCGATTGGGCGATTCCGGTGAGGTTCGCCATTTTCTCGCCGGTGAGCGATGTGCGGTCGAACCAGTGGCCGCACAACCCCTATGCGGTTCCGTTCGGACCGTTCATCGGCTCGGCGCGCTTTGGGTGAGGCTTGGCGCGCAGTGGGCTTGAGCGGTCTATCGTGGGACCGCATATCCTAATGTGCGGCCCCACAGCTACCGCCCAACCCCAAGGGTTTTGACCGTTGGTTGTGACCGTTGTGCAGTGCTCTGGGATGTGCGGCCAGGAGCTGACCGCATAACCCCTTGCACGGCCAGGTGCTGGCCGTACATCCCCTAGCGCTATGGTTGGATGTGCGGTCTGGCCCTGACCGCACAACACCTGAACGGCTAAGCCGTAGCCGCCCTTCCCCAAGTGCGGCTAAGGACTAACCGTCCAGGCTTTTTACCGTTGGGAGACGAGCGGCCAGTAGGTGACCGTTCCTCACCCACGTGCGGTCAAGAGTTGGCCGCACATCTGTTTGAACGGTCCTGTGTTGGCCGTTTATCCGTCGTTTGGACCCTGGGTGGAACGGTCCTGATATGACCGTTCTAATCCTTGTGCGGTCCCTGTGTGACCGCACATCCCTGAGCGGCCCAGTGTGGACCGTTCAAGGGTACGGGTTGCGTCGGTGTGTCTCTCGTCGTACAGAGTGTACCGGGAGATGTTGTTGGCAGCTGGTCACCGTGCGTCGGTGTTGGTACAAGGAGCGTTCCTCGTACCTGCAGTTGCACCGTTGTTTTCCGAGACTTGAGAGTCTACTCCTTCTGTGACCCTCCACTAGTCGTAGCCTACTAGTACGCGTGTGCTAGTCGCACCAGGGAGTGGTGTACGGGCTGACCTTTAGAGACGGTTTGTGGACCGGTTACCGTTGGGCCCCACGTCTTGCAGCCAGAGTCCGGCTGAGGGGAAAACCGGTCAGAGGGCCAGACCAGGGACGCGCGGTCTGTGTGTGCACACGTGGTTGGGGGCGGTTGGACCCACGTCGACGGGCGTGACCCCAGCTAGTCACTTGTTGTAGTTACTTGTACGGTGTTTGCGCCTCGGGTAGGACCTACCATGTCAGGCGGTTCACCTGCGGTGCGGTGTAAGACGTCAGGGGACGCTACCGGCTGTGCTTCTAGTGGGTGGTACTCCTGTTGAGTACGGAGTGTCAGACTGTCAGTCGTGTGTTTCCGACCTTCGGGTTTTGACGGTTCGACCGTTGAGTTTCGGTCTTCTCGTACCGTGGCACGTGTGTCGGTTTGCGTGCCGTTAGGGTCTAGTTCTGTAGAGTACAGGGCTTTCCTTTCCGAGGTACCTTTCTACCGCTAGAGTAGTGGTTTCTCGTTTTTCGAGGTAGGGTTCGAGTGATCCCTACTGAGTCTTGTTCCGAGACTCATTCCCTGCGTGTTTTCACCGTGTTTCAGGTGAGGCGCCACCTTCGGGGAGCGTGTCTGGAGCGCAGCGGAAGCGTGGTGCGGGTGCCCAGAGGTAGTGCCAGAGGTCAGAGCCGGGGGATGCCCCGTGTAGCTGTACTTTTCTTTCTTGTCACTGTACTAGTCGTGGACTACTGTTGCTGTTGTTGTTATTTTATTGTGGACCATGTAAAATGTTAATTCATTTCCTGCTTAATATCATAACTGTTTAATTTCTGCAATTATTTGTGATGCTTGTGTAGTTTCCACACCATCCTTTTAACCCTTCCGAGTCTTCGGGCTCGTGGGTGGCGGTGCGAGTCTCGGGTTATCGGGCCTTCCCGGTAATCGGATTCTCGGGTCGTTACAGCTGGTATCAGAGCGCGGTTGTGGAATTACATGAGAATCATAGGTAATTGTATTGGTCCACTAGTCCACAACGATGATGTACATGTGACGCTGGCATTGGGCACCGCGTGTTTTATTCTGACCTTCCGTTTCTGTGTTTTCTGTCTTGTGCTTAAGGAGCGAGGATGGCGCCGAGGAGGAGTTCTCGCTCTCAGCAGGGGCAGTCGGCTGGAGGTCAGGAGATCCAGCAGGGGGTCCAGAGGGACCAGGAGGAGCATAGCAGAGTTCCGGGAGCTACCGAGGCCGCGGATGCTGCGAGGGCTCCGGGGGCCGAGGGTTTTCTCCGTGGCATGTACCATCTCATGGCTCAGCAGTTCGGCGGAGAGGCCGGTGAGGGCTCGTCAGTCAGGGGTGGGCCAGGCCGAGCAGTGAGGGATTTCATGCAGTTTCATCCACCTTACTTTAGCGGCCAGGCAGACCCTGATGCGGCTCGTGATTGGCTTGATGAGATGGAGCGGGTGTTCAGTTCTGCGAAGAGTGCTGTCGAGGACAGAGTGGTGTTGGCCTACAACCAGTTGCAGGGTACGGCTCGGAGGTGGTGGTCTTCCGAGTGGAAGACGTCCTTTCAGCTTCGTCCGCTTGAGCAGATCGAGTGGGATGACTTTGTCAGTGCTTTCGAGCGTACGTACTGTCCAGATATTGTTGCTACGCAGCGGATGCGGGAGTTTCTGGAGCTGGTGCAGGGTGACATGTCCGTGTTGCAGTACAGGGCCCGATTTGTCGAGCTGGGTCGGTACGCACCTCATATCATGGAGCATGAGAGGGTGAGGACGACGCAGTTTGTGCAGGGCTTGAGGCTGGAGCTGAGGCACCATCTGATCGCGAATGGGGCCACTGATCTCGAGACGGCGTCTCGTGTTGCGATTTCCTTGGAGATGGATATGCAGAGGACTCGAGGACCGATCAGCCAGGGGCAGTCTGTGTCAGGTCGCAGCCAGCAGTCGGCTACTCAGCAGCAGGGTTTCTTTCAGTCTGCGTCGGGTGGTTCAGGAGTACCGGCATCGGCAGCTTCGGTGACAGGATCTGCGTCCTTCGGCTCGAAGGTCAAAAAGTTCTTCAAGAAGGGGTTCGGCAAGAAGAAGTCCAAGGATCAGGGGCAGGCTTCATCGGGCAGTGTGCAGCAGCCGTTTCCTTTGCAGCGACAGGGATCGGTGGGTGGATCGCGAGGACCTTGTCCACGGTGTAGTGGGACCCACCCAGGCAGGCAGTGCACGGCGCCGATCATCTGTTTTCGGTGTGACCAGCCAGGGCACATGGCGCGTGACTGTCCTCAGAGGCCGCCGCAGCAGCAGGTTTCCCAGCAGCAGCAGCAGCAGGGACAGTATCCGCCGCTACCCAGGTCAGCTAGTGTGGGAGGCAGGCAGAGAGCTCGTGGCCAGATCACGCACTTGACCAGGGCAGAGGCAATGGCGTCGCAGCTCGTGGAAGGTACCGTTCAGATTTTGGGTTGTGCGGCTCGGGTTTTATTTGATTCTGGCGCGTCTCATTCGTTCATTTCGGAGGATTTCGCGTCGAGCGTCGAGGAGCCGGTGACCCAGTTGTCCTGTGATTTGGCTGTGGAGTTGCCTTCGGGTGACTTTATGGTCACTCCGTATTGCTTCGACCAGGTTCCGGTGTGGATCGATGGGCGGAGTATGCCAGGCAGGTTGTATGCGTTGCAGCTTCGGGATTACGACGTGATTCTAGGCATGGATTGGCTCGAGACTCATGGAGCGGTGGTGGATTGTGGGATGAAGAGGGTCTACTTCCAACATCCGAGCAAGAGGACCTTCTATTTCCAAGGTATCCGTTCCGCCTCTTCTCGATTTCTTATCTCTGCTATTCGAGCCCGTCGATTGCTTGATTCAGGTTGCCAGGGTTTTCTCGCGTCTGTGGTTGTGTCTGACCGGATGGAGCCGAATGTCGAGGACATTGCGGTGGTGTGCGAGTTTCCCGATGTTTTTCCTGAGGAGTTGCCTGGATTACCTCCCCAGCGGGAGATCGATTTCGTGATCGAGGTTGTACCTGGTACGGGACCTTTGGCGAAGGCTCCCTACCGTATGGCCCCCGCGGAGTTGAGGGAGTTGAGGGCGCAGTTGCAGGAACTGTTGGCCAAGGGGTACATTCGTCCGAGCTTTTCCCCTTGGGGTGCGCCCGTGTTGTTCGTGAAGAAGAAGGACGGTAGTCTGCGGCTGTGCATTGACTATCGGCAGCTGAATGACGTGACCATTAAGAACAAGTATCCGTTGCCGCGGATTGATGATTTGTTCGACCAGCTGCAGTCTGCGCGAGTGTTCTCGCGGATTGATTTGCGGTCCGGTTACTATCAGCTGAGAATTCGCGAGTCCGATGTGGAGAAGACTGCGTTCAGTACGAGGTACGGGCATTATGAGTTTCTGGTGATGCCGTTTGGGCTCACCAATGCCCCAGCAGCCTTCATGGACTTGATGCAGAGGGTGTTCCACCCGTATTTGGACCAGTTCGTGGTCATTTTCGTGGATGACATCCTTGTTTATTCGCGGTCTGCTGAGGAGCATGCGTACCATTTGGGTGTGGTGCTGCAGACGTTGCGAGATCACCAGTTGTATGCGAAGCTCAGCAAGTGCGAGTTTTGGCTCAGTGAGGTGCACTTTCTGGGGCACGTGATTTCTGGTGATGGCATTTCCGTGGATCCCGCCAAGGTCGAGGCTGTGATGCAATGGCCGAGGCCGAGGTCGGTGACGGAGATCCGGAGTTTCTTGGGGCTTGCGGGTTATTATCGCCGGTTTATCCAGGATTTTTCCCGCATTGCGACCCCGATGACGAGGCTCACGCGGAAGGATGTGCCTTTCGTCTGGTCCGAGGAGTGTGAGCAGAGCTTTAGGGAACTGAAGAGATTGCTCACCTCGGCTCCGGTGTTGGTTTTGCCTTCTGGATCGGGAGGTTTTGTGGTGTGTACAGATGCTTCCGGCGTCGGATTGGGTGCTGTTCTGATGCAGCATGGTAGAGTGGTGGCTTATGCATCTCGGCAGCTAAAGCCCCATGAGGAGAACTACCCTACCCATGACCTTGAGTTGGCGGCAGTGATCTTCGCGCTGAAGATCTGGAGGCATTATCTGTACGGTGAGAAGTTCGAGGTGTTCACTGACCATCAGAGTTTGAGGTATGTGTTCTCGCAGAGAGATCTGAACCTCAGACAGAGGCGTTGGATGGAGTTCATGAAGGACTATGACTTCACCCTGTCTTATCAGCCGGGCAGGATGAATGTCGTCGCCGATGCCTTGAGTAGGAAGGTCGTGATCAGTACCTTGATGCTGAGGAAGTGGAGGCTCTGGGAACAGGTGCCCGAAGTATCTTTCAGGCTCAAGATTCCCCAGGAGCCAGGGTTGGCAGTGCTTGCGAGTCTGACTGTCACTCCTGCTATTCGTCGTCAGGTGACAGAGGCTCAGCATGCGGACCCTGAGTTGCCCCGGATTCTTGCGATGGCTGATGTGGAGCTCGGCGAGGACGGTGCTGCGAGGTTTCGTGGCAGGCTGTACGTCCCAGCGGAGGAGCAGGTTCGTCGTGCGGTGTTACGCGAGGCTCATGGGAGCAGGTACACTGTGCACCCGGGTGCGACGAAGATGTATCGGAACTTGCGGAGGCAGTTCTGGTGGCCTGGCATGAAGAGAGATGTGGCCGAGTTTGTGGCCAGGTGCCTGATCTGTCAGCAAGTGAAGGCGGAGCATCAGCGACCAGGCGGTACTCTCCAGCCCTTGGATGTTCCTGCTTGGAAGTGGGACCATGTGACCACGGATTTTGTGGTGGGGTTGCCCAGAACCCCGACTGGGCAGGACAGTATTTGGTTGCTGGTGGATCGGCTGACGAAGGTGACGCGGTTGCTACCGGTCAAAGTCAGCTGGAGCGTGCCTAAGTTGGCTCGTCTTTATGTGGAGCGGATCGTGCCGTTGCATGGGGTTCCCATTTCGATCGTGTCGGATCGGGATCCGCGCTTCACTTCTGGATTCTGGAGGAGTTTCCAGCGAGCTCTTGGCACGGAGTTGGCATTTAGCTCGGCGTATCATCCGCAGTCAGATGGTCAGTCTGAGAGGACCATTCAGACTTTGGAGGACATGCTGAGATCCTGCTGCCTGGAGTGGCAGGGGAGTTGGATTCATCACCTACCGTTAGTGGAGTTTGCCTATAACAACAGCTTTCATTCGAGCATCGGCATGGCTCCTTATGAGGCATTGTATGGGCGTCCTTGTCGGACTCCACTTGATTGGTTTGAGGTGGGTGAGCGTGTTTTGACGGGACCGGAATTGGTGCAGCAATGTGTGGATGTTGTGCACCTGGTTCGTCAGAACATGTTGGCGGCCCAGAGTCGGCAGAAGAGCTATGCTGACCGTAGGCGGCAGCCCCTCGAGTTCGCCGTGGGCGATCATGTGTTCTTGAGAGTTTCTCCGATGAAGGGGGTGATGCGGTTTGGACGGCGTGGGAAGCTGAGTCCCCGCTATATTGGTCCTTTCGCGATTGTGGAGCGCATCGGTGAGGTTGCTTACCGGTTGCAGTTACCCTCTGAGTTGGCGTCGGTGCATGACGTGTTCCACGTCTCTATGTTGCGGAAGTATATGCCCGATGACTCTCATGTGCTCGAGTTTTCCGTTTGGCCTGAGGTGACTCCAGATCTTTCTCTCCCAGAGTTTCCGATCCGCGTGGAGGATAGGCGAGAGCAGCGCCTGCGGAACAAGGTTATTCCCTTGGTCAAGGTCGTGTGGCAACGACACTCTGGTGGTGAGGCTTCGTGGGAACGTGAGGACGAGATGCGTCAGCAGTTCCCGTATCTGTTTGAGTGAGTCTTCCTCTTCTTTCCCCTTGGGTTGTTCTCAATTTCGAGGACGAAATTCCTTAAGGGGGGAGGGCTGTAATATCCCGGACCTTTCGGATCCTTCTTCATGGGTCCCGGATCTAGTTTTCGGAGTGTCCGGCTCCGTTGTGTCCGAAATTTCGTTTCGGACATCTTTCGTGTTCGGATCGGCGCGATCCGGAGTCGTTTCGGAGGCCCGGAGGCGTTCCGCGGCTTTTTCCGCGCGTGTTTTCCGATTTCCGGTGTGTGTTTCGGCTTTTTCTTCGGACGCTCGCTGCGGGCGAACCGGGCAGTTCCCCGAGGCACGAGTGGTACCGTTGCGATCGGTGCGTTCCGAGGATTCCGGAAATGTATTTTTCTAATTTTCGGTATTTTTCCGAAAAATCGGATTTTCTATATATTCCCATTTTCTTTTCTTTTCTTTTTCTTCTTTTCTCTTTTCTTCTTCTTCCTTCCTCTCTCTCCCTCACGCGACCGTGGCCGGCTCTCTCCCTCCTTCTCTCCCGTTCGACCGTGCCGACCCCCGTTCCGGCTGCAGACGGCGGCGGTGCGACGGCGCGAGGACGTGGGTGACGTGGTGGCGATCGTGCGGGCATACGGCGAGCGTGGGAGGCGTGGAGAGGCGAGATTCTAGCGGCGTTCTTCGCGACTTCGAGCTCGGATCGGAGCGTTTCGTCGCGGACCGGAGGTAGGGTGACGTTCCTTAGCCTCATGTCTTCCTTCCCCGTGAGTTTCAGCTCGAGACGAGGTCGAGAGGGGTTTATTTTGAGCCGGGAAGGGTCGATCATGCCGCGGGGTGAGTTCGTCCGATCCATCGTTTTGAGCCCCGATTTCACGGTTTAAGGGCGTAGGAGCATGCTAGGGGGCTTGGGGGTTCTTCTCTCGCCATTTCCCCCTCCGTGGGGTTTGTTTTGAGGCCGATTGGGCGATTCCGGTGAGGTTCGCCATTTTCTCGCCGGTGAGCGATGTGCGGTCGAACCAGTGGCCGCACAACCCCTATGCGGTTCCGTTCGGACCGTTCATCGGCTCGGCGCGCTTTGGGTGAGGCTTGGCGCGCAGTGGGCTTGAGCGGTCTATCGTGGGACCGCATATCCTAATGTGCGGCCCCACAGCTACCGCCCAACCCCAAGGGTTTTGACCGTTGGTTGTGACCGTTGTGCAGTGCTCTGGGATGTGCGGCCAGGAGCTGACCGCATAACCCCTTGCACGGCCAGGTGCTGGCCGTACATCCCCTAGCGCTATGGTTGGATGTGCGGTCTGGCCCTGACCGCACAACACCTGAACGGCTAAGCCGTAGCCGCCCTTCCCCAAGTGCGGCTAAGGACTAACCGTCCAGGCTTTTTACCGTTGGGAGACGAGCGGCCAGTAGGTGACCGTTCCTCACCCACGTGCGGTCAAGAGTTGGCCGCACATCTGTTTGAACGGTCCTGTGTTGGCCGTTTATCCGTCGTTTGGACCCTGGGTGGAACGGTCCTGATATGACCGTTCTAATCCTTGTGCGGTCCCTGTGTGACCGCACATCCCTGAGCGGCCCAGTGTGGACCGTTCAAGGGTACGGGTTGCGTCGGTGTGTCTCTCGTCGTACAGAGTGTACCGGGAGATGTTGTTGGCAGCTGGTCACCGTGCGTCGGTGTTGGTACAAGGAGCGTTCCTCGTACCTGCAGTTGCACCGTTGTTTTCCGAGACTTGAGAGTCTACTCCTTCTGTGACCCTCCACTAGTCGTAGCCTACTAGTACGCGTGTGCTAGTCGCACCAGGGAGTGGTGTACGGGCTGACCTTTAGAGACGGTTTGTGGACCGGTTACCGTTGGGCCCCACGTCTTGCAGCCAGAGTCCGGCTGAGGGGAAAACCGGTCAGAGGGCCAGACCAGGGACGCGCGGTCTGTGTGTGCACACGTGGTTGGGGGCGGTTGGACCCACGTCGACGGGCGTGACCCCAGCTAGTCACTTGTTGTAGTTACTTGTACGGTGTTTGCGCCTCGGGTAGGACCTACCATGTCAGGCGGTTCACCTGCGGTGCGGTGTAAGACGTCAGGGGACGCTACCGGCTGTGCTTCTAGTGGGTGGTACTCCTGTTGAGTACGGAGTGTCAGACTGTCAGTCGTGTGTTTCCGACCTTCGGGTTTTGACGGTTCGACCGTTGAGTTTCGGTCTTCTCGTACCGTGGCACGTGTGTCGGTTTGCGTGCCGTTAGGGTCTAGTTCTGTAGAGTACAGGGCTTTCCTTTCCGAGGTACCTTTCTACCGCTAGAGTAGTGGTTTCTCGTTTTTCGAGGTAGGGTTCGAGTGATCCCTACTGAGTCTTGTTCCGAGACTCATTCCCTGCGTGTTTTCACCGTGTTTCAGGTGAGGCGCCACCTTCGGGGAGCGTGTCTGGAGCGCAGCGGAAGCGTGGTGCGGGTGCCCAGAGGTAGTGCCAGAGGTCAGAGCCGGGGGATGCCCCGTGTAGCTGTACTTTTCTTTCTTGTCACTGTACTAGTCGTGGACTACTGTTGCTGTTGTTGTTATTTTATTGAGGACCATGTAAAATGTTAATTCATTTCCTGCTTAATATTATAACTGTTTAATTTCTGCAATTATTTGTGATGCTTGTGTAGTTTCCACACCATCCTTTTAACCCTTCCGAGTCTTCGGGCTCGTGGGTGGCGGTGCGAGTCTCGGGTTATCGGGCCTTCCCGGTAATCGGATTCTCGGGTCGTTACAGCTTCTCTACCTCATTCTTAAAATCTTTAAAGGCATTGAAAACATCTGCCTTTTCAAGAAGTAGATAGAGATACGTATATCTAGAGTAGTCATCAATGAATGTGGCAAAGTATCGCTCACCAGTAAGACAGGGTGAAAAAGGACCACAGATATCAGTGTGAATTATTTCTAGAAGTTCAGAACTTCTAGTGGCATCTTTATTAGGCGTGTGCGTTTGTTTTCCCTTTATGCAATCAACACAAGTCTCAAAGTCAGTGAAATCTAGAGTGTGCAACACTCCTTCTCCCACTAACCTCTTAAGCCTCTTAATGGAGATATGGCCTAATCTCCTATGTCACAACATAGATGAATTTTCATTAACTCTACCACGCTTGTTGCCAATAGAAACTGAAGTATGCAGGGTATTCAAGGATTGTTCATTCACATTACTAAGACACAATTTATATAAACCATCAGATATAGAACCAGTACCAATAACAACAGAATCCTTCATTAATTCAACTAAAGAGTTTCCAAAACTAACATGAAAACCTTCTGAAGTAAGTTTTGATACTGAAACCAAATTTCTACTAAAAGAAGGTACATAAAAAGTGTCTTTCAAATCTAGAACAAATCCTGAACTCAAAATGATCCTATAAGTTCCAATAGCCTTCACATGTGAGCGTGTCCTATTTCCTGAAAAGATGCATTGTTCACCCTTATTGATAGGCTTTTGGAATAGGAATCCCTGCATAGAAATGGCAACATGCACAGTAGAACCTGAGTCAATCCACCATGTATCATTAGGAACATTTACTAAATGAGACTCATAGCAAACATAAGATGAGAGATTACCTTTCTTTTCAAACCATCCCTTGAATTTCAAGCACTCTTTCTTAATGTGTCCAGGTTCATGACAGAAGAAGCATCTCTTTTCATTTTCTTTTTCTTTTTCTTTGCCTTTGCCCTTTTCTTTCTTGTAGTGCTTCTTCTTGCCCTTCTTCTGAACACTCTTGTGCTTTCCTGAACTTCCACTTCCTTTATGAGAAGAGAAGTTAGCAACTTGATTTCTCTCCCCTCTCAACCTCTCCTCCTCCTGAACACACATGGTCATCAATTCATTTGGTGACCACTTAGCTTGATGTGTGTTGTATGAGATCTTAAAGGCCTCATACTCATTTGGAAGAGAGTTGAGAATAAAGTGGACAAGGAATATATCTGAAATGGTAACTTCCATTGCATTAAGCTGAAATGCAATATCTCTCATCATCATAATGTGTTCTCTAATGCTACCACTGCTAGTGTATTTTATTGAGGAAAGCTTAGCCATTAAGGTGCTAGCCTTTGCTTTATCAGAACTGATGAACTGCTCCTCAATAGCCTTTAAAAATCCACTAGCTGTGGCCTGCTCAGGGATAGATCCCTTAATGTTTTGACCTACATGTCCTTGTAAGAACAGTAGGCACAAACGGTTGGATCTTTCCCATTTCTCAAAATGAGTCTTCTGTTCCTGTGTACTTTCTGCTGTAAGTGGAGCTGGCTTTTCCTCACGCAAAGACAAATCTAAATCCATGCACCCTAAAGTAAATAGTACCCTTTGTTTCCATTCAGTGAAATTAGTGCCATTCAGATAAGGGACAGTTCCAGTGAAGGGTGCAAACAAAGGAGAAGCACCTGAAGATAATCAAATGCTCACATATATCAAAATATGAAATGGCAGCAAATAATGAGGCATATAAATGAATGCTAAGTAATTCTAACAACTGAAATAAATTACTTTAGCATGCTAATGGACAAACTCCCCACAAAATAACTTAAGTGATAGAATTAAGACTTATATACACTTTGATGTCAAGAGAGAGCACCTTTGGGTACAAAACTCTCAAGAGTCAGCATGCATATAAATTATATTCTATCCTGTTCATGACATGAAAATAGAGCACTCCTTTGAGAGTTAAAAGCTACATTCAAATCAGGAACACAAAAGTTTGATATCATTTTAATTCCTTAATGAGAATACTTTATTATTCTCCATGCATAAGGCCACTTTGGTGGTCAACTTACACACTTTGAATGCTAAAATATCCTCCCCTCAATTAAAAATGATAACAAACAAAAACATAATGCTCATGAATGACACTATCTTAAATTCAAAAGTGTGGAATTTTATCATTCCTCGTAGTTAGTGCCACTTTGGTGGTCAACCTAACCACTTAAAAATCAAAAATTTCACACAAAACTGCATAATAGCATCAAATAACACTTAATATGAGCAAAAAGGACATAAACACAATAATTATTGCAATCTGAAATGGAGATATTAATGTATGAATAATTTCTGTAGAGAGCTCAAAATATCACAAAAATATCTCCTAATATTAATGCAATAATTATTTGTTCATTAACAAGCTTTAATCATGCCAAAACTAAATGAAAAGGGGTTAAAAACACAAGTTTCAGCATGCTGTTGCATAAATATCCCTTTCTGTTCGCTGAAATAACCACTGAATTGCAAACATACCCACAGAAATTGCTTCTGTATCCAAACTGTTTACAGAATGGACCCTATATCCTTTAAAGAATGTTAATGGGCTCAATATGTACCCAGAATGAATGGGCCTAAGATCCAGAACTTAATAGATCTTATAGAAAATCCATTAACAGAATTTAAAGAATAAAGATATAATTAAATGAATTTGAATAAACAGTTTATACTTAAAGGATACACAGAAGTAATAATGGATACGGATATTTAAAACGGATTTAAATTAGATTCGGATACGTAAACGGATCCGGATTCGGGTTCTAAATAAAATCCATATGGATCTCAGACCCAATATCCGAAACCAGAACCGTTTACCAACTTAAACCCGGATCCGAAAAGATCCACAATCCAAACCCAAAACTTAAATCCAATACATTGATAGGGGACCCAAAACCGGATCCACAAGCCTTATTGGATCCCATAATTTGAATTCCCAACTTAATGATATTAATTTAATGAGGGGTAAAAGGGTCATGGACCCTTCATCTCCCTCAACCCCCCGCGAGACCCCCATCTCCAAAAAAACCCTAACCGCAGATAGCCGCCGCCGGAAGGGAAAGGGCGGGGGGGTTCGCCCGGCCGCCGTCGGATCCCGCCGGCTGGAGACGACGCCGGCGACGTCCTCCAGCGCGCTCGCACGCGCTCGCGGCGGGGAGCTCATGCTCGGGCGCAGGGGGCCGCCGCGGCGAGTTCCTGCCGCAGGAGAGCAGCCGGGGCGAAGGCCCGCCGGCGACCGCCGGCCTCCCCACGGGCTGAAGACGCCGGAGGCGTCGTCCGGTGGGGAGGTGGTCGCCGGGACCTCTCCGTCTGAGACTGAAGCCCCCCCCCCCCCCCCTTTTCTTTTTTTTTATTATTTATAAACAGTGGAGGTTCCCTCCGCCACCTTCGCCCATGGCCGCTTCCGGCCGAGGAATCCTCCGCGACGGTGGTCTCCGCCCGACAACCGGGAGAAGAAAATTAAAAGAAAAAACACTGTATGTACTTCTCCGTACGATTGAAGCAGAAGAACGGAGGGATCAAAACTCACGGGAAATCGTTCCGAGAACGATGGGAGGAGTCCGAGAGATCAGAACTCGGGCTCTGATACCACATGCACATCCCTGAAGCGGAAGTCATCCCACCGAGGAGGAAGACGACGAGGAAGACGATCCACGCTCACGAACACCGGGAAGGGAGCGACCGGAACCCACGTTTCTCCCTCTGATTTCCTCTCTCTATCTCACGTACTGTATGTGCGTGTGTAACCTAATGGGGAGTTGCACACTCATGTAGAGAGGAGGGACCAGTCCCAATTGAGCTTAAGCAGGATCCCACCCATAACAGGATCCTAATAGGCACTAAATGGGTTCAGCCCATTAACATATTCCTTTAACTGGACTTAATGGTGTGTTAAGAGTGTGTAGCCCAATGACAAGTGGACCATTATATTGGGATAAAACCCAACAGTATGCCCCAGCCAAAAGATAGAGCGAGAGATAAAATGATGCGCATAGTTGTATTTGGATGACCGGGATAAATGTCTCATGGAAGTCGATACCTTGAATTTGTCGGTATCCCTTTGCCACTAGGCGTGCCTTGTGTCGTTCCACGGAGCTATCCGCCCAACATTTCACTTTGAAGACCCATTTACATCCAACCACATTGGTGATGGAAGGGCGAGGAACGAGAGTCCATGTCTTAGTACGTAGAAGAGCGTTAAACTCAGCAGCCATGGCATTCCTTCATTCAGGATGTCGAGACGCTTGTGAGAAACAGCTGGGTTCAATAGGTAAGTCTCCGGAGGGATGGACAGCACTGTGTAGAACCCGAGGCTTAAGTGTACCATCCTGGGCACGAGTGACCATGGAGTGGGTCCGTGATGGAGCTGGTGTAGTAGCCTGATACAGAGAAGAGACCGTGTGCACATGGGTGTCACTGGAGCCGGTGGAGACGGCTAGCATAGGAAGGTCTGACTTCGGTGTGGAGGATGCCGTAGGACACGGGCTTGGCGAGCACACCATTGTTGGGGCTACAGGAGGGGCCTCGGTGGTGCACGAGGCTGAAGGTCCCATGAGGTGGCCAGGCACATCGCCCTGTGCAGCGTGGGTAGGCACGACAGGGGACAGGCTATGCATGGGCTGGCCACCGACGAGATGTTCTGGTGGCGTAGCAGAGGAGGAGCATCCAGACGCCATCGGCTGTAGGATTACCGGCACACCGGTTGTCGTCGGAGGAGCACCCAACTATCGGCATCTGTAGGGTGACCGATTGTGGACACCGCTCATCGGAGGAGGAGCACCCAGACAACGGCAACTGCAAAGTAACTAGTGGTGGACGCCACGGCTGAGGGACCACCAGTGGCGAAGGTGTTGGGGAGCAACCGATGGCAGAGCCAGTGGATGGTCGTGGCCCAAGAATACCGGCACCGAGAAGGTACAGGCCGGTAGCAGTCGTGGAGGCAGGAGGCAGCGAAGTAGTCTACTTGAAGGGAAAACGTGACTCGTCAAATACAACATGCCGCGCGGTATAGATCCGTCCCGTCGGAGCGTGGAGGCACCGATATTCATGATGACTACCACTGTATCCTAAGAAGATGCAAAGATCAGATCGGAAATCAAACTTACGATTGTTGTAAGGGCGGAGCCACGGGGTGACACGCGCAGCCAAACACCAGCAAAAACTGACAATCTGGGACGATGCCGACAAGAACTTCAAGAGGTGTCTTGTGCTACAATAGCGGAGTAGGAAGCCGATTAATAAGATACATTGCTGTGTTTACTGTTGCATCCCAATAGATGAAGGGAACTGAGGCAGTGCTGAGAAGAGCCAAGACGGTGTCGACGATGTGTCAATGTCGGCGCTCAGTAGCCCCGCTCTGCTCAGGCATATGGGGACAGGAGATCCGATGCATAATCCCTTGAGAGTCAAGGTGAGTGTGCAGTGAACGATATTCACCTCCCCAATCTGTTTGAACGGCCTTGATTTTGGTGTTGAAGAACTGCTCGACATGTTTTTAAAATCTCACAAAGACATCTAATACATCTGACTTTCGAGCAACGGGAAAGACCCAAATAAATTTACTGAAGTCGTCTATAAAATGAACATAATAGAGACATCCATAGTGTGACTGAACGGGGGCAGGACCCCAAACATCATAAAATATTAAATCTGAAAGGTCATGCCAAGATAGTCACCGTCGCAAGAAGCGGTTGACGATGGCTCTTGGCCTGTTGGCAGGACTGAGAAATGAAATTAAATGACTTAGACAACAGAGGTAAATGATAATTGGAGATGACTCGACAGACGGTGCGCAATGCCGGATGCCCAAGCCACTCATGCCAGGTGGAGAAGGATGCTTGTTCTCTTACAAGCGGTGTTGGGGAGGTTTTATTTTGTAGAAGAACTTGATATAGCCCATCCATAACCGGTCCTTGAAGAAGCAGCGCCCCCGTGCGTCGGTCCTTGATGAGCACATGGTCGGGATGGAATTCAAATAAAGCATTATTGCCCTTTGTAAATTGTCGAAAGGACAAGAAGTTTTTATCCATATGAGGAACATGAAGGATGTTGCGAAGAGTAATGAGACGACTGGCAGTAGAAAATATGGAATCGCCCGTGTGGGAAATCGACAAACCTGTGCCATTGACAATCAGCACTTGATCAGTCCTTTGATAGGCTGTAGGATTAGAGCGATGTTGATAATCTGGCATGACATGGTGCGTAGCTCTTGAGTCTGGATACCATGCGGCAGAGTCTAGAGTTGGCGATGAGCCATGGGCAAACAGGTCCGAACTGGCCGGGAGTGCTGATATGGAATGCGGCTGGTGAGGCACCAAGAGTCGAAGAGGGCGCTAGGGGCTTGGATGCCAGAGTTGGACAGGCAGGAGCGCGGTGGCCAAACTGGTGGCAGAGTTGACACTTGGGGATCCGTTCTTGACCATGGCCACGACCACGTCTGGCATTCTGTCGCGGTGTACGAGTGTTACCACGAGTAGCCGGCGGAGTGCGAGAAGAATTAGTGCAACTAGCGGTGTTGGCAGCTGGTTGGGAAAACTCGTCAAGATGTTGTTGGTGTTAAAGCCAGCTTTCATGTGCCAAAAGCCTTCCATGGAGCTCTGCAAAAGAGAAAGACTCTAGCCGAGTTGTCACAGCAGGTACAAAAGAATGAAATTGTGGCCCTAGGCCATTGAGAACATGTAATATAAGGTCAGAGGCAGATACTGGATGTCCGATAGCCATGAGCGTGTCTGCAATAGTCTTGAAGTGTTGGATGTAGTTGGTGATGGAAGAAGATCCCCGACGAGGACCATGCAACTGTGCTTTTAGTTGAAGAATGCGTGCCCTTGTTGTAGAAGCAAAAGATCAACCTAGTGCCTCTCACATAGCCCGTGACGTGTCCAAGTGGACGATGAGGGGCATCAAGGGCTCCAAAATTGATGCAATGAGCCAGGACAGGAGGAGCTGATCTCGCCGAGCCCAACGAGCGTAGTTGGGATTAGGTGTCGGCGGTGCATCTGCAGAAGAAGATGGAAGTAACATAGGAGGGGAACTGACCGTTCCATCAACCAGGTAGAGCATGGCATGGCTTCGCAGGAGGGGAAGGAATTGCACTCTTCACAGCAAATAATTGTCTATGGTAAGCTTGAAGGGAAGAAAGGTCATAACATTTGACGAAGGAACAGAAGGAGGGGTTCCCAGCGAAGCGACAGGTGTGGTGGGAATAACCGCGCCAGAGATGCCAAGGGTGGGAATCGTGGGATCCGTGGTCGTGAGATAGAGAAGCTATGATACCATGTGAAACTTCAGAGAGAGGGAGAAGAATATGGAGCAAGTTACCCTCCCAGGATGAGAGGTGGTTGCTTATATAATATGGGTAACATGTTACAGGTGAAGGGATATGAATCGATCCCTTGTTTCCTAGAACAACTATGTACAGAGGATAAAGTGTAACAGTTACAGGGGATAAAACAAATGGGTACACAATAGAACAGAGTCCACGTCTGTTAGCGAAGCGAGAGATCCGCTCACAGTCCTCATACTGGGATGCAACTGCTTCGCTCCAAGAAGATGGTTCAATAAGAGTGACACACACACACACACACACACACACACAGAGAGAGAGAGAGGGGGGGGATCTCTCCCTCTGGCACAGTCATCCCGCCAGGGATGCACAGAGGGAGAGAGAGAGAGATGAGAGATGAGAGGGATGGAGTGAGAGTGATACAGAGAGAGAGAGAGAGAGTGGTAGGGAGGGCACTGGAGGGAGTCTCCCCCTCCAGCACAGGCATCCCGCCAGGGATGCACAAAGAGAGAGAGAGACGAGCAAGGGGATGTCGGAGGGGGTCTCCCCCTTCGGCGCACACAAAGAGAGAGAGAGAGAGAGAGAGAGAGAGTGGCGGGGAGGGGGTGCCGAAGGGGATCTCCCCCTCCGGCGCAGTCATCCCGTGAGGGATGCATAGAGGGAGAGAGAGATGAGAGGTGTAATGCCCTGGATCTCTATTGGATCTTTATTAGGTCTTTCGGATGTCTCATTTTCAACCGTTCACCATCTCTCTTCGTTCTCTCTCGTTTCAGGGTCTCTCGGCGCGGGGTGCACACCGTTACAGAGCTGGCCGAGGCGAGGACGCAATGGAGTGATCGGGACGCGAGATGGGGCGTCGGTTTGAGTGTGGCGGGCGCGATCCCTCGGTGGATTCCAAGAAAGGCGCCGTTCGTGTTCCTAGCGGTTTTCGGCGTGGTTTAGTCCCTTCGGCACGCGGTTTCTTCGGTGGAGGTAGGGAGATGGATCACCCACTCGTCCTCTACGTTTTCCATGTCTCTGCACGTCGTTTGATGCTCGAACGAGTGAGATCGGGCTCGTTGGGGTTTCGTGGGTTTCGTAGGCTTCGCCGAAAAATGTTGACGGTTTCTGGATCAATTACTGTCAATGGACTCCCTAGAACGTCAGCGTTCCATAGTCGCTAATTTCGTCTCGTTTGGCGGTCCCGTTTGACCGTGGTGAGCCCGGGAAGCCCGGTGACCCTATTTGGGTGATTTCGTTAGAATCGCCCATTTCTTGCGATCCGTGCACCTTTTTGACTCCGGTTGGAGTCCTTGTGATTGTATGCGTGTCCATGGCTGTATCCCCTTCGTTTCGGCACGAATGGGGGGTGGGAAGGCCAAGATTGGGCCAACCCCTTGGTTTGCTCGCCGTCACGGTTGGACTGTCGAACCAGGGCCCGTTCATCCTATGAACGGCCAAGCCAGGATCGTTTATCCTCGCTGGTTTCAGGGGCTTGTGCGGCCTTCTTGTGACCGCCCATCCTCTCGAGTCCGTCTGTCTTAGGTATGTGCTTAGGGTGGTGTCTGTCTCTCGGTGGTTCTCTGGATTGGTCGGTTTCAGGTGGATTGCGTGCGGTCTACTCCCTGACTACCACGGTTTCCCTAACGACTCGATCTAGGATTGCCAGTGTCGTCGTCCATTGTTCCGGTTTTCCGTTCGTCTTGGCTTGACCTTGTGGTCTGCTCACTTTCTCGTGGGTGTCTTCTGAGGTAGCCAGGAGTCTTCTTACTTGTCATTGTGTGGTTCCGGTCAACTCGGGGTCACCCAGTGGTTGACATGAAGCCTTGTGTGTCTTGACGGTTCTGTCCAGTTCGAGACATGGTTCTGGATGTCTCGAGATATCATCCTATCTCGGTCTACGTGTCCAGATCTGCTGAGGGTCCCCGGTGTTCCCTCAGGCCTCCGCGTGTCATTTCCTCCGATTGTGTCTGTAACGACCCGAGAATCCGATTACCGGGAAGGCCCGATAACCCGAGACTCGCACCGCCACCCACGAGCCCGAAGACTCGGAAGGGTTAAAAGGATGGTGTAGAGACTGCACAAGTATCACAAATAATCACAGAAATTAAACAGTTATAATATTAAGCAGGAAATAAATTAACATTTTACATAGTCTACAATCAAATAACAACAACAGCAACAGTAGTCCACGACTAGTACAGTGACAAGAAAGAAAAGTACAGCTACACGGGGCATACCCCGGCTCTGACCTCTGGCACTACCTCTGGGCACCCGCACCACGCTGCACTCCTGATGCGCTCCCCGAAGGTGGCGCCTCACCTGAAACACGGTGAAAACACGCAGGGAATGAGTCTCGGAACAAGACTCAGTAGGGATCACTCGAACCCTACCTCGCAAAACAAGAAACCACTACACTAGCGGTAGGAAAATACCTCGGAAAGGAAAGCCCTGTACTCTACAGAACCAGGCCCTACAGCACGCAAACCGACACACGTGCCACGGTACGAGACCGAAACTCACGGTCGAACCGCAAAATCCGAAGGTCGGAAACACACGACTGACAGTCTGACACTCCGTACTCGACAGGAGTACCACCCACTAGAAGCACAGCCGGTAGCGTCCCCTGACGTCTTACACCGCGCCGCAGGTGAACCGCCTGACGTGGTAGGTCCTACCCGAGGCGCAGACACCGCACAAGTAACCACAAACAAGTAACTAGCTGGGGTCACGCCCGTCGACGTGGGTCCAACCGCCCCCAACCACGTGTGCACACACAGACCTTGCGTCACTAGGTCTGGTCCTCTGACCGGTTTTCCCCCGTAGCCGGACTCTGGCTACCGACGAGGGGCCTACGGTAACCGGTCCACAAACCGTCTCAAAGGTGAATGCCCGTACACCACTCCCAGGTGAGACCAACACCTCGTACTGGTGGGCTACGACTAGTGACGGGTCACTGAAGGAGTAGACTCTCAAGACCACGGAAAACAACGTCCGAACCTGACGAAGTACGGGGGCCGTCCCACGTACCATCACCATCGCACGGTGACCACGGTCGGAGAAGAAACGGACGCACCGCCCACAGCCAAACGCATGACCAAGGCAAGCGGAACCTCCGGACACTCAAAGACACGGTCCCGGAACTCCACGGGGTGTCCAGGACACACACACGGCCCAAGAGGAACACCCGACGACAGGACAGATCGCGCTAGGGACCCTTAGCGCGACAAGGAAGAACGCGCTAGGACCCCCTAGCGCGACATGGAAGATCGCGTTAGGGCCTCCTAGCGCGACAAGGCAGGTCGCGCTAGGGACCCCTAGCGCGACCAGAACCGCCCTACTGTTCATCTTCTCCGATGAACGCGCCCCATCGGGGCAGCGCGACCATCAAGAACGCGCTACTGGAGTATAGCGCGTTCTCAGTCCGCGCCCGAAAATGGCGGAAACGCCTAAAAACTCCAACCACGCCCCCATACCTCCACCAGAGAGGGGGAAATCAAGGGGAATGACCCCTAAGGACCCCTAGCATGCTTCTAAGCCACCAAAACATGAAATAGCGGGCTAAAACCATAGATCGGGCGAGCTCTCCCCAAATCATGGAAAACCCCAAACCCGCTCAAACAAGCCTCTCTCGGCCTCCCCGCGGCCTACAAATCACGGAAACGAACGGCAAGAGGCTAAGGAACGTCACCCTACCTCAATGGAGCGAACGCTCCGCCGGATCGTCCACAAACCACGAAGAACGCTTTTAGAAACCTCGCCTCCCCACGCTTCCCACGTTTGCCGCACGCCCACGAGCTCGCCTCGCCGCCACCCATGCGTCCGCGCCGTCGCCCTGTCGCCGTCCACAGCCGGGGAGGGGCTCACCGCGTCCGAATGGGAGAGAGAGGGAGAGAGGAGGGCGGCCACGGTTGGGGAAGGAAGGAGGAAGAAGAAGAAGAAAGAGAAAGAGGAAAAGAAAAAGAAAAGAAATAGGAATATATAGAAAATCTGATTTTTTGAAAAAATACCAAAAAATAGAAAAATACATTTCCGGAATCCTCGGAACGCACCGATCGCAACGGTACCACTCGTGCCCGGGTGAACCGTCCGGTTCGCCCGCAGCGAGCTTCCGAAGAAAGAGCCGAAACACACATCGGGAATCGAAAAACACACGCGGAAAAGCCGCGGAACGCCTCCGGGCCTCCAAAATGACTCCGGATCGCGCCGATCTGAACACGAAAGATGTCCGAAACGAAATTTCGGACACAACAGAGCCGGACGCTCCGAAAACCAGATCCGAGACCCACGAAGAAGGATCCGAAAGGTCCGAGATATTACAGTGTCATTTTCTCTGGCTTAGGATTAGACCGACTGGCGGCTTGTTCCGCTGTTTGTGACGATCTTGCCTCCGAGTCGTGAGACTCAAGGATGGTTACGTGAGTAGGTCTAGTTGCCTTGTCCTGAGTCGGTCGGTAGTGACTGTGCTGCCATTGGTGCTCCGAAGTACGTGTCGTAGGGCGCTCTTGCCTGCCTGTACTTCAGCACTCGTGTTTTGAGTCTCCGTGTCTTGTGAGCCTTCACTAGTCGTAGCCTTACGTCACTATTTCCTGGCGACGGCTCTTGTAGCGGGGCACTTTCCCGGTTTACGGTTCTTAAGCTAGTTCTGTGGGCTCCTGGTCCAACCGTAGCGTCCTTCGGTGGGGGAATACTAGCTAGAGGCCTGGCTTAGGTAGTGGGCCAGTGTGTGCACACGTGGTCAGGGGCTTTGGACTTACGTCGACGGGCGTAACCCTGACTAGTCACTCGTTACTGTAGTTCTTGTGTTGTTCAGCGCGTGTCTGTGACTCTGTCGAGACTTTAGCGGTACCGTAGGCGAGACACTTGTGGCGCAGTATAAGACGTCAGTGGACGCATCTGGCCGTTCTTCTAGTGTGGGACACGCCAGTCACGTGGCACGTGTGTAGATCCTAATTAGAAATCCACTTAGGAATGAATGAATAAATAATGAACGAATAAATAAGCAATAAGCATGCACGAGGTGCAATATGGAGATGTGATCGCCAGAGACGCGAGGACCTCAAAGGATATAACAAAAATAAATGGAGGAGGGATCGCGAAAAATACCTTGAAACACGGGTGATGTGAGTGCTCATTTCTCTTCCGATCGGCATAAGCATGCACGAGGTGCAATATGGAGATGTGATCGCCAGAGACGCGAGGGCCTCAAAGGATATAACAAAAATAAATGGAGGAGGGATCGCGAAAAATACCTTGAAACGCGGGTGATGTGAGTGCTCATTTCTCTTCCAATCGGCCGGCCGATGAAGAGAGTTCTTCCTATTGATTACCCCTTGCAAAATCAACAAACACCAAAAGATTGATTGGATTAGAAATATGGTGAGTGTAGGATCAAATTCTTAATAAAAATATGAGCATGAAAGTATGTGCAAGAACACACCTTAAGGGTGGTTGCCCTTAAACCCCTATGCAAAAGGGTAGGTAATATATATGATGAATGTATGCAAAATATGTAGAAACAAGTGCAAGTGCTGCACTAAAGGGATTCTCAACGTGGTTGAGTAAAAGAATTGGGCAGTGAATAAACGTATATGCATGCGTATGTGAACTAAGCAACAAAATAAAAGAGAATAGAAGGGAGATAGAGAAAATCTGCTTGTTGGCTTCTTGGCTTTGATACTCGATGGGGAGAAGACTCCAGAGAAGATGGCAGCAGTGAACGCACATGAACTTCTCCTTCCAGCCAGGAAGCAGCAACAGCAGCACCTGCGTGAAAATTCAGAAGAAGAAGAAGAAGAAGAAGAAGAAGAAGAAGAAGAAGAAGAAGAAGAAGAAGATCCGGAAGCCTCGGAAGAAAAGGAAAAAGGGGGGGGGGGGAAACCGAGCAGCAGCAGCTCTATAAATTGGGAAGAAAACGAAGATTAGAAAGGATAAGAACGGCAAGAGTCCAATATGGGAAAGATAAGAACGGGCAAGGGTGACAAACGAAGCAGGGACTCTCTGGGAAAGGGCTGCGTTCGTTTAGAACACAAAGGGAAAAACACGACCCGGACAAGGGCGTCAATTCAAGAATTGACGACCTACCAGAGGACTTTATTTAAAAACACGCCTAAGACCAAGGCGTTAATTCCTTTACTTGTGAAAGACGTCTGAATGTGAGGCGTTAATTAAAAATATTCAAAACATGGCCATTTTTCATTTCTCAATATTATTTTCCCATTTTTTAGGTGGAGGTGCATTACACTGCGCTGATTCCAACGACTATTTTTGCGTATTTTTCTGACACCCGGAAGGCCACCAAATCACCTCTGGAAGAGGGTTGAAAAATATTATTAAAATAATCAATTGAAAAGTGACGCCCCTCTCCAAGTCGTTAATTCGAAAAAATTCTTTAAAAAATAGAGAAAATGTCCAGAAAAATCCAGAAAAATCCAGAAAAATAGGAAAAAATAAGAAAAAGGTGAAAAAAATGGAGAAATCCAAGAAAAATGAGAAAAACCACTCAAATAAAGGTAATTCGAGGGTCAAATTGGGACATTACAAGGTAATATGAGATGTACTCACAGTAACGTCAATTTTGGCGTGTCTACAACTGTCCCGCCTTGGCGTCTACTTTGCAAGGGAGCAGAGCGAACTGAAAAGTAGATGCCAAGGTGTGATGAGACACGCAATCAACATCACTTGATGAGAATTAAATCAAAAGCTCGAGATGAAGCAATCCCGGGAAATTCAACGAAATCAACGATGTTTGAAAAAAAGAGGGAGTGTGCACGCAGGCACGAAGGAGATAAAAGAAGATGATCAACTTCCAGCGCGGTGGAAGTACCCCAGGTCACAAACCTGTAGGTTTCACCATTGAGGAGCGGTTACCAGCCAATGTGGACGTGCTGCAGCCAAGGTGGATCAAGGGAAAATGATTAAAATAAGATGATAGAAATCCAAATAAGGAGCTTTCGAGAAAATGACCCAAAATAGCGACAAAACGAATTGAGAATTCCATTCAGCAATGAATATCTCATATCTGGAAAGATTAAGATCAATTTGACTCTCCAAATCAGCTTATCAGAGTGATTTTTCAAAGTTAATTCAAAGTCCTATATGAATGCATGCTGGGTTTAAAAGGAAAATAAAAACAAATGAAAATATAAGATAATCAAGGATAATATTGTTAAACTGCCAAGATTGGGTCAAGAAACCTATTCTGCGAGCTGATACTAAGCCGAAGCTCGTTTATCCACGCACCAACTCGCAAAAGGGAACCATCGTCCCCAGTCTTGGACGGCTCAACGGCCTATCCGTATGACTAAGACTCCTCTGGAATCATCATTATTTTTGATGAAGGGGAACTCAAATCTCAGATTTACCAAAGTCATAATGTAACGACCCGAGAATCCGATTACCGGGAAGGCCCGATAACCCGAGACTCGCACCGCCACCCACGAGCCCGAAGACTCGGAAGGGTTAAAAGGATGGTGTGGAAACTACACAAGCATCACAAATAATTGCAGAAATTAAACAGTTATGATATTAAGCAGGAAATGAATTAACATTTTACATGGTCCACAATAAAATAACAACAACAGCAACAGTAGTCCACGACTAGTACAGTGACAAGAAAGAAAAGTACAGCTACACGGGGCATCCCCCGGCTCTGACCTCCGGCACTACCGCTGGGCACCCGCACCACGCTGCGCTCCTGACGCGCTCCCCGAAGGTGGCGCCTCACCTGAAACACGGTGAAAACACGCAGGGAATGAGTCTCGGAACAAGACTCAGTAGGGATCACTCGAACCCTACCTCGAAAAACGAGAAACCACTACTCTAGCGGTAGAAAGGTACCTCGGAAAGGAAAGCCCTGTACTCTACAGAACTAGACCCTAACGGCACGCAAACCGACACACGTGCCACGGTACGAGAAGACCGAAACTCAACGGTCGAACCGTCAAAACCCGAAGGTCGGAAACACACGACTGACAGTCTGACACTCCGTACTCAACAGGAGTACCACCCACTAGAAGCACAGCCGGTAGCGTCCCCTGACGTCTTACACCGCACCGCAGGTGAACCGCCTGACATGGTAGGTCCTACCCGAGGCGCAAACACCGTACAAGTAACTACAACAAGTGACTAGCTGGGGTCACGCCCGTCGACGTGGGTCCAACCGCCCCCAACCACGTGTGCACACACAGACCGCGCGTCCCTGGTCTGGCCCTCTGACCGGTTTTCCCCTCAGCCGGACTCTGGCTGCAAGACGTGGGGCCCAACGGTAACCGGTCCACAAACCGTCTCTAAAGGTCAGCCCGTACACCACTCCCTGGTGCGACTAGCACACGCGTACTAGTAGGCTACGACTAGTGGAGGGTCACAGAAGGAGTAGACTCTCAAGTCTCGGAAAACAACGGTGCAACTGCAGGTACGAGGAACGCTCCTTGTACCAACACCGACGCACGGTGACCAGCTGACAACAACATCTCCCGGTACACTCTGTACGACGAGAGACACACCGACGCAACCCGTACCCTTGAACGGTCCACACTGGGCCGCTCAGGGATGTGCGGTCACACAGGGACCGCACAAGGATTAGAACGGTCATATCAGGACCGTTCCACCCAGGGTCCAAACGACGGATAAACGGCCAACACAGGACCGTTCAAACAGATGTGCGGCCAACTCTTGACCGCACGTGGGTGAGAACGGTCACCTCCTGGCCGCTCGTCTCCCAACGGTAAAAAGCCTGGACGGTTAGTCCTTAGCCGCACTTGGGGAAGGGCGGCTACGGCTTAGCCGTTCAGGTGTTGTGCGGTCAGGGCCAGACCGCACATCCAACCATAGCGCTAGGGGATGTACGGCCAGCACCTGGCCGTGCAAGGGGTTATGCGGTCAGCTCCTGGCCGCACATCCCAGAGCACTGCACAACGGTCACAACCAACGGTCAAAACCCTTGGGGTTGGGCGGTAGCTGTGGGGCCGCACATTAGGATATGCGGTCCCACGATAGACCGCTCAAGCCCACTGCGCGCCAAGCCTCACCCAAAGCGCGCCGAGCCGATGAACGGTCCGAACGGAACCGCATAGGGGTTGTGCGGCCACTGGTTCGACCGCACATCGCTCACCGGCGAGAAAATGGCGAACCTCACCGGAATCGCCCAATCGGCCTCAAAACAAACCCCACGGAGGGGGAAATGGCGAGAGAAGAACCCCCAAGCCCCCTAGCATGCTCCTACGCCCTTAAACCGTGAAATCGGGGCTCAAAACGATGGATCGGACGAACTCACCCCGCGGCATGATCGACCCTTCCCGGCTCAAAATAAACCCCTCTCGACCTCGTCTCGAGCTGAAACTCACGGGGAAGGAAGACATGAGGCTAAGGAACGTCACCCTACCTCCGGTCCGCGACGAAACGCTCCGATCCGAGCTCGAAGTCGCGAAGAACGCCGCTAGAATCTCGCCTCTCCACGCCTCCCACGCTCGCCGTATGCCCGCACGATCGCCACCACGTCACCCACGTCCTCGCGCCGTCGCACCGCCGCCGTCTGCAGCCGGAACGGGGGTCGGCACGGTCGAACGGGAGAGAAGGAGGGAGAGAGCCGGCCACGGTCGCGTGAGGGAGAGAGAGGAAGGAAGAAGAAGAAAAGAGAAAAGAAGAAAAAGAAAAGAAAAGAAAATGGGAATATATAGAAAATCCGATTTTTCGGAAAAATACCGAAAATTAGAAAAATACATTTCCGGAATCCTCGGAACGCACCGATCGCAACGGTACCACTCGTGCCTCGGGGAACTGCCCGGTTCGCCCGCAGCGAGCGTCCGAAGAAAAAGCCGAAACACACACCGGAAATCGGAAAACACGCGCGGAAAAAGCCACGGAACGCCTCCGGGCCTCCGAAACGACTCCGGATCGCGCCGATCCGAACACGAAAGATGTCCGAAACGAAATTTCGGACACAACGGAGCCGGACGCTCCGAAAACTAGATCCGGGACCCACGAAGAAGGATCCGAAAGGTCCGGGATATTACAGCCCTCCCCCCTTAAGGAATTTCGTCCTCGAAATTGAGAACAACCCAAGGGGAAAGAAGAGGAAGACTCACTCAAACAGATACGGGAACTGCTGACGCATCTCGTCCTCACGTTCCCACGAAGCCTCACCACCAGAGTGTCGTTGCCACACGACCTTGACCAAGGGAATAACCTTGTTCCGCAGGCGCTGCTCTCGCCTATCCTCCACGCGGATCGGAAACTCTGGGAGAGAAAGATCTGGAGTCACCTCAGGCCAAACGGAAAACTCGAGCACATGAGAGTCATCGGGCATATACTTCCGCAACATAGAGACGTGGAACACGTCATGCACCGACGCCAACTCAGAGGGTAACTGCAACCGGTAAGCAACCTCACCGATGCGCTCCACAATCGCGAAAGGACCAATATAGCGGGGACTCAGCTTCCCACGCCGTCCAAACCGCATCACCCCCTTCATCGGAGAAACTCTCAAGAACACATGATCGCCCACGGCGAACTCGAGGGGCTGCCGCCTACGGTCAGCATAGCTCTTCTGCCGACTCTGGGCCGCCAACATGTTCTGACGAACCAGGTGCACAACATCCACACATTGCTGCACCAATTCCGGTCCCGTCAAAACACGCTCACCCACCTCAAACCAATCAAGTGGAGTCCGACAAGGACGCCCATACAATGCCTCATAAGGAGCCATGCCGATGCTCGAATGAAAGCTGTTGTTATAGGCAAACTCCACTAACGGTAGGTGATGAATCCAACTCCCCTGCCACTCCAGGCAGCAGGATCTCAGCATGTCCTCCAAAGTCTGAATGGTCCTCTCAGACTGACCATCTGACTGTGGATGATACGCCGAGCTAAATGCCAACTCCGTGCCAAGAGCTCGCTGGAAACTCCTCCAGAATCCAGAAGTGAAGCGCGGATCCCGATCCGACACGATCGAAATGGGAACCCCATGCAACGGAACGATCCGCTCCACATAAAGACGAGCCAACTTAGGCACGCTCCAGCTGACTTTGACCGGTAGCAACCGCGTCACCTTCGTCAGCCGATCCACCAGCAACCAAATACTGTCCTGCCCAGTCGGGGTTCTGGGCAACCCCACCACAAAATCCGTGGTCACATGGTCCCACTTCCAAGCAGGAACATCCAAGGGCTGGAGAGTACCGCCTGGTCGCTGATGCTCCGCCTTCACTTGCTGACAGATCAGGCACCTGGCCACAAATTCGGCAACATCTCTCTTCATGCCAGGCCACCAGAACTGCCTCCGCAAGTTCCGATACATCTTCGTCGCACCCGGGTGCACAGTGTACCTGCTCCCATGAGCCTCACGTAACACCGCACGACGAACCTGCTCCTCCGCTGGGACGTACAGCCTGCCACGAAACCTCGCAGCACCGTCCTCGCCGAGCTCCACATCAGCCATCGCAAGAATCCGGGGCAACTCAGGGTCCGCATGCTGAGCCTCTGTCACCTGACGACGAATAGCAGGAGTGACAGTCAGACTCGCAAGCACTGCCAACCCTGGCTCCTGGGGAATCTTGAGCCTGAAGACACTTCGGGCACCTGTTCCCAGAGCCTCCACTTCCTCAGCATCAAGGTACTGATCACGACCTTCCTACTCAAGGCATCGGCGACGACATTCATCCTGCCCGGCTGATAAGACAGGGTGAAGTCATAGTCCTTCATGAACTCCATCCAACGCCTCTGTCTGAGGTTCAGATCTCTCTGCGAGAACACATACCTCAAACTCTGATGGTCAGTGAACACCTCGAACTTCTCACCGTACAGATAATGCCTCCAGATCTTCAGCGCGAAGATCACTGCCGCCAACTCAAGGTCATGGGTAGGGTAGTTCTCCTCATGGGGCTTTAGCTGCCGAGATGCATAAGCCACCACTCTACCATGCTGCATCAGAACAGCACCCAATCCGACGCCGGAAGCATCTGTACACACCACAAAACCTCCCGATCCAGAAGGCAAAACCAACACCGGAGCCGAGGTGAGCAATCTCTTCAGTTCCCTAAAGCTCTGCTCACACTCCTCGGACCAGACGAAAGGCACATCCTTCCGCGTGAGCCTCGTCATCGGGGTCGCAATGCGGGAAAAATCCTGGATAAACCGGCGATAATAACCCGCAAGCCCCAAGAAACTCCGGATCTCCGTCACCGACCTCGGCCTCGGCCATTGCATCACAGCCTCGACCTTGGCGGGATCCACGGAAATGCCATCACCAGAAATCACGTGCCCCAGAAAGTGCACCTCGCTGAGCCAAAACTCGCACTTGCTGAGCTTCGCATACAACTGGTGATCTCGCAACGTCTGCAGCACCACACCCAAATGGTACGCATGCTCCTCAGCAGACCGCGAATAAACAAGGATGTCATCCACGAAAATGACCACGAACTGGTCCAAATACGGGTGGAACACCCTCTGCATCAAGTCCATGAAGGCTGCTGGGGCATTGGTGAGCCCAAACGGCATCACCAGAAACTCATAATGCCCGTACCTCGTACTGAACGCAGTCTTCTCCACATCGGACTCGCGAATTCTCAGCTGATAGTAACCGGACCGCAAATCAATCCGCGAGAACACTCGCGCAGACTGAAGCTGGTCGAACAAATCATCAATCCGCGGCAATGGATACTTGTTCTTAATGGTCACGTCATTCAGCTGCCGATAGTCAATGCATAGCCGCAGACTACCGTCCTTCTTCTTCACGAACAACACGGGCGCACCCCAAGGGGAAAAGCTCGGACGAATGTACCCCTTGGCCAACAGCTCCTGCAACTGCGCCCTCAACTCCCTCAACTCAGCGGGGGCCATACGGTAGGGAGCCTTCGCCAAAGGTCCCGTACCAGGTACAACCTCGATCACGAAATCGATCTCCCGCTGGGGAGGTAATCCAGGCAACTCCTCAGGAAAAACATCGGGAAACTCGCACACCACCGCAATGTCCTCGACATTCGGCTCCATCCGGTCAGACACAACCACAGACGCGAGAAAACCCTGACAACCTGAATCAAGCAATCGACGGGCTCGAATAGCAGAGATAAGAAATCGAGAAGAGGCGGAACGGATACCTTGGAAATAGAAGGTCCTCTTGCTCGGATGTTGGAAGTAGACCCTCTTCATCCCACAATCCACCACCGCTCCATGAGTCTCGAGCCAATCCATGCCTAGAATCACGTCGTAATCCCAAAGCTGCAACGCATACAACCTGCCTGGCATACTCCGCCCATCGATCCACACCGGAACCTGGTCGAAGCAATACGGAGTGACCATAAAGTCACCCGAAGGCAACTCCACAGCCAAATCACAGGACAACTGGGTCACCGGCTCCTCGACGCTCGACGCGAAATCCTCCGAAATGAACGAATGAGACGCGCCAGAATCAAATAAAACCCGAGCCGCACAACCCAAAATCTGAACGGTACCTTCCACGAGCTGCGACGCTACTGCCTCTGCCCTGGTCAAGTGCGTGATCTGGCCACGAGCTCTCTGCCTGCCTCCCACACTAGCTGACCTGGGTAGCGGCGGATACTGTCCCTGCTGCTGCTGCTGCTGGGAAACCTGCTGCTGCGGCGGCCTCTGAGGACAGTCACGCGCCATGTGCCCTGGCTGGTCACACCGAAAACAGATGATCGGCGCCGTGCACTGCCTGCCTGGGTGGGTCCCACTACACCGTGGACAAGGTCCTCGCGATCCACCCACCGATCCCTGTCGCTGCAAAGGAAACGGCTGCTGCACACTGCCCGATGAAGCCTGCCCCTGATCTCTGGACTTCTTCTTGCCGAACCCCTTCTTGAAGAACTTTTTGACCTTCGTGCCAAAGGACGCAGATCCTGTCACCGAAGCTGCCGATGCCGGTACTCCTGAACCACCCGACGCAGACTGAAAGAAACCCTGCTGCTGAGTAGCCGACTGCTGGCTGCGACCTGACACAGACTGCCCCTGGCTGATCGGTCCTCGAGTCCTCTGCATATCCATCTCCAAGGAAATCGCAACACGAGACGCCGTCTCGAGATCAGTGGCCCCATTCGCGATCAGATGGTGCCTCAGCTCCAACCTCAAGCCCTGCACAAACTGCGTCGTCCTCACCCTCTCATGCTCCATGATATGAGGTGCGTACCGACCCAGCTCGACAAATCGGGCCCTGTACTGCAACACGGACATGTCACCCTGCACCAGCTCCAGAAACTCCCGCATCCGCTGCGTAGCAACAATATCTGGACAGTACGTACGCTCGAAAGCACTGACAAAGTCATCCCACTCGATCTGCTCAAGCGGACGAAGCTGAAAGGACGTCTTCCACTCGGAAGACCACCACCTCCGAGCCGTACCCTGCAACTGGTTGTAGGCCAACACCACTCTGTCCTCGACAGCACTCTTTGCAGAACTGAACACCCGCTCCATCTCATCAAGCCAATCACGAGCCGCATCAGGGTCTGCCTGGCCGCTAAAGTAAGGTGGATGAAACTGCATGAAATCCCTCACTGCTCGGCCTGGCCCACCCCTGACTGACGAGCCCTCACCGGCCTCTCCGCCGAACTGCTGAGCCATGAGATGGTACATGCCACGGAGAAAACCCTCGGCCCCCGGAGCCCTCGCAGCATCCGCGGCCTCGGTAGCTCCCGGAACTCTGCTATGCTCCTCCTGGTCCCTCTGGACCCCCTGCTGGATCTCCTGGCCTCCAGCCGACTGCCCCTGCTGAGAGCGAGAACTCCTCCTCGGCGCCATCCTCGCTCCTTAAGCACAAGACAGAAAACACAGAAACGGAAGGTCAGAATAAAACACGCGGTGCCCAATGCCAGCGTCACATGTACATCATCGTTGTGGACTAGTGGACCAATACAATTACCTATGATTCTCATGTAATTCCACAACCGCGCTCTGATACCAGCTGTAACGACCCGAGAATCCGATTACCGGGAAGGCCCGATAACCCGAGACTCGCACCGCCACCCACGAGCCCGAAGACTCGGAAGGGTTAAAAGGATGGTGTGGAAACTACACAAGCATCACAAATAATTGCAGAAATTAAACAGTTATGATATTAAGCAGGAAATGAATTAACATTTTACATGGTCCACAATAAAATAACAACAACAGCAACAGTAGTCCACGACTAGTACAGTGACAAGAAAGAAAAGTACAGCTACACGGGGCATCCCCCGGCTCTGACCTCTGGCACTACCTCTGGGCACCCGCACCACGCTCGCTGCGCTCCTGACGCGCTCCCCGAAGGTGGCGCCTCACCTGAAACACGGTGAAAACACGCAGGGAATGAGTCTCGGAACAAGACTCAGTAGGGATCACTCGAACCCTACCTCGAAAAACGAGAAACCACTACTCTAGCGGTAGAAAGGTACCTCGGAAAGGAAAGCCCTGTACTCTACAGAACTAGACCCTAACGGCACGCAAACCGACACACGTGCCACGGTACGAGAAGACCGAAACTCAACGGTCGAACCGTCAAAACCCGAAGGTCGGAAACACACGACTGACAGTCTGACACTCCGTACTCAACAGGAGTACCACCCACTAGAAGCACAGCCGGTAGCGTCCCCTGACGTCTTACACCGCACCGCAGGTGAACCGCCTGACATGGTAGGTCCTACCCGAGGCGCAAACACCGTACAAGTAACTACAACAAGTGACTAGCTGGGGTCACGCCCGTCGACGTGGGTCCAACCGCCCCCAACCACGTGTGCACACACAGACCGCGCGTCCCTGGTCTGGCCCTCTGACCGGTTTTCCCCTCAGCCGGACTCTGGCTGCAAGACGTGGGGCCCAACGGTAACCGGTCCACAAACCGTCTCTAAAGGTCAGCCCGTACACCACTCCCTGGTGCGACTAGCACACGCGTACTAGTAGGCTACGACTAGTGGAGGGTCACAGAAGGAGTAGACTCTCAAGTCTCGGAAAACAACGGTGCAACTGCAGGTACGAGGAACGCTCCTTGTACCAACACCGACGCACGGTGACCAGCTGACAACAACATCTCCCGGTACACTCTGTACGACGAGAGACACACCGACGCAACCCGTACCCTTGAACGGTCCACACTGGGCCGCTCAGGGATGTGCGGTCACACAGGGACCGCACAAGGATTAGAACGGTCATATCAGGACCGTTCCACCCAGGGTCCAAACGACGGATAAACGGCCAACACAGGACCGTTCAAACAGATGTGCGGCCAACTCTTGACCGCACGTGGGTGAAGAACGGTCACCTCCTGGCCGCTCGTCTCCCAACGGTAAAAAGCCTGGACGGTTAGTCCTTAGCCGCACTTGGGGAAGGGCGGCTACGGCTTAGCCGTTCAGGTGTTGTGCGGTCAGGGCCAGACCGCACATCCAACCATAGCGCTAGGGGATGTACGGCCAGCACCTGGCCGTGCAAGGGGTTATGCGGTCAGCTCCTGGCCGCACATCCCAGAGCACTGCACAACGGTCACAACCAACGGTCAAAACCCTTGGGGTTGGGCGGTAGCTGTGGGGCCGCACATTAGGATATGCGGTCCCACGATAGACCGCTCAAGCCCACTGCGCGCCAAGCCTCACCCAAAGCGCGCCGAGCCGATGAACGGTCCGAACGGAACCGCATAGGGGTTGTGCGGCCACTGGTTCGACCGCACATCGCTCACCGGCGAGAAAATGGCGAACCTCACCGGAATCGCCCAATCGGCCTCAAAACAAACCCCACGGAGGGGGAAATGGCGAGAGAAGAACCCCCAAGCCCCCTAGCATGCTCCTACGCCCTTAAACCGTGAAATCGGGGCTCAAAACGATGGATCGGACGAACTCACCCCGCGGCATGATCGACCCTTCCCGGCTCAAAATAAACCCCTCTCGACCTCGTCTCGAGCTGAAACTCACGGGGAAGGAAGACATGAGGCTAAGGAACGTCACCCTACCTCCGGTCCGCGACGAAACGCTCCGATCCGAGCTCGAAGTCGCGAAGAACGCCGCTAGAATCTCGCCTCTCCACGCCTCCCACGCTCGCCGTATGCCCGCACGATCGCCACCACGTCACCCACGTCCTCGCGCCGTCGCACCGCCGCCGTCTGCAGCCGGAACGGGGGTCGGCACGGTCGAACGGGAGAGAAGGAGGGAGAGAGCCGGCCACGGTCGCGTGAGGGAGAGAGAGGAAGGAAGAAGAAGAAAAGAGAAAAGAAGAAAAAGAAAAGAAAAGAAAATGGGAATATATAGAAAATCCGATTTTTCGGAAAAATACCGAAAATTAGAAAAATACATTTCCGGAATCCTCGGAACGCACCGATCGCAACGGTACCACTCGTGCCTCGGGGAACTGCCCGGTTCGCCCGCAGCGAGCGTCCGAAGAAAAAGCCGAAACACACACCGGAAATCGGAAAACACGCGCGGAAAAAGCCACGGAACGCCTCCGGGCCTCCGAAACGACTCCGGATCGCGCCGATCCGAACACGAAAGATGTCCGAAACGAAATTTCGGACACAACGGAGCCGGACGCTCCGAAAACTAGATCCGGGACCCACGAAGAAGGATCCGAAAGGTCCGGGATATTACACATAAGGTCCTTGATATAATCTAGTAGCGTATGTAACATATAGTAGAATGCATACAGGGGGGATGGTGATAGCAATGAGCATGGGGGAACTGAGAAATGAGGTACAAGCACCGTGGGGCTTGGATGATGATGCCCAGTCGGCGGGACCAAGAGCTTCTTCCTGCGCTCAAAGATTCATCAGCCAAGATATAAAAGATAACAAGCAATGAATAAGGCATTTAAGCATAGCAAGCACAACATCAAGAACATGTATATGGCATGAATAGCACGAGTTAAATCATGGCATTGCAAAGCATCATTATTTGTTGTTTTGTCATGAGGATGACAATCTTGGCTAATCAAGATTTGGAGTTGAATGATCAAGATCTGATAATGCCCAGCGGCAGAGTGATTAGGGAATGATAATGCCCATTGGCAAAGTGATCAAGGAATTGATAATGCCCATTGGCAAAGTGATCAAGGAAATCAGCAGGAGTTGATTAAAAAGATCTGGAGATGAACGATAATCAGGAGATATGAGGAAATGATAATCAAAATGCCCAGGGTGGCATGTTATGAGAATATCGGGAAGAATCAATAGATTGATAGCAATAAGTGGAGAGAGGACTCATCCCGTGTTCCTGGTCCTTGCAAAGTTGTTCCTGCAAAACACCATCAGACAATACAATGCAATTTTTAGATTTTTTTTTAAAATATGTAAATTTTTATGAGTTTTTGAAAAAGATATTCAAATTTTTATGTGGATTTTGAAAGATATTTGATTTTTATGAATCTTGGAGAAATATCTGATTTTTTTGTTTGATTTTGCTCAGGAAATATTTAATTTTCTTGTTTTGGTTTAGACATTGTTAATGTAGCATCAAAGGGTGTTTAAACCATTAATTTGGGGGTCCTCGTTCCTTCCCCTTTCGCTCAAAACTGCCCAAAGTCGGGCGTGCATTGAAAGTGACATCTTATAACCGACCTCTTTTGATCAACGATGCCCCTACCAAGGCCATACCCGAGAAACATTCGGTCTTGGAGGAAGGGGAGAAGAATAATTGGAGATAAGCTTTATGCAGGATGGGAGATGTCAGAATTTGAATTCCTTCCAAGGTATTACCCTCAAAGAGGTAGTCTGTTGTGCCGGGGCTTTGTGCCTTTGGTTTTTAGACCCTTGACATGCATACGACCAGGGTTTTCCCTGCGGGGACTTTGCCACTCTTGACATGCCATAATTCACAATTTTGCTTTTATCAAAATTTTGACCTGATTTCCATAATAGCCCTTTTGGCGAGATGTATATCATGAAACTCATATGAAACTCATATTGATTTTGGGTCAAGACTGCCCCTATTTGAGACTCCTCTCGTATTGGGGATTACCTAGGTTGGTCATCTCGTCCGTCGGCCTCTTGCCCCTGCACGCGGCCGAGTAAAGAAGAGAAAACGACTTTTAGGAATTCTCATGGCATGGCCAAAGTAGGGACGGTGTTTAACCAAAGGAGCCGGCTAAGAAGGCGTGAAGTGTGTGGAATGCCCAGCTAAGGGTTGCTCTTAACAAGCAGGGAGAGAACGTTGAATTCTCAGCGTGGGGTTTTTATTACCAAAGGTGCTGCAAAAGCAAGCCTAAAGACTCTTTTGAGAATGATTTAATTAAGATAAAGGTTTAAAACACCACTTTTGATTTTGTTAAGAAGCACTTTATTTTGAAAATCATGCGTGAAGCAATGAGATAATGATATCATGAGTACTTATGCCAATATGTTACCTTGCAACCTTTGTAGAAGCAGCTGTCAGAGGCGATGTTGATCATCGTGGGATAGTCCTCTTTGGCAGTCAAAAGGATTGGAAGCAAAGGGTTTGAAAGTGGCTTAACAAGAAGGAGTGGTACCAAGACCAGACTCAGACGAATAAGGAAAAAAAGGAAGAGAGGCGAGGGCTAGAACTCCCTCACTAAGGTGCGGAGACCCTGATCACATGAAAGGTCTACAGAAGAAGCGGAGAATTAGAAGGAGGAGTGAGGACTAAAGTCTCGGAAGTAGTGAGAAAAAGGGCAGATGCCCAAGGCAGTGGATGTGGAAGAAGCTGGGTCAGACCCATGATCAGGAGGAATTAGAAAAAGAAATTGATAGATGGAAAGAGGCGGATCCGGAGGGTCCGGAGACAGAGGAGGAGAATCATGATAGAAGGAATCCGGAGGCTCTGGAGGGATAAGATATCGAGGGACGCGGTGCCCTGGGAAGAAATATGGAAAAAGATGATGGAAAAGGAGGAAGAAAATGAAGGATGTGATGCCTTCGAAGAGTAGAAAGATGAATCGGAAGAAAGATGGAGGGTCCGGAGGTTCCGGAGGAAGCAAATGGAAAGGGGCGTCATGCCCTGGAAAAAGATAGAATAAGATGGAGAATCCGGAGGTTCCGGAGGGATGAAATCAGGAAGGGCGTCATGCCCTAAAAGGAGGGGTAAAACACCTGGAGGTGCCAGGTGTAGACACGCCATTCCTGACGTCTCCTGAGAAAGTCTCATATTACTATACGACGCCCCGCGATGGCCTATGCATTTCGAATCGCTCGAGTGGTTCCTTTTCCTGAGTCTTCTTCCGCCCTTTTCGGCATCCGGAATCGTCTCGTCACGGCATTCGGACGGCATCAACACCAGTCGAACGCATCAGGAGGTTCCGGAACCAAGAAGGATATCTGCCGGGCGGCCGCCGACGCCCGATCTAAGGACCCGGGTGGGTCTTAATGGGGGCGTCCAGGCCCCTGGACGCCCCCATTTTTATAATTTATTTTATTATTTTTCTCAGGGCCCAAAAATAAATAAAAATATATATATATTAATGGAGGCGTCCAGGCCCCTGGACGCCGTTAGCTCTCGATATACCTGGGAGGATAAAAGGGACAAGAATTTATAGAAATGAAAGGAGTGCGGGCCAAGATTGCCTCCATCACCTGTCGATGATAGCCCTCGCAATGAGACACTGGCCAAGCGACCCCATGTGTCGCTTCACCGCTCACACAGGGTGATTGACTGGACGAAGAATAGGACGAATAGCCCCTATGTTGTCTAGGGATACCCTATCATGTTTTGGAGGACGCACGCAAAATTTGGCACAACATCCGGGAAAAGGAACTAGGGCCGTCAGTATTGACTTCGACGGCAGATTCTCGTGGAAAATGGTCACAACAAGACGTGATTCTCCGCTCGAGGCGGAGTCTCGACAGATCCGTCACATGGGAACAGTGCAGAGGAGAAGAAGTGTAGGGAAGAAGGAACGCACAAGAGACCAAATAAACAGCAGAAAATCAAATTACTCCATAAGCTGTCATAAGCACTACAATCATAGAGAGGTGACGGGACCGCTAGCCCGCCAATCCTCACCATCACTCATCTCTCCGGGCACTCTCCTCCTCTCCCCCGAGGTGAGGGTCCCTCAGAAGCCTCCAGGATCCCCGTGCAGTAGCACCTGCCTCGCCTCTGGGCGCCTGCTCCGCAGCAGTGACTCGCTGCTCCTCCCCTGGCGTGGCGAAGAAGCCACTGGCGGCAAAGCGACCGGACTGGCGGAGTCGCTCCCCGAACTCTCGCGCTCTCTCGTAGCGCGTCTCCATCCCTCCTAGCCTCTGCACGACGGCCTGAAGGCCCAGCTGGAGCTCCCTCACTTGGGCCTCCAAGGCCCTCCTCTCGGTCAGATCCCGCTGTCGCTCGGACCTTCTCTCGGCCTTCTCTCTCTCTACCTCTCTCCTCATCATCTGCAGAAGAACCCTTAACTCCAGGATGTCTGGAGAAGGTCTCTCCTCACCACGGTGCCGCAGCTCCGCTACAGTCGCCACCCAGGCGTCACGCTCCTCTTCCGCCCGGGTCGCACGGGCCACCGCACCGGCAAGTTGCTCCCGGAGGGAAGCAATCTCGAGAAAAGGGGCCGAGGAGCTAGAAGATCCGCCAGCCGCTCCCACCGTCGCTGTCTGCTGGGCACGCTGGAACAAAATAAACAACGGCCGTCAGTAAAACTCCGAAATCTGAAGTTAAAAGGGCGGCACGTAACTTACCAGGAGCGACAGCTCATGTTGAGCGACGGCCAGTTGCCGCCTAGTCTCTGACAGCTGGGCGCGCGAGCCGCCGATGCCACGCGTGTCCCCAGCTTGGGGAAGCCCCGCGTAACTCTCTCTCTGCCGCCGCAGGAAGTCGGCACTGTCCTGCACCAGTACACCCCCTTGCTGTCCAGGGAGACGTACGGGCCAGTCCTCGAGCCTCGCCTTGCCGCGACTCTCCTTCCTGACGCGGCTCGGCTCGTCCGCACTCGCCCACTCATCGGCCAGGCCCAGGGTCCTTGCCATGTCCTGCACCAAGAAAGGGGTCCCATATCAGTCAAAAGGAACGCGTCCCCTGTCTAGGACGCGTCCATCATTTGAGTACAACACTCTCCGAACCCTTTCCTCCTCGTCCGGCTCGCTTCAAAACCCAAAATGAATTAAAAGAGGAAGAGATCGGAGGACCTACCGGACCGTGTTCACCTCCTCCCACGCCATCGGGCCCCTCGGGTCCCTCGGGGGCCCGAAGCGGCCCTTCCTCCTCCATGGACGCCGTTCCGTGATCGGGCGCGTCCCTCCTTGGGCGAGGATTTCCTCGTCCCTCTCCACCTTCACCACGGTCGGGCCCACCGAACTCCATCGATCAAAAGAGGAGGAAGACGAAAAAGGGGCAAGCGCGTTTCGGCGGGAGGCGGGCTCGTTTGCGGGTAAGGCACGGGAGAAGAAAGGACCACCCGTCGCTTTAAATTTAAAATCAAGGATTAAGACGCGTCCTCGCGCCTGGACGCGCCCAAAAGGGGGGAAAGGAAACAAAATCCCCCCGTGCAAAACTTAGTTCCCCGCTGTTCAGGGCAAGGTCTCGCGAAGCGTGCCTCAAGGGACACCAGGGAAATAGCAGAAAGGGGAACGCGATGCCCTGGGGGAAGATAAAGATCCGGAGGTTCCGGAGGAATGAGATGGAAAGGGGCGCGATACCCAAGAAGGAAGTCCGGAAATTCCGGGAGAATGAGATGAAAAAGGGCGCGATGCCCTAGCAGGATAAAGGAGAAATCCGGAGGGTCCGGGTGCAGGAGTTGGAAAGGGGCGCGATGCCCTGAGAAGAGATTGAAAAGGGGACAATGCCCGAGCAATGAAGATGAATAGGATGGGAAATGCGGGATATCCGGAGGTGCCGGAAGGCGGGGAAGATACGGGTCCGGAAACCCGGGAAAGAAGAAGTGCAATTGCATGCAATAGGATGGATGCGATGAATGCAGTGAATGCGTGAATGCAATGAGATGCAAAGAACATGAAGAATGTGAAGGGCGAGATGATGAGATCCTCCTCCTTACCCCTGGAGTGGCCCATGAAGAATCGGTGACAGAGGAGAATATGGGTGGAGTTGAATGGAAGGTGGATAAAAGAGTGGAAGGCCCCTTAGCACCAAGATAACTGCCCCTCCACGGCAGTGAAAGAGTATAACCAATCGGCCCAAAGAAGGAAGCTTCAATAATAAATGACAACCCTCTTGAAGAGTGGAGAGTAATGATGTGAGGGAGTTGGGAAGTTGGGACAGGAAGCATTGCCATGCCCATTGATTGCAGCATATAAAGAATGTTGACAAAAATGGGCATTCGCCCCTTGTATAGAAGAATGAATTCAGGATTTGAAAGTTGGAACAAGGGGTGCCCTGCCCGGCCCTTACACAGCATCAATGCTTGACATTCTCTGAGCAATGGCGGCGACTTGGTCTTTTTGATTGTGCTTGGCACAATAACCCGGATTGGCATCCGGCAAGTGAACTCTTGCATCTTGAACTGCACGGCAGTGGCCAAATTCTTCTTTCGCGGCTCTTGATCATCCTCGGCACAAGTATTTGTAGCAGCGCTCCCCTTCCGAGTAGTAAAGGGAGGTGAAGCGGAGGTGGGAGGCTTCGTGGATGGTGGGAGTGTAGTGGAAGGCATTGGAGAAAGGATAAGTGGAGGCGGAGGTTCAAACACGTCGAGCTTCTCCCTTTGTTCGGAAGCAGTTTGGGTTGGCTCGAGTGCAAAAAAGGGTTGATCCTGCTCAGGATTAGCCACGGGTAATAGGTTAAGTGGTGGAGTAGGGGTAGTTGGGTTTGGTGTTAAAGGTGTAATGGAGGGTTGAATTAAGGAAAGTTCGATGTTAGGCTCGGTGGAGGCCGATGGTGTGGAGGCTGGCATAACCGGTGGAGGTGTAATTGGTGGAGGTGTAATTGGTGGAGGTTTGGTGCGGAGAAAACGCCGAACGAGGCGAGCGGTGTTAGGAGTGGGAGGAGACTCAAGATGCGCCGGCGCGGGTGATTGGAGTATCGACCCATCGTCGTAACACCAAGAGGTCTCGGAAATAGAGGTTGGATTAGGGACGGTGGCTTCGTCCTGAGCAGGGGGTTCATCAAATGATAGTGGGGGGAGAGGGAAACGAAGGAAACTCGGAAGGGGTGCCTGCAAAGCTTCATCGTATGTTACCTCGAATTCTTCAATCGCCGGCTCTTGCTTGCTTGAATTGTCGATGCCATAATCGTCTCTCCTGTCCTTCCATTCTTTCTCCATCCTTGTAATATCATCCATAGCAGCGTGGAGAGGATTGACTGGAGCAGGAGGAGCGGGCCGTGGGCTCGTAACCCTCTTTAATTGTTCCTCCAAAGAAGCGACTTTGTCGATAAGAGCTTGCTGGAGGGGTGTGACCTGAGCAACATAGGGTTGACAGGGCCTTGAAGGAGGGGCTGCATAAGAAGGCCGTGGAGGGGGATTAATGGGCCGACCCGTAGAGGAACCTGGATGGGCCGAATTGCAAGAAATAAATGGGCCTTAGGGCCGTGGTGGAGGAGGAATAGAAGGAGGCGGGTGTTGGATCACCCGAGGAGAAGAGTGAATAGGAGGAGATGGGTTATGGACTACCCGAGTAGGAGTATGAATAGAGGAGGGAAGTGGGTGATGGGCCACCCGAGTAGGATTGGAAGGAGGATGAGATGAATGAGATGCACCCTCAACAGCGGCCTTAAGGGCTTGGATTTGTTGAGGGGTGAGATGATCTAATGCATGAATGATTTGAGAAACCTTCTCATCATTGGGACGAGACGGTCCCGTAGGAGTAGTGGCTCGCGATTGGATTGAAGGACCATGGGATTGGATATTGCCCACGGGTCGGGCAACACTGTATGAATGAGGACGTGGTCCTTTGAAAGAATTGTGGTGAGAATGATGAACATGTTGAAATTGAGGGGAATAAGATGTGCTAGGTTGATCACCCTCATGAACATTAATTGAGTTGAACATGTTGACTTTCTTATCAAGGTAATCCAAATAATTCAATGTGCAATCAAAACAGTTCACAGAAATAGCAAACGAGTTGGGATGGTTACCTTTGACTTTCTTTATGTATGATCCTCGGTGAATTAATGTTTTTCAACAAAGTTTTGGAATGATTCACACAAGGGAGGATCCTAGTTTCAATATGATTTCACTTCGATGCCAACTAGGAACACTCTCTCACCAAGCATAGACCAACTAAACCCGGGGAACTTCAAGATACAACCTGCCCGGCATCCGTGAGGGAATCCACGGGTGCGGGGACTTACGGAGGCTTGGTTTAGGAATTTCCAATCCAAAGCGACGGAATGCTCAATGGAGGGTCGTTCCTTCACCAAGAGGGTGTGTGGCTCCTAAAGATGTGGGGAGAGGAGGTCTCCCAAACCAATGCCAATGAATGAAATGCAGGAGATATGAACGAATCACAGCAGTAAGCCAGACAAGATAATCAAGAACAGCACGTAGTAAGGCTCCGTGAAAACACAGGAAAAAGACGACCTGAGGAAGGTCGCTAAAAACAAAAGAGACGCCTCAGGGTGAGGGCGTCAACTCCAAAATCGCGCCTTGATCGGAGGCGCTATGCAATCAAAAGGCGCCCTGAGGCAGGGCGTGAATTCTCAGAGAAGCAAGGGCTATGATAAAAGACGCCTAGTTAGAAGGCGCTACACATGAAAAAGACGCCCCTGGAAAAGGCGTTTAAATGAAAAAGCGCCTCTGTCTGAGGCGTTAATTCTCTGTGTCCCAGAAAACAGCCCTCCACCGGCCATAAATATATCTGGAGTAACAGACCAATATGAAAAAGAGGCAAGACACTCACAATCACAATGAAATAAGGCAATCAATCACCACAAGAATATAGCATGCTCATCAAATTTTTGGATAAGTGGAATTTATTTTTTTAAAAAAGAAATCTATCAAACTGACAGATCACAAGTGGGGAAAGTGTTGCGTGGAGCACAAAGGGGAGGTGCACCGTGGGTGCAAAATAGGGGAGATGGCACACGCGGGTGCCCAAGGGAAAGGGGTAATAAAAAGAAGAACACCAAGATGTCCCACCGTGATCGTCAATTTGTAGATCCTAATTAGAAATCCACTTAGGAATGAATGAATAAATAATGAATGAATAAATAAGCAATAAGCATGCACGAGGTGCAATATGGAGATGTGATCGCCAGAGACGCGAGGGCCTCAAAGGATATAACAAAAATAAATGGAGGAGGGATCGCGAAAAATACCTTGAAACGCGGGTGATGTGAGTGCTCCTTTCTCTTCCGATCGGCCGGCCGATGAAGAGAGTTCTTCATATTGATTACCCCTTGCAAAATCAACAAACACCAAAAGATTGATTGGATTAGAAATATGGTGAGTGTAGCATCAAATTCTTAATAAAAATATGAGCATGAAAGTATGTGCAAGAACACACCTTAAGGGTGGTTGCCCTTAAACCCCTATGCAAAAGGGTAGGTAATATATATGATGAATGTATGCAAAATATGTAGAAACAAGTGCAAGTGCTGCACTAAAGGGATTCTCAACGTGGTTGAGTAAAAGAATTGGGCAGTGAATAAACGTATATGCATGCGTATGTGAACTAAGCAACAAAATAAAAGAGAATAGAAGGGAGATAGAGAAAATCTGCTTGTTGGCTTCTTGGCTTTGATACTCGATGGGGAGAAGACTCCAGAGAAGATGGCAGCAGTGAACGCACAAGAACTTCTCCTTCCAGCCAGGAAGCAGCAACAGCAGCACCTGCGTGAAAATTCAGAAGAAGAAGAAGAAGAAGAAGAAGAAGAAGATCCGGAAGTCTCGGAAGAAAAGGAAAAGGGGGGGGGGGGGGGGGGGAAACCGAGCTGCAGCAGCTCTATAAATTGGGAAGAAAACGAAGATTAGAAAGGATAAGAACGGCAAGAGTCCAATATGGGAAAGATAAGAACGGGCAAGGGTGACCAAACGAAGCAGGGACTCTCTGAGAAAGGGCTGCGTTCGTTTAGAACACAAAGGGAAAAATACGACCCGGACAAGGGCGTCAATTCAAGAATTGACGACCTACCAGAGGGCTTTATTTAAAAACACGCCTAAGACCAAGGCGTTAATTCCTTTACTTGTGAAAGACGTCTGAATGTGAGGCGTTAATTAAAAATATTCAAAACATGGCCATTTTTCATTTCTCAATATTATTTTCCCATTTTTTAGGTGGAGGTGCATTACACTGCGCTGATTCCAACGACTATTTTTGCGTATTTTTCTGACACCCGGAAGGCCACCAAATCACCTCTGGAAGAGGGTTGAAAAATATTATTAAAATAATCAATTGAAAAGTGACGCCCCTCTCCAAGTCGTTAATTCGAAAAAATTCTTAAAAAATAGAGAAAAATGTCCAGAAAAATTCAGAAAAATCCAGAAAAATAGGAAAAAATAAGAAAAGGGTGAAAAAAGGGAGAAATCCAAGAAAAGTGAGAAAAACCACTCAAACAAAGGTAATTCGAGGGTCAAATTGGGACATTACAAGGTAATATGAGATGTACTCACAGTAACGTCAATTTTGGCGTGTCTACAACGTGACTCTCCGCGTTTCTTGTGCGTCGTGACCTTCCGGGTTAGCCCTCTCGTGGCCGTACTCGAGGTCAGTGTCATGTCGTATGCATGACGTTCTAGTCATGTGTGGGGCTGTGTGCACGACGTTCTAATCGTGTGGTCTACGCCTGCGTCTGTCTAGGTCTTTCCTAGGTTTCTTTGTTTTCTTGCAGGTCTTTTCCAGCCTTGATAGATGGGCAACTCCTGACTTCGTCAACTCAGAGTCGCCTTCCTGTTGCTGCTTGGAGTAGTTTGGGGTGCCAAAGTTAGTTCGGCAGCCGTTTGTCTGGTACGGCTTTCTTCCCCTCTTCTTAGTTGCTCCCTACTCCTGCTCCCCGTCTCTTCTTTTACAGCTTTGTAGCGTAGTTTTCCCGCTTTACTATGCCTGCTGTTTTTCCTGTTGTTTTGTCGTTCCGTGTTACTGCGTATTTTTCAGTGGGGATCCGCATGACCCATACTAGGCCAGTGACACAAGGCTCACCCCTACTTTTCAGGTGGGTCGTCTTCGTTCTGCTTCCGCGGTTCCTGGTGTGCGAGTTCGTAGCTGCCAGCTGGTACCTTAGTCGGGCTTCCCCCGACTTTCTTGATACGTCTTTCCTTTCTGTTGACTGTACTGTTAGACTGCTTGTCTTTCCTTTGGACTGGACTCTGGTATAATTGTAAATCTTAAACTGTTAATTAAGAAGTAATTTTATTTCTACTACTTTAGCAAATCGATCTAATGAAATTTAATTGCTTACTGTTATATCTTTGTGGCTTCAATGTACTACACGACAATCCTTTCATCCCTTCGGAGCTTTATCGCTCTTGGGAGGCTTCACGGGTTCCAAGTGGTATCATGTGTATTCGATAGTCCTATCGGGTATATCTGGTATCCGGAATCCAGGTCGTCACAGTTGGTATCAGAGCGTTATTGTGTGAAGTACATGGGAATCCGAGATATACAGTCTCCAGAGTCCTTAAGTCCAGTACAGTCTTCAGCTGCCGTTAGGTTTCGTGATTCTCGTTTATTGATGTCGTGGGTCTTTTCTCGGTGAGCTGCTCGATGCATGATTCGTCCCCTGTCGTCGTGTGATCAGCTGTTGTTGTGCCTTGATGTGACCCAGCTTACAGTTGTGTTCCGTGGTTCTGTATCCTGTACGGAGCCGGAATCCTGCGAGTGCTGCCGTTGTTGTTGTTTTTGTAAGTGCTATTTCTCTATGATTTTGTCTGTCTATCATTAGCACTTTATGGACCAACTCATGTCGGTTCGCTTTGCTATACTCTCTTCCCTGGTAGAGTTAGCTTATGACTCGATCAGATGTCTCGTGGTCCGGTGTTGTCATCTTACCATTGTTTCTCGTGGTTCGTGTCATTTTGTAGTTGTGTTGTCGGGTTGTTCTTCCCTGCTTTTCCTTTGTTAGTCCTTAAATTTCGAGGACGAAATTTCTTAAAGGAGGTGAGGATGTAATGCCCTGGATCTCTATTGGATCTTTATTAGGTCTTTCGGATGTCTCATTTTCAACTGTTCACCATCTCTCTTCGTTCTCTCTCGTTTCAGGGTCTCTCGACGCGGGGTGCACACCGTTGCGGAGCTGGCCGAGGCGAGGACGCGATGGAGTGATCGGGACGCGGGATGGGGCGTCGGTTTGAGCGTGGCGGGCGCGATCTCTCGGTGGATTCCAAGAAAGGCGTCGTTCGTGTTCCTGGCGGTTTTCGGCGTGGTTTAGTCGCTTCGGCGCGCGGTTTCTTCAGTGGAGGTAGGGAGATGGATCACCCACTCGTCCTCTACGTTTTCCCTGTCCCTGCACGTCATTTGATGCTCGAACGAGTGAGATCGGGCTCGCTGAAGTTTCGTGGGTTTCGTAGGCTTCACCGAAAAATGTTGACGGTTTCTGGATCAGTTACTGCCAATGGACTCCCTGGAACGTCAGCATTCCATAGTCGCTAATTTCGTCTCGTTTGGCGGTCCCGTTTGACCGAGGGGAGCCCGGGAAGTCCGGTGACCCTATTTGGGCGATTTCGTTAGAATCGCCCGTTTCTTGCGATCCGTGCACCGTTTTGACTCCGGTTGGAGTCCTTGTGATTGTATGCGTGTCCATGGTTATATCCCCTTCGTTTCGGCATGAATGGGGCGTGGGAAGGCCAAGATTGGGCCAACCCCTTGGTTTGCTCGCCGTCACGGTTGGACGGTCAAACCAGGGCCCGTTCATCCTATGAACGGCTAGGCCAGGACCGTTTATCGTCGCTGGTTTCAGGGGCTTGTGCGGCCTTCTTGTGACCGCCCATCCTTTCGAGTCCGTCTGTCTTAGGTATGTGCTTAGGGTGGTGTATGTCTCTCGGTGGTTCTCTGGATTGGTCGGTTTCAGGTGGATTGTGTGCGGTCTACTCCCTGACTACCACGGTTTCCCTAACGACTCGATCTAGGATTGCCAGTGTCGTCGTCCATCGTTCCGGTTTTCCGTTCATCTTGGCTTGCCCTTGTGGTCTGCTCGCTTTCCCGTGGGTGTCTTCTGAGGTAGCCAGGAGTCTTCTTACTTGTCATTGTCTGGTTCCGGTCAACCCGAAGTCACCCAGTGGTTGACATGAAGCCTTGTGTCTCGACGGTTCTGTCCAATTCGAGACATGGTTCTGGATGCCTCGAGGTATCATCCTACCTCGGTCTACGTGTCCAGGTCTGCTGAGGGTCCCCGGTGTTCCCTCAGGCCTCCGTGTGTCGTTTCCTCTGATCGTGTCATTTTCTCTGGCTTAGGATTAGACCGACTGGCGGCTTGTTCCGCTGTTTGTGACGATCTTGCCTCCGAGTCGTGAGACTCAAGGATCGTTACGTGAGTAGGTCTAGTTGTCTTGTCCTGAGTCGGTCGGCAGTGGTTGTGCTATCATTGGTGCTCCGAAGTACGTGTCGTAGGGTGCTCTTGTCTGCCTGTACTTCAGCACTCGTGTTTTGAGTCTCCGTGTCTTGTGAGCCTTCACTAGTCGTAGCCTTACGTCACTGTTTCCTGGTGACGGCTCTTGTAGCGGGGCACTTTCCCGGTTTACGGTTCTTTAGCTAGTTCCGTGGGCTCTAGGTCCAACAGTAGCGTCCTTCAGTGGGGGAATACTAGCTAGAGGCCTGGCTTAGGCAGTGGGCCAGTGTGTGCACACGTGGTCATGGGCTTTGGACTTATGTCGACGGGCGTAACCCTGACTAGTCACTCGTTACTGTAGTTCCTGTGTTGTTCAGCGCGTGTCTGCGACTCTGCCGAGACTTTAGCGGTACCGTAGGCGAGACACTTGTGGCGCAGTATAAGACGTCAATGGATGCATCTGGCCGTTCTTCTAGTGTGGGGCACGCCAGTCACGTGGCACGTGACTCTCCGCGTTTCTTGTGCGTCGTGACCTTCCGGGTTAGCCCTCTCGTGGCCGTACTCGAGGTCAGTGTCATGTCGTATGCATGACGTTTTAGTCATGTGTAGGGCTGTGTGCACGACGTTCTAGTCGTGTGGTCTACGTCTACGTCTATCTAGGTCTTTCCTAGGTTTCTTTGTTTTCTTGCAGGTCTTTTCCAGTGTCGACAGATGGGCAACTCCTGACTTCGTCAACTCAGAGTCGCCTTCATGTTGCTGCTTGGAGTAGTTTGGGGTGCCAACTTTAGTTCGGCAGCCGTTTATCTGGTACGGCTTTCTCCCCCTCTTCCTAGTTGCTCCCTGCTCCCCGTCTCTTCTTTTACAGCTTTGTAGCGTAGTTTTCCCGCTTTACTGCGCCTACTATATTTCCTGTTGTTTTGCCGTTCCGTGTTACTGCGTGTTTTTCAGTGGGGATCCGCGTGACCCCTACTGGGCCAGTGACACGAGGCTCACCCCTACTTTTCAGGTGGGTCGTCTTCGTTCTGCTTCCGCGATTCCTGGTGTGCGAGTTCGTAGCTGCCAACTGGTACCCTAGTCGGGCTTCCCCCAACTTTCTTGGTACGTCTTTCCTTTCTGTTGACTGTACTGTTAGACTGCTTGTCTTTCCTTTGGACTGGACTCTGGTATAATTGTAAATCTTAAACTGTTAATTAAAAAGTAATTTTATTTCTGCTACTTTAGCAAACCGATCCAATGAAATGTAATTGCTTACTGTTATATCTTTGTGGCTTCAATGTACTACACGACAATCCTTTCATCCCTTCGGAGCTTTACCGCTCTTGGGAGGCTTCACGTGTTCCAAGTGGTATCAGGTGTATTCGATAGTCCTATCGGATATATCTGGTATCCGGAATCCGGGTCGTCACAAGAGGGATAGAGTGAGAGTGATATAGAGAGAGAGACAAGAGAGAGAGAGAGAGCGGCAAGGGGGGGGGGTGCCGGGCATCTTGCTCGGGATGCAGAGAGAGAGAGAGACGACAGAGAGAGTGAGAGACAACGACAAGCAAGGGGATGCTAGAGGGGGTCTTCCCCTCTGGCACACACAAAGAGAGAGATAGAGAGATGTGCCTGCGCACGCCCGTGTGGGCGGCCGTCCGCCTGCCGACCTAATTTTTTTATTTTTTCATTTTTAACCTTCTTAAATTTTTTTGTTGTGTTTTTGACCCTTTTCCTTTTGTTTAACCTCTTTCTTTTTTATTTTAAACAATTAACCCCCAAATATTTTTTTAACTTTTGATTATTATTATTTTTCTTTCTTCACTTTCTTTAAACTTTTAAACCTCTTTTTTTATAAGACTAAAATAAATATAGTAAAATTAATAGTTTAAGCATTTAGGCATACATAATTTTTTTAACAATCAAATAAAATATTATAAAATCGTAGGGCATTACACCGGGTGACACCTTGAGGAGGGTGGGAGGGAGCAAGCGTACGTTGAGGTTGTTAGCGGTGGTATCCGTGGTCTCTGCAAGTGAGGGAGATGTCGGAGCAGATGGAGACGACGACAGCAAAGCCAACAACCGCCGTTGACACGCTGCTGGGGATGGCGAGGACACAGCCGCCTTAGGTAGTGACCAGTGAGACCACCTCAGTCAGGTGCGTGGGAATGGGCATAGCGGGCGGTGGTAGAGCATGGTATGGCGGAGCAAGGAACGCTGGACTTCTGCAGTCAGGAGAGGCTGGCGGGGAGACGAGAGCAGGGCCCATAGGCGAGGCCACATCTGGGTGTTCAGGTTATGTTTTCAAAGGGAGAGAGGGAGCACTGGAAGAGAGGAGGGAGGGAGGGAGCGAGTGAGCGTACCTTGAGGGAGAGAGGTAGCGTCGGAAGAGAGGAGGCCTTGAGGGAGAGACTTCACAGATTGCGTCAAGGTCGGGGTTGAGCATTCTCAAATTAAAAAAGGTGGGAAGTTATTTTTATTTAGAATGAGGTTTTAATGGGATGGGATTCTTCCCTAAAAATTAGGGAAGCAACCACCGAACGTGATTAAGTGGGTTGCTTGTTCATATTTGTTAGTTTGAGATAAAATTGAGGGGAAATAGTGCCACCAAACACCCTGTCATGGTTTCTCAATCCTCACTGACTAGATTTCATTCGTATGAGTTGGATCAATTTTTTAAATTCTAGAAACTAAGTTCATGTATATGATATATCGTAGATATGAAATTTCACATATTATTGGCAAAGAAAATTTCCAAGAGCATTTATATCAAATTTTATAAAAAAATAAGTTAGATGATCAAAATGGTTTTAATTAGAATTTGTATTTGCTATCTTTGAAGATATTAATTCGGCTGAACCTCGAATTCTAGTCATCGTTTGTTTGTCAATTACGACAGTGATTCATCTCCTCATCTGATTGAATCCTATATTATAGGGTGTTTTGAAACACTTTTAAAATTGGTCTATTTCAATTTTTGACTAAAAATTTTAAAGGCGGTGTAATTTGTTAATCTCATGTTTAGTAAGAATAACATAATTCTTAAAATATTTATTTTCTCTTTGTTAACTGCACATGAATGAGGAGAGAGGGTTGCTGCAGGGGGTGGGTCAGTGGGGTCACCGACTTTGTAGGAAGGAGGGAGGTGGTTGTGTGGGGTTGCGGCGGCAGGGTGGCTAAGCAGGGGTGCCGACTTTGTAGGAAAGAGGAAGAATATGGAGGGATGATTTCTGCGAGAGGCAGGGCCGCTGGCTTCACATAAAGGCAACGAAGGGAGGTGGCTACACAAGGCAGCTGGGCAAGGGAGCTCTTGGCTTCGCAGGAACGAGAGAGGGTTGCTACGAGGGGCGAGGCATTGGGGTCACTAGTTTCGTAAGAAGGAGTAGGGAGGAGCTATGTGGGGTTGCGACGTAGGGCGGTTGGGTAGGGGGGTTCTTTGCTTCACATGAAGGAGGAGGAAGATGGAGGAGGGAAGGTTCCAGCGAGGGGTGGGGCGGCAGGGCTGCCGGCTTCACAGGAAGAGGGAAGAGGGAAGTGTCTGCATGGGGTTGTGGCGGTAGGGCGATTGGGCGAGGGGGCCGCCAGCTTCGCAAAAAGTAGGAGGATGGTTGCTTTGCATGAAGGAGAAGAGAGACGGCCGCCCATAGATCCCAACTGTCATCCTCCATGGCGAGTGACAGAAGGAAGTAGGGAGATGTTCATTGCGGTAGAACAAAATCTTCACAGAGAGGGATGTAGAGAGCTCAAACCCCTTCTTCTCTTATAGTCTGCTACGAGATCTGTGTCGTTGGCTCTACCCTTACCCCCTTTATTTAGGAATCCGAGAAGGTGGGTAGCAAGGAGGAGGCGGAAGAGTGGAAGTAGAAACGCGATGGGTTCAAGACGAGAACAAGATGCAAGGACGTGCGAGCTTCTCTTGGAAAAAAAATTGCTCGGAGGTTGTTTTTATTTCGAGGGAAGTTAAAGAAGGGACGAAGTCCTCCCTAAAAAGTAAGAAAAATGTTACCAAACACATTTAGGACCCCAGTATCTCTCCTTTTTTATTTTAGGAGAAAAAATACTTAAAAAGTACATCCAAAGACCTTATTACTAATCTTTTATTTCTATTTTAAAATATATTTTCATAAATAGAATTTTCATTAAGAAAAGATAAATGGCGGGCTAAAAGCCTCATACATGGGCAAAGGCCTTCAGCTAGAAGGCCGACTCAGAAATAGAAGAACAACTAAGTTAAGAGACTATACGGCAAAAGCAAATAAAAACCTAAGCCGGGGAAAGGATTCTCTAAAAATTACAAAGATGATTGATCCTGAGTGAGGAGGGGGAACCCACCAGGCCCAGCACAGCCCAGTAATGCCAGGCCCAGTATGGCCTGATGTCGCTAGTCCTACAGTAGCCATCGCCAGCCGACCTGCAATCCAAGAACGTAGTCTAATTGAGACCCACTCAGGACTGGCTGGCCCACCGTCATGATCCTTGCACATGTGAATCCTGGATGCCGTGAGATCCACCAACGAATGAGCGTTGAGACCATAATTACCAGACTATTGCACCCGCTTATTTTCTCAAACTAATCAAGATTTAGGCAAAGGGAATTTCTAGGGGTGAACATGGTTCGGTTTAGGACCATTTTTTTTCAAACCGAACCAAACCGAATTTGTTGACCAAACCAAACCAAAAAAATTCGGTTTGGTTCGATTTCAAACCGAATTTTCATATTTTATTATAATATATATATAGTTAATGACTTATATGTATATAAAATAAAAATAAACATAGTTAATATTTTGTATGTTTTTATATGTATATAATTAAAATTTTAATTTTTCATATATTTATATTATATAATATGAATAAAAATTATAAATAATAAATTCGGTTTATTCGGTTTGGTTCGGCTTCACACATTATGAAACATTATGAAATCGAACCAAACCGAATTTGACATCAAACCGAATCAAACCGAACCGAACGTTTCAGTTTGGTTTTTTGGTTTGAACCGAATTATGAACAGCCCTAGGAATTTCTCCCTAAATAGAGCAAAATGGCATAACACCAAAGGTGCTCTACCGGCCGAGTCGAGCCCAGAAATCGGAACCTTTCACCATGTAAAACGGTATAATACAACAAACGAGGATTATCCCTGAGTAAATGGCACCATGCTGACAAATTTCCCAATGGTCAGATCGGACCCGAGGTCTGAGACAACCTGCCGCACCAAATGTCACTCTGCAAAGATTCGGGGACCTCTCCCGGATACCTTGCATGCGGAATCACACCGTCAGCATCTCAACAATCGGGTCAACCAGAGGCTCAGAACAACTTGCTGTGTTCCATGATATCCTACGGAGAAGCGGGAATCACTCCCGAACACCTTATCAATGGAGAAACACCCATGGCTCCAACCGCCGAGTCCAACTTGGATTCTTTTGCCACTTGCTGTTTCACACGGTTCTTCACCAAGAACCGGGGATCACCCCTGACTACCAAACAACCTACGTCATCATGTCGACATCTCAATTGCCAGGCCAACCCGGGACTTACAGCCACCCATCGCGTCACACGGTGCATGACAAAAGGGTAGGGAACAATTACCCGCACGCCTTCTACAAGCGGATTAACACTGGCGACTCCAACAACAAAGTCACATTTGGGCTTCGAAGCCATAAGCATGTGTCAGCCAGATCGTGGTCAACCAGTTGGGCGTGATCATCTCCTAACATGGCTGTCATGGCCCGAGATTCAGGTACCAAAAAGTACCAGACGTGACCAAATCTCTACCCGCTACCCACGAACCGTGAAGCTCGGAAGGGTTTGATTAGTGTCACGGGAGTGTGTGAGAATCTAGAAAGAGCACAGTAATTAAAGTTTATATAATTAATTTGATTTACACAATTTATACACAAGTTATAGTCTAGATGTACAAGTCCAAAAAGTAGAGCTCAACAACAGAAAATACAAAGCCTTATGACATACCCCGGTTGAAGAAAGGTTGGCGACACTAGGACCCTGCGGGCACTGCTCAAGGCCTCCGACTGCCTAGAGGTGCTCCAAAGCTAAAAAGAAAAGGGGGTGAGCCTCATCTCATTGACTCAATAGGGGTCATGCGGATCCCCACCACAACAAACCACAATGAACAACAATAAACATGAGGAATAATAATATAGCAAGGAGAACATAAGTAATAATCATAAATAAACACAACTGAGCTATCAGTCACATAAGCCTCGCACAGGCGACAGGACACCTCGAATATCAGAAGAACCGCTAAACCACAACACGTCTATATATCTCGGGGTAACTCTCGTCGAGTGCTAAAGGAACACCACCTAACTACCAGGGAAATATAGTCTCGATCACTGAAGAGAAACGCGACCTCACCGTCGAAAACCAAGCTCTCGAGAGATGAGAGAAACTACATCTCAAGTGACAAGAGAACTACCTACTAGAAGTAAGTCCGGATGCGTCCACTGACGTCTTAATCCGTGCCTCAAGTGTCACCCTACAGGCCAAGAGAGGATAACTGTGACACCGTACAAGTAACCACATACAAGGACTAGTTGGGGGGTTTCAGGTTTATTTATAGAAAATATTTGGAGATTAAAAAATATGAAAAATATAAAAGTTGTCAAAAATTAACCTTGTGATCCTCGAAAAATGTGCGACTCACCGTTATGCCCCGGTGACCAAAACTAATTCAGTATCTCATATTTGGGGATCTAAAGACCCAATATTTAGAATGTTATATTTTATTTAGAAAACATGATCCGAGATCCACATAAACGCTCCGAGACCCACGAATCTTGGTACGAAGACCTGGGATATTACAACAGCCACCCCGGCTGCCACGTTCGGAATGCGACACCTGGGTAGACCGCGTTCAAGACATGGCCCTGACAGACAGCATGCTTCACCTGCTTAGCCATTCAAGTTCCAAATTCGGGGGGTTCCTCCCACTCGTCTCGCGTCAGAGCCATGCTTAAGACCTCAAACGGCACAACGCCATCAATCCCCCGATGACTGGGCCGAACTCGGGACCGGGAGTGTAACGACCCAGGATCCGGATACCTAGTCAAACTCGATACCATTCGGATCCTACAACGCCACTCACGAGCTAGGAAGCACGGAAGGGTTCAAATAGGTGTCACGAGAGTATACTGAAATCTAAAATAATTATAGAAATTAAAGTTTACATTTATTAACAGATTTATACAATTTACACAAATTCTAGTATATATATACAAGCCCCAAAGGTACAGCTCAACAAAAGAAAAGTACAAAGCCGTGGGGCATACCCCGACTGACAGAATATGGCGATGCAGGACTCTTGTGCGCTGCTCAAAACCTCCAGACGATGAGAAGGCTCGTCCAACCTGAAAAGAAAAGGGGTGGGCCTCATCGCATTGGCTCAGTAGGGGTCCCGTGGATCCCCACCATAACGAATCGTGACAAATATAGCAACAAATAATAAGGCATAAAGAGCAATATAGTAGGAAGGACAGTAAGGTAGAAGGAACGACACCGTAAATATAAAAGGATATTAAGGTAGAAGGAACGACACCGTAAATATAAAATAACCATGCTAAGCCACTGTTGGCACCAGCTTATTTTCTGGAATTAATCGAGGATTAAGCGTAGGGAAATACTCCCTAAATAGAGCAAAACGGCACATCGCCAGAGCTACTCTACCAGTCGAGTTAAGCTCGAAAATCGAGACACTTCGTCGGGTCAAGCGGCGCAACATAACAACCGGGGATCGGCCCCGAGCAAATGGCACTATGCCAGCCCGTTTCTCGACAACCTGGTCAGTTTAGGGATTCGGGATAGCCTGCCGTACCTTACGGCACTCTGTGAAGATTTGGGGTTTACCCCCGGACACCCTGCATACGGTGTCACACCACCGACGCTTCAACAACGGGGTTAACTCGGGACTCAGAACGGCCTGTCGCTTCATACGGCTCTTCGCCAGGGAGCGAGGGTCACCCCGATCACCAGACCAATTGCATCGTCGTGTCGACGCCCCAGTCACCGAGCCCAACCAAGGGTCCTTGTTGAACCCCCTGTGTGAATATTCTAATTGTTGGTTTTTTTGATGATGACCAAACACCATATTAGTCTAGAACTTTTGTTGACTGAATAAATTTTATCAAACTTATTTTGAATTGGTTCACTATGCAATCACATCTTGCTTCTTAGCTCATGATCTACTAATGATGTCGGAGGAGCTATTTTTTGCAGGATCAAGATCATCTTTCTTTGAGTAAGTCTTTTGAATTATGCTATCTAAGTTTCAATCTAACTTCGATCTTCTGTTTTTACAGTAATCAAGAATGAAGCTCTCTTCCTAAGTCATTCAAGGATGATTGGTGAGATCCAAACAAAACTTTACCTTTGATAAGTTGGTTTCCTTCATTGATTGTCATGGGTTGACCCCAAGGGTTGATCCTTGTGTATAACTAGCTCATAGAATCTAATAACATGTTTATTTTGTTGGGGTGGACCCTAAGGGTCGACCCCTTGATGGCTTATAGCTCATCTCTCTCTTTTTGTAAAGAAGCTGTCCATGGGTCAACCCCTAGGTGCTCCAGAACCCACAGCTTTTCAGTTGTCTGCATAATGTGTGTGGGTCGACCCAATGGGTCGACCCTTTTTGTCACCCGAAGCCCTCGGGTTTAGCTGGTTTTAGCAGATTGGCGCAATGGGTCGACCCCATGGGTCGACCCCTGGAAATTTCACCTGTCAGGCTTCATGACCCGTGCTTCATGGGTCGACCAAATGGGTCGACCCCTGGAGTTACGGACCGCCAGTCCGGTTCGAGATCCGTTTCGAGGCCGCCATTTTTATTCCTCGTTTTGCCCTAATGTTGGGAGATCCGAGGTCCCATCTTGTCACACGTGTCCCCTCTTCTTGGGACTATAAATATCAATGATTAGGGCGTCCCAAATAGGAAGAGAAAAAAAGGGGAACATTCGATCTTATCTTGTTTTTGTCTTGTAGGAGAAGAAAGCTCGTGGGAGCCCTTCCATGCGCGAATAGAAGCCATCTACATCGGAATATGGTCGATCCCCTTGCTGATTAGATGCCTCCAGAGCACGGATGGAAGCCTTACTTCCTCATTTGAAGCTGGTCAACCTGGATCTCGAGCTGCACATCAACATCCGGGCTTCATCTTGAAGATCTGTCCACATCTTGCTTCATTGACCAGGTTGTGAAGAACCTCAGCTGGGATATCTATTGAAAGGGGGATTTCTGGAGACCTCAAGATCTTTATTGCATATACCATGTTCATTCTATTTCAGTTTTGAAGGATCATTGTATATCTGATTACTCTTCTATTGAACGAAATACTTTGTGTGTGTGTGTGTGCGTTTGCTGGTCGTAGCGCTTGTGTGTGTGTGTGGCTGTGTGTTTCACAGCGTGTGTGTGTGTGGGTTTTCACTCTATAGTGGAAGTAATCCTCACTCTGTGAGGGGTGGACGTAGGGGTCACTGTTGTGAACCTGAACCACCTAAAATCCTCTTGTTCATTATGGTTTGCTTCTACGTTCCTTCTCGAGTGGGCTTCTTGTCGAGCGGAGTGTATTTCAAATCTCATCTATTCAGATTTTCATATATTTCCACTGTTCGTGTGTTATCATCAACGGGTGAGAAGAGTGTGCTTCATACATTACCCTTCCATTACATCTATTGCAAAAGATTGTTGTTAAAATTTTTATTGCCAATCAATTCACCCCTCCCCTCTTGATTGCCATCTACCGGGGACAACAATTGGTATCAAAGCCCGGTCTCTGATTTTTACTGATCTCACAATCTTAGAGTAAGATCCAGTAAATGGCAAACAAGGGGCAGATGCCCGAAGGGCACTCTATACATAGACCTCCGTTCTTCGATGGGTCGAATTATTCATATTGGAAGAATCTGATGTATGTATTCCTGAGGGCTCAGGAATTTGAAATTTGGCATGTAATCAGTAATGGTCCATATAAATTGCCTCCCAAAGAGGAAGAGTGGGGAGAAGATCATATCAAGAAGTGCATAGCTAATTTCAAAGCCATGAATATAATTCAATGTGCAATTCATCCAAACGAGTACTCACGAATTTCGATGTGTGCTTCCGCGCAGGAGATGTGGAACAAACTTCGTTTAATGTATGAAGGAACATCAGAAGTGAAGGAGACTAAAGCGAATTTGCTCGTCCGGGACTACGAATTATTCATGATGAAGCCGGATGAAAACATTTCAGAAATGTTTGCTAGATTGTTGGAGATCACCAACGGGCTGAAGGCACTTGGGAAGGAATACTCCAACCAAGATCTTGTGAGGAAGGTATTAAGGTCCCTCTCATCACAGTGGCATACTAAGGCCACGGTCATTGAAGACTCAAAGAACCTTACTACTCTGACGCTTGATGAGCTAATTGGGTCATTAATGACCTATGAGCTGAACATAAAAAGGAATGAGGAAGATGTCAAGAAAAAGAAGCCGATCTCAAGCATGGCATTGAAGACCAATCTCCAAAGATCGGATGACAGTGAAGATGGATCTGGTTCAAACAGTGAGGATGAAGAGTTGGTGGCCATGATAACACAAAGGGTCAGAAAATTCATTAGAAGGTCCAGAAGAGCAGGAGCTCCATTCAGAAGAGGGCCAAGGAAAATGATTCCAAGGAAGGGAGAAAGCAGCAAGAAAGAAGAGATTATCTGCTATGAATGTAAAAAACCAGGGCACATGCGTGGAGAGTGTCCCGAACTTCAGAAAAAACTCAAGAAAGGGAAGTTCAAGAAGCCTAAGGCAATGGTGGCAACGTGGAGCGATGAGGATGACACCGAAGACAAATCGGAAGATGAATTGGACGAGCTAGTCCAAACATTGTGTCTAATGGCGGATGATGAAGACTCCAATGAGGTACATTCTGAAACTGATGATCTCTCATGTGAGCAATGGGAAATAGCTTATGAAGCCTTGTATGACAAATGCAAAAAGTTAAAGTCTGAAAACAGAATGTTAAAGAAAAAGATTGACCAAAGCATGTCAAATGAATCTCCATGTCTGAAATGTGCTGAATTATCATCCAAGCTTGAAACACTATCTTACGACAATGAAATGCTCATTTCCAAAGTCATTTTGTTTGAAGAAGAACTAACATGTTTAAAAGAAGAACAGCATAATGATGAAAAATCCATGAATGCCATTGAAGAAGTGAATGCTAAAGTTCAAGCCTTAGAAAAGGATAAAATGGAACTTGAAGAAGAAAAAGGGGTTTTAATGGATGAGGTGAAAGATCTGAAAGATTCACTAGCCAGATTTGTCAAAGGGAAGCAAAATCTAGACACCATGCTAGGAATGAGAGTGAATTTTAGAAAGGAAGGACTAGGCTATGAGCCGTGCAACCAGAAAGCTTTTGTAAACAAAACTCAAACTTCCTTTGTGAATGCTAATGCATCATCTTCATCATGTTCTTCACATAAAAAGAGTGAGAAATACATTCCGGCTCACAAACCATTCGTGAATGATTACAAGAAAAGAAATCATAATAAAAAGATTGTTTCATGTTTCTACTGTGGAATGTATGGTCACACCATGTATACATGTAGGTTAATGTTGGCTGATGAGAAACAATTTGCAAGAAAATCAATGTGGCTGAATAGATCAAGAGCTTCTAACCGATATGGACCCAAGCAAGCTTGGGTACCAAAATCATAGAAGTCTTCTTGTTTTGATGATATGTAGGTCTGCATGAAGGCTCAAAGAAACAAATGGTACCTCGATAGCGGATGCTCGCGACACATGTCCGGAAACAAAGAAATCTTTGCAGACCTCGTGGAAAAGGATGGTGGACTTGTTGCCTTCGGGGGCAAGGACAAAAGAAAAATCGTTGGAGAATGTAAGATTGGTAAGGGATCTCCTCATAGTGTGGGAAATATTTTGTTGGTTAAAGGTCTCAATCATAACTTACTTAGTATTAGTCAACTTTACGATAAAGGGTGCAATGTGATTTTTGACTCCACGCACTGCACTGTTGTAAATAAAACCACACAGGAAATAATGTTCATAGGCGTTAGACAAAATAATGTATATATGATAGACCTAGATGACACATCACAAAATAATCTTTGCTTAGTTGCAAATAACTCTGACAATGCTTGGTTGTGGCATCGCCGTCTTAGGCATGCCAGTTTTAACGTTCTTTCAAAGTTGTCCAGAAATGATTTAGTTGTTGGGATGCCAAAGCTGAAGTTTGAACCTGACAAAGTGTGTGAGGCATGCGGCAAAGGTAAGCAAACAAGAGCCTCTTTCAAAAGCAAGAATGATGTGACTACCACTAGGCCGCTTGAAGTTCTTCATATTGATTTGTTTGGTTCTAGTAGAACTCACAGTCTAGGTGGTAAGTTATATGGCTTTGTCATTGTAGATGACTTCTCACGATTTTGTTGGGTATACTTTTTGTCACATAAAAATGATACTTTGAAGGAGTTTGAAGGTTTTTGCAGGAAAGTGGAGATTGAGAAGGGATGTTCCATCAAGAGAATTCAAAGTGATCATGGTAAGGAGTTCGAGAACACTGATTTTGATGAATTTTGTAGGGAGCACGGATACTCGCATACATTTTCAGCACCAAGAACTCCAGAACAAAATGGCATCGTGGAGAGAAAGAACAGAACCCTTATTGAGATGGCTCGGACAATGCTAAGCGAGAACAACCTTCCTAGGTACTTTTGGGCGGAAGCCGTTAGCACGGCATGCTACATCATAAACCGAGCTATGGTAAGACCAATCTTGAGAAAAACCCCATATGAACTCTTTAAAGGTAAGAAGCCCAATATCTCTCACTTGAAACCATTTGGATCAATTTGCTATATTCTTAATAATGGAAAATCTGATTTGGGCAAATTCGATGCAAAAAGCGATCGCGGAATCTTTCTTGGGTACTCTCTTACTTCTAGAGCATATCGGGTTTATAACCTGAGAACTCTTGTTGTAGAGGAGAGCCCTCATGTTATTATAGATGAATCATGGAATGAGAATGTTGATAAAAGCTCAAAATTGCAGGATGAAGAAGAAGAAACCAGTGAAGAGATTCCACCAAAGGCAGCACAAGGTCAAGCAACTCTAGGAGAAGGATCGGAAAGTAAGGATGATGAAAATCAACAAGGACAGCAGCTTCCTCGACAATGGATTTTCCACAAAAGCCATCCTCCCGAGAATGTGATTGGTAATGTAGAAGATAGAGTGAAAACTCGATCTTCATCAAGGGAAGTTGACAATTTGGATTATCTAGCATTGTTCTCTCAATTTGAACCGCACTCTCTTGATGAAGCCTTAAAGGATAATTCCTGGATCTTAGCCATGCAGGATGAACTACACCAGTTCTAAAGGAACAAAGTGTGGTTCCTTATGCCACGTCCTAAAAGTCACTCCGTGATCGGAACCAAATAGATTTTCCAAAATAAGTTAAATGATCAAGGAGTGGTAATTAGGAATAAGGCCAGGCTTGTAGCCAAAGGCTATAGCCAAGAGATAGGAATTGACTTTGATGAGTCTTTTGTCCCTGTGGCAAAACTTGAGGTTGTAAGAATTCTTTTAGCATTTGCATGCCATCATGATATTAAACTTTTTCAAATGGATGTGAAAAGTGCGTTTTTAAATGGCTTCATACAGGAGGATGTGTATGTAGAGTAGCCTCCAGGATTTGAAGATCACGCATATCCAGATTATGTTTACAAATTGGACAAGGCGCTTTACGGGTTGAAACAAGCTCCCCGCGCTTGGTACGAGAGGCTGAGTTCTTTCCTTGTCGACAATGGGTTCAAACGTGGTAACATTGATCAAACCTTGTTTACCAAAGTAAATGGTAAGAAAGTTTTAATTGTTCAAGTATATGTCGATGACATAATTTTTGGTTCTACTGACGTCACCTTGAGTGAAAATTTTGCCAAACTTATGCAAGGTGAGTTTGAAATGAGTATGATAGGAGAATTGACCTTCTTCTTGGGCTTGCAGGTCAAACAAATGGTGGATGGTATCTTCATATGCCAAAGGAAGTATGCTCGAGACTTACTCACAAAGTACAATTTCAGCAAGGTGAAACCTCAACCCACACCCATGTCAACCTCAATCAAACTCGATCAAGATGAGAAATGTAAATCCGTGGATCAAAAGCTCTTTAGAAGCATGATAGGATCGCTGTTGTATTTAACTGACAGCCGGCCCGACATTCAGTTTGCAGTTTGCTTGTGTGCGAGATTTCAGTCCGATCCGAAAGAAACACACATGTCGGCCGTGAAACGTATTTTTAGATATATTGTTGGTTCAGTACATTTGGGCTTATGGTTTTCGCGTAATTCGAGCTTTGAACTAATTGCTTATTCTGACGCCGATTATGCGGGTTGTAAAGTGGATCGAAAAAGCACCAGCGGGTATTGCCAGTTTCTTGGGGGATGCATGGTCTCATGGGCCTCCAAGAAACAAAATTCAGTGGCCTTGTCAACCGCCGAAGCCGAATATGTGGCTCTTGATAGTTGCATTACCCAGGTGCTTTGGATCCAACAACAATTGATTGACTACAGCATCTCCTTCAAAAACATCTTAATTTTGTGCGATAACACCTCTGCTATAAACTTGTCAAAAAATCCGGTTCATCACTCTAGAACGAAGCATATCGAAATTAGGCATCATTTCATTCGTGATCATGTCAGTAAGGGTGATGTTGAAATAAACTTCATTGAAACAAATAATCAAATTGCCGACATATTTACCAAACCACTAAATGAAGAAAAATTTACATCTTTCAGGAGAGAGTTAGGGGTTTGTAGAATAGAGGAGTCGGATTCTTGATGTTCTGCATTTTGCATCATACTTAGTGTTGCTAGCATGCATATCATGCATTTGTGTCTTTCATATAGTTGCATTCGATGGGTCTCCTTCTTCATGCATATGCACCATTTTGCTTGAATTGCAAATAAATTGAATTGTGTGAAATCTCCACCTTTGTATGAATTGCATTTCTTCTATTAAATATGTATGAACCCTTTCTTTGCACTCTTCTATGGCCACACTATTTTTTTTGGTTCAATAAATGCATCTCTGTGGAGCTGATCAATCGAAATCTGAACTATGGAGAGTTTGGTAAATAAACTTCTAAGGGAATCTATCATTTCCTTGAAACATCCTCCCCAAATGATTCAAACCTCAAATATATCTTATTTCCTTGACCTTCATATGTTTTAATCATTGGGGAATTGAGCCTATCCTCCTTGGTACTCCAAGTCTTCATTTTAAAGGAAATCTCCATCAAAACAGGGGATGGGTCGACCCATGGGGTCGACCCCTGTCAGTTCGCTCAAAACCGGGGCTCGGTCTACCCGTGGGTCGACCCATCGGGTCGACCCATTACGGACGGTCGCGGTAAAACGTGAACTGTTCCGTTTCGGAAAGGGCGTGAACGCCCTAATCTTCAACCCTAACGCTATTTTAAAGCCCCAGCCCCCTAGATCGACCAGCCACCACCTCTTGGAAGCCTTGAAACCCTCTCTTGCAACCCAAAACTGCTCCAGCCCTAAAGGCGAGATCTAACCGGTGGCTACTCGTGGGTTCTCTCTTGGTTGCGTCCGTAAGCATCCATCTTCCTCCCAGATCTTCTGAGGTAAGGCCATGGTGTTTGGAGAGTCATTATTTCTGCGTGAGGGGCTCCCCTTCTCGAACCAACACGATCTAGAAAGCCTTTATTGTCTCTGATTTGTCCGGTGGTTCAGATGGCACCCAAACGGCGGTCTTCTCGTCAGGGGGAGGAATCCAGTCGCTCTGCTCGTCTGCGAGAGAGTTCCAGCCGCACAAGAGAGATACGATCCAAAGACAAAGAGCAAGAAGCAATGAAATCACAAGCCATGGCCTCCGGTAACAAAGTTGCTCACAGAAATATTCTCCGCTCTCGTGCAGTAGATTTTATGAATCTGGTTGAATTCTTGCCAGGATTAGTGGATATAATCTGTAGTCAACCTAATCTTGATCATTTCATGTCTGCACACAGTCGGGTTTATTACAAATTGGTGATTCAGTTCTATGGCAATATGACAATCAAGGCAAACAAGCAGTTTACTGTTGTAAATGGTGAAGTGATCACCTTGACACCTGAATTTGTGGGTAATGCTCTTAGTTTACCATATCATGAAGGTTACACATTTGGTGATCTTGATTTTGATGAAGAAGAGGTCTATCAAGTGATGACCTCTGAGGAAATGGGAGAAAGGTCCGTCGCCGGCCTGAATGCAAACCGATTTCCCTCCATGCAGCGCATTCTACACCACATGATGACTACCATTATAATACCAAAGGGTGGTGGAAGAGACAAAGTAACTGAATTCCATATGTTCCTGTTTTTCTGTCTAATGAAGGGTCTCCCAATCAATTTCCCTGCCACTATATTGCTTCACATATCGGCATGCATGCAGCATTCAAACCGCACTCTACCATATGCAGCAGCTTTGACAGCAATCTTTGAAGCAGCTGGTATCGATTTGTCCAAAGAACGATATCACACAGTACGTACTCCATCTCCACAATTTGCAAGAACATGCACTATGAGCTAATAAATGGTGTTCTGGTTCGTAAGATTAAATCTGGTCAAGTACAAGTCAATTCAGAGGACGAAGAGGATAGTGAAGAAGATGAAGAAGATCAACCTCTACAACTAGAAGTTCCTGATGAAGCACTGCCTGATGGGTTTTCTAAGATGATCACTGATAGATTGGATTCAATAGACAGCCGACTAGACAAGTATGGGGAGAGAATGGATGCCCTTATCAATGAAGTAACTGACTTGAGGATTTCCCATGTTGCCCACACTCAGTCTTTCCAAAGGGTCACCTCCTTTCTTGATGCAAACACTACTGCTCTGGACGCCCAAACCAGGATGTTTGAAGAAATGATGAATTTACTTCGAGGGTCACATGCTCCACACCCTCCACCCTCGGACTAGATTATGAAGCTCCTATGATATAGCACTATTATTAACCTGTTCTCCCTCTTCTTTTTGATGATGCCAAAGGGGGATAAATTCAGATGTGTGTGTGCTTGGTTAACTATTATATTATAGTATGTGTGGTGTGTGCTTGCTTGCATGTTTGCTTTCATTAGTCAGTCAGTTAATCTGTCAGTTAGAAATGTTGCATCTCATGGCATTGCTAACTAATGCATTTTTGTAACTCATGAACTCAGATTTTGTAAGTCTTAAAACTCTGTTGTCGGCTAAAACAATGGATGATGCCTTTGGCTGGTCAATCTCACACTGCTTGGATGAGGCCCTGTGTTTTACGGTATGATGCTTCTTAAATGTTTCAGCTTGGTGCACGGAAAGAATGTGTATTCAACAGTGTGATTGTGGTTTGATGTAATGTTGGGGTTCTCCTACATTTGGTCTATGGCCTTGATTTCATTCAACTTGTTAACTCCTTTTGAGCTCACATGGTTATACATATGGAGGTTTTTAGTGTTAAATTTTTTGTTGAGGTGTTGATTCAGAAATTCTGTAAATAACTGTTTTCTTGTCAATTCTAAATTCTAGCATAGTATTTTGTCATCATCAAAAAGGGGGAGATTGTTGAACCCCCTGTGTGAATATTCTAATTGTTGGTTTTTTTGATGATGACCAAACACCATATTAGTCTAGAACTTTTGTTGACTGAATAAATTTTATCAAACTTATTTTGAATTGGTTCACTATGCAATCACATCTTGCTTCTTAGCTCATGATCTACTAATGATGTCAGAGGAGCTATTTTTTGCAGGATCAAGATCATCTTTCTTTGAGTAAGTCTTTTGAATTATGCTATCTAAGTTTCAATCTAACTTCGATCTTCTGTTTTTACAGTAATCAAGAATGAAGCTCTCTTCCTAAGTCATTCAAGGATGATTGGTGAGATCCAAACAAAACTTTACCTTTGATAAGTTGGTTTCCTTCATTGATTGTCATGGGTTGACCCCAAGGGTTGATCCTTGTGTATAACTTGCTCATAGAATCTAATAACATGTTTATTTTGTTGGGGTGGACCCTAAGGGTCGACCCCTTGATGGCTTATAGCTCATCTCTCTCTTTTTGTAAAGAAGCTGTCCATGGGTCGACCCCATGGGTCGACCCCTAGGTGCTCCAGAACCCACAGCTTTTCAGTTGCCTGCATAATGTGTGTGGGTCGACCCAATGGGTCGACCCTTTTTGTCACCCGAAGCCCTCGGGTTTAGCTGGTTTTAGCAGATTGGCGCAATGGGTCGACCCCATGGGTCGACCCCTGGAAATTTCACCTGTCAGGCTTCATGACCCGTGCTTCATGGGTCGACCAAATGGGTCGACCCCTGGAGTTACGGACCGCCAGTCCGGTTCGAGATCCGTTTCGAGGCCGCCGTTTTTATTCCTCGTTTTGCCCTAATGTTGGGAGATCCGAGGTCCCATCTTGTCACACGTGTCCCCTCTCCTTGGGACTATAAATATCAATGATTAGGGCGTCCCAAATAGGAAGAGAAAAAAAGGGGAACATTCGATCTTATCTTGTTTTTGTCTTGTAGGAGAAGAAAGCTCGTGGGAGCCCTTCCATGCGCGAATAGAAGCCATCTACATCAGAATATGGTCGATCCCCTTGCTGATTAGATGCCTCCAGAGCACGGATGGAAGCCTTACTTCCTCATTTGAAGCTGGTCAACCTGGATCTCGAGCTGCACATCAACATCCGGGCTTCATCTTGAAGATCTGTCCACATCTTGCTTCATTGACCAGGCTATGAAGAACCTCAGCTGGGATATCTATTGAAAGGGGGATTTCTGGCGACCTCAAGATCTTTATTGCATATACCCTGTTAATTCTATTTCAGTTTTGAAGGATCATTGTATATCTGATTACTCTTCTATTGAACGAAATACTTTGTGTGTGTGTGTGCGTTTGCTGGTCGCAGCGCTTGTGTGTGTGTGTGGCTGTGTGTTTCACAGCGTGTGTGTGTGTGGGTTTTCACTCTATAGTGGAAGTAATCCTCACTCTGTGAGGGGTGGACGTAGGGGTCACTGTTGTGAACCCGAACCACCTAAAATCCTCTTGTTCATTGTGGTTTGCTTCTACGTTCCTTCTCGAGTGGGCTTCTTGTCGAGCAGAGTGTATTTCAAATCTCGTCTATTCAGATTTTCATATATTTCCGCTGTTCGTGTGTTATCATCAACGGGTGAGAAGAGTGTGCTTCATACATTACCCTTCCATTACATCTATTGCAAAAGATTGTTGTTAAAATTTTTATTGCCAATCAATTCACCCCTCCCCTCTTGATTGCCATCTACCGGGGACAACAATCCTAACCAGTTAGCCGTGATCCACGGCAACATCAACAGTCGATCGGGCCCATCCCCGATCACTCAGTTTGCGGGTTTGCCCGCGTTCAACACAGCTACCCGGGCCGACCCGGGGGCACCCAGACTACAAGCCATGCCACGTGGCGCCCAGCAATAAGGCCGGGGTCTACCCTTGAGTCGCCTCCCTCCAGCCCTCTGAAGTCAAAGGAAGACCCATTCGGGCCAACCACAAGCTTCAGGAGCTCACAGCACGCGTATACGGCCCACGCACGCGTGTCCGGAATTTCCCCGAGCACCTGGTAGGAGCGTATGCTCTAGCCACTCTACAGCAAGTCCGAGCCCAACTTGGGACTCCCCAGCGGCCCATCGCGTCATGCACCACCATCGTGCGCTCTCGCACGCGGATCGACCTGCGCGGTCAGGTCTCGGTCAAACCCGCGTAAACCCCTCCGGGTAGGGGTTTAGGCGGACCAGACCCAGCCTTGGGTCTGGTCCGCCTAAACCCCCCTGGGGGAAGGTGTTTAGGCGAACCAGCCTCACCCCCAGGGCTAGTCCGCCTAAACCCCAATTACAATTATAAAAAAAGTATTTTTTAATTAAAAAACACCCAACCCAGTCCATCTAAACCCCCTGGGAGAGGGGGTTTAGGCGGACCAGCCTGCCCCCTCAGGCTAGTCCGCCTAAACCCCCATAAAATAAAATAAAAACTTTTTTAATAAAAAAAGGCCCCAGTCCGCCTAAACCCAAGGGTTTAGGCGGACTAGCCCAGCCCCTTGGGCTGGTCCGCCCCCCTCTCCCCACTCCGTTACACACACAAAACACACACACAAAAAAATACAACAATAAAATAAAAATGACACTGTTTAGGGGGTTTACCCGGACCAAGTTGAACCCTCAACTTGGTCCGCCTAAACCCCCCCATGACCCTTCATCTTCCCCTATAAAATCCCCCAAGGGGCTCAATGAATGCAACAAGGGCAATGGAATGGGATATGGAATGAGGGATGCAATGCAACACCCTTCGACCTAATTGTCGCGCCCTCAGACTCCCGAGGCCTTCGGCAAGGGTCAGGGACGCGAGGAACTAAGTGCGCGTGTGATTGGCTTGTCGATCGGCTTATACACGCCGAGGGTATGTCATACGTACTTCCCTCACACGGTGTCTAGCCATCTCACACAAGTCCATGCCCGTCGCACGAAAGGCACTATGACGATGGCGAATACACCCGCATCCCGGGTCCGCCCGTGTGTAACAACCCACGATGGCTATACACACGCCCTGATCCCGCACCTACTTCTAACACGGAACTGCGTGCCCACTGCCTGCTCTGAGCTAGCCGCCGACCGCTCGAACTGATGACTCGAGTTATCCGGACCCTTGCCCAGGAATAATATTCCCGGGGCCGGCCTCGACTCCCCAGCATGACGACATTCGCCTTCCGAGGCTCGGACCTGACCGCTCACCTTGAGCCGCGTCCAACCTCCGTCAGGCGCCAGCCCACGACCGCCCCTGCCACCTAGACAGTCGGGCGTGTCTCGATCTCCTCATGGAGAGCCTCTGTAAAACACGCGGATATCCACCATATCCCGCATTGACCTGGGGACCGACCCACGCGTCGGAATTGTCCCGCAGCTTGTGCTCATTGTACTTCGGCCTCCTCGGCCCATTTGTAAAGTCCACGTGGCTCTCATACAGCATGAAACCGGTTAAATACACGTACCTATACTCGTGCCTCAGCCTCTTCACAGCGCCCGTCTCCTTCAGTCACAATGATGCCTCTAGCACCCGACTGCCAGCTACTCCAGCCACATCGGGGCCCGCGGCACCCGACCACTCAACAACCTCAGTCACAACAGTGCCCGCGACACCCAACTGCCAGCTACTCCGGCCACATCGGGGACCGCAGCACCCGACCACTCAACAACCCCACTCACAACGGTGCCCCCGACACCCGACTGCCAGCTACTTTGGCCACATCGGGACCCGCGGCACCCCACCAGTCAACAACCCCACTCACAACGGTGCCCGCGGCACCCGACTGCCAGCTACTCCAGCCACATCGGGGCCCGCGGCACCCGATCACTCAACAACTCCAGTCACAACAGTGCCCCTAGCACCCGACTGCGAGCTACTCCAGTCACATCGGGACCCGCGGCACCCGACCACTCAACTCCCCCCGCACAACGGTGCCCACGGCACCCCTACTGCCCCGACCTCGACCCTGTCTCATGCCAGGAATACATTGTGACGCCCCTCGGGCGCCATCCTGCTGAGTCACAGGTCCTCTGGCAGATACTATGTACATGTACAGAACTACCCGCACAATAATGCAATGACCCGGGGACCGTCATGAATGTCTGAATTGTCCCGTGGCTTGCAAGCACTTGTAATCGGGCTCTCATGCCCCCATATAAATGCCTTTCATGGCATATAAGTCATGTAATCCAAGCAGGGAGCGGATCCCCCTCCTCGCTGGAACCAGTCTCTTTGTCCCCGGTTATCCCTGTTGTATTGATGTTGCCTTGTCACTGTTGCACGGACTAAGCGCTCCCGACATCGCGGCTCCGAGGGTCCCTAACTCTCTCTTCGGCAGTAGAAACAAAGGTATTCGGATTCAATCCGATGTAAAATAAACACCGGTTGCTTGCGATCGGTGGGGAAAGACATCCAGTACACGAATCTCCATAATCACCTGCGCACTCGCACCCATGGAACCCCTTCTATCCACGTGTCGCCCGATCCCTCGAGCCACGTGCCGCGTCTTGACTACGCTTCCCCGGTCAATCTCCGGTTCCATAGGTGATTGTCGAGAAATCGACTGGCACACCCGCATTCCACACAGCCATCCATATCCCAGTCTCCCAGAATGATTAACCATACGCCATCCCTTCCAGTGCGTTCCTATCGTTCTCTCTGCCTTCTTCTCAATACCCCCAGAATCCCCGCGTGCCCAGTCAACCTATCTCGACCTTCCGTAAAAGGCGAGTATACACCCCCGCCGCGAGGACAAAACGACAAGTGGCTCCCCGCGGTCACAAACAGCCACTAACTGTCGAAAGCCTGCACAATAATGGGATATCTCGAGTATCCAATATAAACCATGCTGAACCGAATCCTCATAACATAAGCTACAAGAACTTGGGCCATAATAACCTATATCGAGGTATCTCTCCTAGAGTACACAAGAGCTAGGACTAAGTGTAACGACCCAGAGTTCCGGGTATCGATAACCCGATATCATCAGATTACCACTACCAAGAACTGGGGACGCCACCCAAGAGGCTGAGGAGGCCCCTGAAGGGTTAGTGAAGTTTGTCGAGGGGTTGTACAACGAATTGGGATTACAACGCGCAATATTAATTAAACGATAACTAATAATTAAGTGCGGAAGCAAAAATAAACTACCAAAGTGATAAAATATAGACAATAGTCCAGATTTACGACAGTCACAAGTCCAAAACTAACAAAAAAGAGTCCAAATGCACAACTACACGGGACATACCCCGGTCAAAAGTACAAAAAAGACTGACTGACTACTGCTGGCACTCTACGGACTGCCGTCAAAACCACACAAAGCTCCAGGAGACGGCGGATGTGGCTCACCAGAAAGTAGGAAGGGTGAGTCACAGCCAGATTCAGTAGGGGTCACGCGGATCCCTACCTCGCAACTAATCACGCAGGCATACAAATATAACAACAATTAGAGCATGCATTTAAAGCGATAAACATGCAATTGACATAAATATAACACATTTATAGTAAAGCTGTAAAACCTATCTAAGCAGTTTAAACAGCTAACTACATGCCAATTAAATATAGATAATAGCGTCAGGAACTATATCCACCAATAGAAGGAAAGCTCAACTAACCCGGTGATAGGAAAAAGAAGAGACCACAAGAAGTGAGAGACCAGATGCGTCCACTGACGGCTTACACTGCATCTCAAGCAACTCGCATGGCTAAAGTCTCCAAGCGAGAGGCGTAACATAACCAAACCGAGTAACTAGTCAGAGTAACACTCGTCAGTGTCAGTCCAAGCCTCTGACCACGTGTGCACACACTGGCTCGTGCCTAAGCCAGGCCCTCCAGCTAGTTTTCCCTCTTAGTAGGATGCTACTATTGACCGAGGGCCCACGGTAACTAGCTTAAAAACCGTGTAACGGGAATTACCCCTCCACCTTTCCCAGGTGGGCCGACACTTCGGGTCGCTGGGTTACGACTAGTGGCTCCATCACAAGGAAAGAGAGAGCTACTCTATCGAGATCTAAAATAATGCCACAGTTTTATAAAATAAGTTAAACATGGCATATATGCAATATGGAATGTGTTAGAGATTAAACATGCAACATTTGATATGCCAGAGTATGTAACGGTCGAAGAATACCGCGTCACAAGCTGTGACGGCCTGGGGTAGGGGCGTTACACTGATCGTGACGCGTCTCCCGCGGTCCGTTACGCTTACCAGAATGACTCTGAGAACACAAGGAAACGCAGGCTGTAACGCACTAAGAGGGGGGCGTTACATCATTGTAACGTGCCTCTCATGGCCGTTACACTCACCCGAACGTTTTAAAACCCACAGTGAATGCAGACTGTAACGCGCTCAGGCTAGCGCGTTACATCAATGAAACACGCCTCCCATGGTCCGTTACGGGGCACCAGAGGGCACACAAAACACTCAAAGTGTAACGCACCAGGGCAGGTGCGCTACACCACTCTACGCACTAACACTGATCCGTTAAAGGCATCCGAACGCCTAAAAGAATACAGGATGTAACGCACCAGGGATGGCGCGTTACACAACCCTGACGGACCTAGAGTGGGCCGTCAGAGTAACCGCCTAACTAGGGTCAACGATCAAATGACCGGTCAAAGGTCATGTAACGGTCGCATGTTGGGCCGTTACAAGTCAGGTGACGCACCCATTGTGGGCCGTCAGGGACTGTAACGCACCTAGGGTGGTGCGTTACACCGACTGGGTTGCGAACCCACGGAATCCAAAGCCGGACCCCCTCCCAATTGACCGAAATCAATGGAAAACGCGGGGAAACACGCTTCTAAGCTAAACCACCATGCCCTAACAACATTCTATCACTAATCATGCCATTAAAATTGAAAGATGGTGGCCATGGAGTCAATTTCATGAATTTAAGGTTAAATAACATTAAATTACACTAACATGGAAGATTGCACAAAAATAGAGAAAATTGATGTCGAACCACGGTGCATGTGGTACCGGCGGGTTCCTAGCGATAAGAAGATTCCATCCCCCTACCTCTTACGCGGTGGGAACGCTGATTCGGTGCCGAACGGTCAACGAGAGCCACGCCGTCCTCACGGCTCCACGTGCCTCCACGCTCCGCGGATCGAGGGAAGAAGGGCGTCACCGCGATCTACGCGACACGAGCTTCCCAACGGTACCTCCCTTGCCTCGATCAACGGCCGTCTGGACCAAAATCGAGCAAGAGAGAGATTTCATGAAATTAGGCCTAAAATACCACAAAAAGGGGTTTGCACGGAAACTGATGAAAACGATAGTGGATGGCGACGCATGAGGCGTCATTGGGCTCCTGGCGAGACGAGGAGTCCATTCCCCTACCTCGATCGTGACGAAACCCGCAAATCGGTGCAGATCGGACGACGAAAGCCAGGCCGTCCTCTCGCTCCCACGCGCCTCTACGCTCCGTGGATCGAGACGAGGTCAGCGTCAAAACGTCCCTTGCGTTGAGCCGGTTCCAACGGTATCTCCCATGTCTCGATCGGACCTCGTCCGGGTCAAAACCGAGAGAGGAAGGGAGAGGAGGAGAGAGGACGTGTGAGGGAGAGAGAGAGAATGAGAGAGAGAGATCGAGAGTGAGTGGGGAGAGAGAGAGGGGTGCGTGAGTTTTAAAAAAACTGATTTTTCTATTTTTTTTTTGTAAAAATTCTTCAGATTACACTTTAACCCTTCAAAGAACTAAAATCGTCAATATGCCCATTAAATTTTAATAATTCTTTAACCAATTCAATTAAATGTCTAACCAAAGCCTAAAAATCCGTAAAAATAGTCGAAATGATCCTCGCGAAGAGTACACTGCAACTGTATCGTCCACGAGCCGGTAAACTGAGAGGTAAACTTGCCGTAGGGTTATGTAGATTATACGGGGGAAAACTCACACGGTTCATAAGACCTCAACTCGGGAGCTACAAAAATAATCCAAAACCCTCCAAAAAGGATCCGAAAGACCTACTAAAGATCCAGCAAGACCCAATAAAGATCCGCCAAAGATCCAGGGTATTACACTAAGCTACCAAGGAAACCCTCAGTTAACAACAAGGGACAGGGCCACACTGTCAGGACATGACTCTCGAGGACAGCAAGGAAACTACATCTTGATCACGAGTAACAGGGACATCGAGCTGTCAAAACATTGAACCTCGTCAGTAGGAAACCTGAATCGCTACTCTCAAGTGACAGGAGCACTTCCTATAAGAAGCAAGGCCGGATGCGTCCATCGACGACTTAGTTTGTAGCCTCAGGTGTCTCCCTACTCGCCCCAGGTGGAAACTGAGACATTGTACACAATACCACAGAACAAGGACTAGCTATCAACCAAGTGTGCACACACAGTCTATTTGCTTTAAGTTGGGTCCTTTAGCCGATTTTTTCCCCAACCAGATTCATGCTGCAAAGGTAAGGGGCCCTACAGTAACCAGCTTAAAATTTGTCTACTCCGGTCTAGCCTCCATCGCTCCCCGGTGGGTAAGCACATGCGTGCCCAGGTCAGCTACGTCTAGTGGGAAGGATCACTGAAAGTGAAAACTTCTTGTAGTAGTGGAAACCAACGGAGTATCATCGGTTCACACTAATCCATCATGAGGCAACTTGATATCACAAAAGCCGAGAACAACTAACTAGGTAGCTAATCTATCTACTACTGATGCACAGGGCACATACCGGGACCACTAATAGCGTGGAATTGTGGAAATCTGGTCGACGTGCATACTGGGCCTGGGCGGCCAGGGGTTTGGCCGCCCAACAGACAGACCCCGGGCGGGCATCCCAGTGGCCACCCAACACTCTGGGCAGAGCGGCCATTCCTCTTGCCGCCCGGACACCTGGGCGGCCAAGGGCTTGGCCGCCCAGTGGACAACCCTTGGCGGCCACCCCTCTGGCCGCCTAGCTCCCTAGGCGGCCAGTGACCTGGCCGCCCAACTAGGTAGAGACGGCAGCCCTGCTGGCCGCCTCTCGGTTCAGGGTCCCCTCCAGAACCAGCGCCGGAGGCTCATCCCCACACTAGACTCGCCCACATTGGGCTCGGAAACCCCTGAAAAATATGGGGAAATCATCCCCGACCATAATGGCATCCACAATACACGATTTGAACTAATAATCACTACGAAATCCGGTCGAACCACGCACTCAACCCTAATCATGTATTTCCCCCCCAAAAGGTGATAAACCCCTCTCTCTCGCCCAAAACACTACTGGATCAAGGGAAAACGCGGGAGAAGTAGTTAGCATCCATCCCCTACCTCTCACGAAGAAACCATGCGCTACAGGCGCTGAATCGCCAAGAAACGTCGCATTCGCTCGAACCTGAACCCCGATCTCGCGAGCATGCTGTGCCGCGCCACCGCCTCTTGCTCCTCACGTCCATCCCCGCCGCTCGAAGTGTAATGCCTCGGATTTTTTGGATATTTTTCGGGTCTTTTTAGTGGGTCTCGGAGTATATTTTGTGCTTTACACGTGTTTTTCCCTGATGCGCCTTCGGAACTCTATGCAGGACAAACCGTGACATTCTCCGACTCCGGGACAGTACCGGCGCGATGTGCTCTTCGTGAGGATCGCCGAGGTAATTTTTCGTAATTTTCTGAATTTCTTGAATTTCTAGGTTTTTCTATATATACTAACCCTTTTTCTCTCTCCCCTCTCATTTCTCTTTCCCCCCCCCCTCTCTCTTCTCTCATGCCCTCTTTCTCCCCTCTCTTCTCCGGTGGCCGACGGAGCGAGGCGGGGCGAGGTGGAGGCGGCGTGGGCTAGGATGCGGGCGAGGACAGGTGAGGATCGAGGCGAAGGAGGCGTGTGGAAGCTCGGTGGCGCGATCGCGAGCCGGCGAGGGTTTCGCGGTGATTTCTTCGTGGATCGGCGTCCACAGCGCGTCGTTTCTTCGGTGGAGGTAGGGAGATGGACCCCCAGCTCGTGCTCTTTCTTTCTCGCGAGTTTTGTAGGCCGTGGTGAGCCGAGCGAGCTAATCGGGGCGATTTGGGGAAAAATCCATGTTTTCGGGGAGTGAGCCGGATCTCCCGTTTTATTACGTTTTTGGCCGATCCGAGGCCGTAGATGCATGCTAGGGGTTATTTGGGGGCTTCCCCCTTGTTTTCCCCCTCTCCCGTGGAGGTATGGGGGCGTGGGACGATTTTTGGGTTGTTTCCCGCCGTTTCACTCTCGGACGGGTGTGACGGTCTTTCCAGTGACCGTCACAGCCTGTGACGCCCTAGGGTGGGTGCGTGATGGGGCATCAAAGGCGATTTCCATACACGGGTGAAGTGTATTTGTGAGTTATGGCTTGTATGAGATTGTAATTGTGTATTTTCTTTCTTTTGGGCTCCTTGTAATGCTTATATCAAGCCAATGGGCCATTTGTTATGTCAAGTCCAATGTTAGATTGCCATTAGTAGAGTCCATTAGAAAGCCTAGTTCATATTGGACCAAGTGCCACCCTTATGGACCATATTAGTCATTTAAGGCCCAATTGGGCCACTCCCTCTCATGGGCCACCAAGACTTGGAAGGCCCAAGTCTAGACTTGAGTTAATGGGTTGGGTTGGCTGCCCTTGGACCAGCCTAGGCCCAAGAGAGGCCCATGAAGGGGGCGCCCCCTCTTTTGGCCTTATTAGGCTTGTTAGGTGGTGTTTGAATGGATCTAGTCCAAGGTTGAATAAGTATGGTCAAATTAGATTAAACTAATGTATTAAATGTGTGATTCACATTGTATCCCAGCCCTTCAATCCAAACCCCTAGATCCAAGGGTTGAGGTTGAGTTTGGTTGGCATCCTATATAAGGTTGTATTTTTCATATTGAATGAATTAATGAAGAGAAAATAGGCATTTGCCCCCAAGTGAGATTTGCGCCCCTCCCCTCTCTCTCCCTGGTTCCTCCACCCCCTCTCCCCTTTCTAGAGTGTAATCCCTTCCCCCTTGATCCCCTCCAGCATCTGAAGCAACTCCGGTGATCGCCGCCGCCATCGTCTCGCCGCTGACGCGTCGTTGCCAACGGTTTCGGTGGTTCTGTCCACTCAGGACAGATCCTTCTTCTCCAAATTCCTGCTATCACTCCCTTCATCTTCTGAAGCTAAAAATTTCAGGGTTGGTTCCCCTCTAGAACCCTTATCCCCACAAAAAAAATCACGTCAAAATTCATCCTTTAGCTATGTTTTGATTTTCGTCCAAGTCCAAGTTCCAGATCTGTCCTGGTTCTGTTCACTGTTCATCAGCTCTGAGTCTACCCCATTCGAACCATCTTTTGATTTTTTTTGGGACGCCCAAATTTACTGGGAGTTCTGTCCACATCCCTCTACCACCAAGAATTTTCTTAATTTTTGGTTCACCCTCCAAGTATTTTACAAAATTCGTCCAAGCTCCCAAGAACAGTCTTCCCACAGTTTCCCAGATCCGACCCAGGTCTAGTAAAAAAATCCCAGAAAATCCATTTCTTCTCCAATCAAAAAACCAAAAATATTCCCGGATTCCTCTCTCAGAGACCTTCAACTTTGCTGAAGAAATCATTGCCAGATTCAGAGGTCTTCTCCCCGGTCAACATCGATCTTCAGAGAAGATAGATCCTGCCCCTACAGTTCTGGCCCGAATTCAGCAAGATTGTAAATTCAACAATCAGAAATACAGATCTGATTATTTTTTCTGAAGACCCCTACGTCGAAGTATTTTGAGTCCTCTTTCCAACGGCTCTAATTTCGTCGCGTTCCGATGACGGGGCTGATCGCAGCAGCAGTTTCCTCCAAGTCGCGCGCCTGCAAACAGAAGTTCAGGTTTGTGGCCGAGTTCCCCGCGAGCGTCGTCCGAGGGCCGCCCGGCGTCCGGTGGTCGTTCCAGCAGCTCGCCATCCCAGGGGAACGCTTCCCAAGTGTCTCCACAACAGAGGAGTCATCAGGCCCCACACGACCCCTCCGGTCAGCACGTGGGCCCCCACTAACACGAGTACGCGTGAAGCCGAAGCATCACCCGGAACCGCCCGTCAACCTGAAACTGGTCCTCCCGGGCCCGCTTGTGTCGCCCTTTACCTCCCTGCGTGGAGTGGGCTTAGTTGCATTGCTGTAACCATAATGTATTAAGTTCCCGGGGGTACGAGTTCCGGCCGGGTCCCATCTTCGCCACGCCGAGAGCGTGGAGGTATCGCCTTCACCCTTACACTTGGCATTAGCTCAATTCTTTATATGCTTTATATGCCGCTGCTAGAGAGCATGTGTAGGGATACCTAGCCCGCTTTCAATTTATAATATCACTGCTGCGAGAGAGAGCGAAGCCGTCCCGTGACCCGATCCGGGCACAAGTGAGAGCCGACCACCCTAGCTCCCAGCCGGTTTCTCAACCGCGCACATCCGACGCTTCCCTCGTTAAGGGATGATCGCGAGCTTGTCGTGTCTGTGGTCCCGTCCCGCATCAGTGCGTCACAGGGCCCGTTTAGTCAACTGGTGGTCTGTGGGTGTGACGGTCCCACGATAGACCACCACGGTGCTATGACGCGCCTGGGTTCGACCGTTACGTCCATTTCCGTGGTTTCGGACCGTTGGGGGTCGCGAGTCTCTGACGCACCAAGGGTGGACCGTCAAAGCACTGTGACGCCCTTATTTGGGTGTGTCAGAGTTGACGTATCCCTTCTTCTAACGCACCTGGGTAGGTCCGTTAGGGGTGGTGACGCCCCGAGAGGTGTGCGTCACAACCTGTCTTCTAACGCGCCAGGCTTGGTCCGTTAGAGGCTGTGACGCCCCAGGGTGGGCGCGTCACAGCTACTTTTGTTCCTTTCGCGTAACGCTCCTGTGTTGGACCGTTAGAGGGCTGTGACTGTCGGGCTTGGACCGTTACATACTGTGACGGCTCAAGGTTAGACCGTCAGGCACTGTGTTGCGCCGAGGTGAGTCTTCGTGTTTTCCACGTTCGTTCCGTGACGTGTGGATCCCTGGTCGACCCGGTCGTGACCCAGTGGTCGACTTGCGGTCTTGAGAATGCCCCAGACACTCGTGGGATTCTGTGCCCGTGTTTTGAGGGTGTCGGGAGGACCGTGTTATTTCGATTTACGTGCCCGTAGGTGGGGTGGGTCCGGGTGACCCCGTGTGTTCCGGGCTTTCGTGTTACGCTTGATCGAGTCACCGTGTATTGGTGTAAGTGCGGTGGGGTCTCCCCCGCATGTCGTGAGTTTTCATGGAAGATGATTCCCCAGTGGGCCGTGTGTTTGGCATTGGACTGCGAGTCCAGTTATCGACGTGACAGCTTGTGCGCTGCCTTGGGAATCGTACTTCTGTGCTTTTCGCGTAGGCCATGTGTGTGGCCTTGGACTGCGAGTCCAGTTGCCCAGCCTGGGGCTGGAGGGTTCCCGCTTTTTCCTGAGAGTGGGATTCGGTTTGGCGGCCCGTGAGCTACCTTGGGAACCGTACTTCTGCGTTTCTGTGTGGACTGTGAGTCCCGTTTCTCCTCCGACTGTGGTCACCGTGCGACGGTGCTGGTACATGGGACGGTCCATGTACTTTGTCGGGTTCGGACGGGGTTTTCCGTTGACTTGAGAGTCTACTCCTTTAGTGACCCTCCACTAGTCGTAGCCCACCAGTACGCGTGTGCTGGTCTCACCTGGAAGTAGGTGTACGGGCTTACCCTGAGGACGGTTTTAGACTGGTTTCTGTCGGGCCCGCGTCTAGTAGCAAGAGCCCGGTCGAGGGGAAAACCGGTCAGAGGGCTAGACCAGGGACGGACGGTCTGTGTGTGCACACGTGGTTGGGAGCGGTTGGACCCACGTCGACGGGCGTGACCCTAGCTAGTCACTTATTTGTGGTTACTAGTACGGTGTCTCAATTCCCGCTGGGCCGGAGGGAGACACCTGAGGCGCGGACTAAGATGTCAGTGGACGCATTCGGCATTGCTTCTAGTGGAAGGTACTCCTGTCGAGTTGGGAGTGACAGACTGTCAGTCGTTGTGACTTCGACCTTCGGGTTTTCGGTCGTGTTGACTGTTTAGTTCCGGTTGTTTCGCCGTGGCACGTGCGTCGATTTTCGTGCCATGAGACAAGTGCTAGTGGCTTTACCGAGGTTGCATCTTGTTGTGCGGTACCCGCGACTGGATGGTCGGGGTTGCACCTTGGACAGCGTGTCCAGGTTGGCCGTGTCCCGGGAGACAGGCCTCTATGGCGGGATTGCCGTAGGTTTTACTTCGGTAAGAGGTACTAGTGTGGTTCGGTAGCCCCCGACCGTGAGATCGGGGTGTGTTTATGGTACAATAGGAGTAGCTGTAGTGCCGAGTTTTGACCGGCCACCGGTTCGCTGTTCCTGCTGTAGTTGTAGCTTTCCTTTCCGCTACCGCCCTTGTTTCCGGTTGGGGTTCCGCGGGACCCCTGCTGAGTGTAACGACCCGAGAATCCGATTACCGGGAAGGCCCGATAACCCGAAACTCGTACCGCCACCCACGAGCCCGAAGACTCGGAAGGGTTAAAAGGATGGTGTGGAAACTACACAAGCATCACAGATAATTGCAAAAATTAAACAGTTATAATATTAAGTAGGAGATAAATTAACAAATTACATGGTCCACAATAGAAATTAACAACAATAACAATAGTCCACGACTAGTACAGTGACAAGAAAGGGAAGTACAGCTACTCGGGACATCCCCCGGCTCTGACCTCTGGCACTACCTCTGGGCACCCGCACCACGCTGCACCCCCGACGCGCTCCCCGAAGGTGGCGCCTCACCTGAAACACGGTGAAAACACGCAGGGAATGAGTCTCGGAACAAGACTCAGTAGGTATCACTCGAACCCTACCTCGTAAAACGAGAGACCACTACACTAGCGGTAGGAGAGTACCTCGGAAAGGAAAGTCCTGTACTCTACAAGATAAGACCCTACGGCACGCAAACCGACACACGTGCCACGGTAAAAAGACCGAAGCTCAACGGCCAAACCGACAAAACCCGAAGGTCGGAAACACACGACTGACAGTCTGACACTCCGTACTCGACAGGAGTACCACCCACTAGAAGCACAGCCGGTAGCGTCCCCTGACGTCTTACACCGCACCGCAGGTGAACCGCCTGACGTGGTAGGTCCTACCCGAGGCGCAGACACCGAACAAGTAACCACAAACAAGTAACTAGCTGGGGTCACGCCCATCGACGTGGGTCCAACCGCCCCCAACCACGTGTGCACACACATACCACGCGTCACTAGGTCTGGTCCTCTGACCGGTTTTCCCCCGTAGCCGGACTCTGGCTACCGACGAGGGGCCTACGGTAACCGGTCCACAAACCGTCACGAAAGGTGGGTGCCCGTACACCACTCCCAGGTGAGACCAGCACCTCGTACTGGTGGGCTACGACTAGTGGAGGGTCACTGAAGGAGTAGACTCTCAAGTCAACGGAAAACGACGTCCGAGTCCGACAACGTGTGGGAATCACCCTACGCACTAGCTCCGTCAAACGGGGGCCACGGTCGGAGAAAAACGGACGCACCACCCACGGCCAAACTCATGACCAAGGCAAACGGAACCTCCGGACACCAAAGACACGGTCACGGAACTCCACGGGGTGTCCAGGACACACACACGGCCCAAGAGGAACACCCTCAACAGGACAGAACGCGCTAGGACTCCCTAGCGCGACAGGGAAGATCGCGCTAGGGCCTCCTAGCGCGATAGGGAACATCGCGCTAGGATCCCCTAGCGCGACAAGACAGATCACGCTAGGGCCTCCTAGCGCGACACAACAGATCGCGCTAGGGACCCCTAGCGCGACAAGGCAGGTCGCGCTAGGACCCCATAGCGCGACAGGAACCGCCACCTGTTCATCTTCTCCGATGAACGTGCCCATCGGGGCAGCGCGACGAACAAGAACGCGCTACTGGAGTATAGCGCGTTCTCAGTCCGCGGCGGAAAACGGTAGAAACTCCAAAAAAAAAAATCAACCACGCCCCCATGCCTCCACAGGAGAGGGGGAAAACAAAGGGGAAGACCCCTGGGGACCCCTAGCATGATCCTAGGCCATCAAAACACGAAATCATGCATCAAATCCATAGATCGGGCGAGCTCTCCCCAAATCATGGAAAAACCCCCAAAAGCTCAAACACGCCCCTCTCGGCCTCCCCACGGCCTACAAATCACGGGAATGAACGGCAAGAGGCTGAGGAACGTCACCCTACCTCAATGGAGCGAATGCTCCGCCGGATCACCCACGAATCGCGAAGAACGCTTTAAGCTTCACGAACTCCCCACGCTTCCCACGCTTGCCGCACGCCCACGAGCTCGCCTCGCCGCCACCCACGCGTCCGCGCCGTCGCCATGCCGCCGTCAACAGTCGGGGAGGGGCTCACCGCGTCCGAATGGGAGAAAGAGAGGGAGAGGAGGGCGGCCACGGTTGGGGAAGGAAGGAGGAAGAAGAAGAAGAAGAAAGAGAAGGTGGAAAAGAAAAAGAAAAGAAATAGGGTTAAATAGAAAATCTGATTTTTCGGAAAAATACCGAAAAATAGAAAAATACATTTCCAGAATCCTCGGAACGCACCGATCGCAACGGTACCACTCGTGCCTGGGGGAACCGCCCGGTTCGCCCACAGCGAGCTTCCGAAGAGAAAGCCGAAACACACACCGGGAATCGGAAAACACACACGGAAAAGTCGCGGAACGCCTCCGGGCCTCCGAAACGACTCCGGATCGCGCCGATCCGAACACGAAAGATGTCCGAAATGAAATTTCGGACACAACAGAGCCAGACGCTCCGAAAACTAGATCCGGGACCCACGAAGAAGGATCCGAAAGGTCCGGGATATTACAGCCCTCCCCCCTTAAGGAATTTCGTCCTCGAAATTGAGAACAACCCAAGGGGAAAGAAGAGGAAGACTCATTCAAACAGGTACGGGAACTGCTGACGCATCTCGTCCTCATGTTCCCACGAAGCCTCACCACCAGAGTGCCGCTGCCACACCACCTTTACCAAGGGGATGACCTTGTTCCGCAGGCGCTGCTCTCGCCTATCCTCCACCCGGATCGGAAACTCTGGGAGAGAGTGATCGGGAGTCACCTCAGGCCAAACAGAATCCTCGAGCACGTGAGAGTCATCGGACATATACTTCCGCAACATCGAGACGTGGAACACGTCATGCACCGACGCCAACTCAGAGGGTAACTGCAACCGGTAAGCAACCTCACCGATGCGTTCCACAATCGCGAAAGGACCAATATAGCGGGGACTCAGCTTCCCCCGCCGTCCAAAACGCATCACCCCCTTCATCGGAGAAACTCTCAAGAACACGTGATCGCCCACGGCGAACTCAAGGGGCTGCCTCCTACGGTCAGCATAGCTCTTCTGCCGACTCTGGGCCGCCACCATTTTCTGACGAACCAGGTGCACAACATCCACACATTGCTACACCAATTTTGGTCCCGTCAAAACACGCTCACCCACCTCAAACCAATCAAGTGGAGTCCGACAAGGACGCCCATACAATGCCTCATAAGGAGCCATGCCGATGCTCGAATGATAGCTGTTGTTATAGGCAAACTCCACCAACGGTAGGTGATGAATCCAACTCCCCTACCACTCCAGGCAGCAGGATCTCAGCATGTCTTCCAAAGTCTGAATGGTCCTCTCAGACTGACCATCTGACTGAGGATGATACGCCGAGCTAAATGCCAACTCCGTGCCAAGAGCTCGCTGGAAACTCCTCCAGAATCCAGAAGTGAAGCGCGGATCCCGATCCGACACGATCGAAATGGGAACCCCATGCAACGGCACGATCCGCTCCACATAAAGACGAGCCAACTTAGACACGCTCCAGCTGACCTTGACCGGTAACAACCGAGTCACCTTCGTCAGCCGATCCACCAGCAACCAAATACTGTCCTGCCCAGTCGGGGTCCTCGGCAACCCCACCACAAAATCCGTGGTCACATGGTCCCACTTCCAAGCAGGAACATTCAAGGGCTGGAGAGTACCTCCTGGTCGCTGATGCTCCGCCTTCACCTGCTGACAGATCAGGCACCTGGCCACAAATTCGGCAACATCTCTCTTCATGCCAGGCCACCAAAACTGCCTCCGCAAGTTCCGATACATCTTCGTCGCACCCGCGTGTACGGTGTACCTGCTCCCATGAGCCTCGCGCAACACCGCACGAAGAACCTGCTCCTCCGCTGGGACATACAGCCTGCCACGAAACCTCGCAGCACCGTCCTCGCCGAGCTCCACATCAGCCATCGCCAGAATCCGGGGCAACTCAGGGTCCGCATGCTGAGCCTCTGTCACCTGACAACGGATAGCAGGAGTGACAGTCAGACTCGCGAGCACTGCCAACCTTGGCTCCTGGGGAATCTTGAGCCTAAAAGATACTTCGGGCACTTGTTCCCAGAGCCTCCACTTCCTCAACATCAAGGTACTGATCGTAACCTTCCGACTCAAGGCATCGGCGACGACATTCATCCTGCCCGGCTGATAAGACAGGGTGAAGTCATAGTCCTTCATGAACTCCATCCAACGCCTTTGTCTGAGGTTCAGGTCCTTCTGCGAGAACACGTACCTCAAACTCTGATGGTCAGTGAACACCTCGAACTTCTCGCCGTACAGATAGTGCCTCCAGATCTTCAGCGCGAAGATCACCCCCGCCAACTCAAGGTCATGGGTAGGGTAGTTCTCCTCGTGGGGCTTTAGCTGCCGAGATGCATAAGCCACCACTCTACCATGCTGCATCAGAACAGCACCCAACCCAATGCCGGAAGCATCTGTACACACCACAAAACCTCCCGATCCAGAAGGCAAAACCAACACCGGAGCCGAGGTGAGCAATCTCTTCAGTTCGCTGAAGCTCTGCTCACACTCCTCGGATCAAACGAAAGACACATCCTTCCGCGTGAGCCTCGTCATCGGGGTCGCAATGCGAGAAAAATCCTGGATAAACCGGCGATAATAACCCGCAAGCCCCAAGAAACTCCGGATCTCCGTCACCGACCTCGGCCTCGGCCACTGCATTACTGCCTCGACCTTGGCGGGGTCCACGGAAATGCCATCACCAGAAATTACGTGCCCCAGAAAGTGCACCTCGCTGAGCCAAAACTCGCACTTGCTGAGCTTCGCATACAACTGGTGATCTCGCAACGTCTGCAGCACCGCACCCAAATGGTACGCGTGCTCCTCGGCAGACCGCGAATAAATAAGGATGTCATCCACGAAAATGACCATGAACTGGTCCAAATACGGATGAAACACCCTCTGCATCAAGTCCATGAAGGCTGCTGGGGCATTGGTGAGCCCAAACGGCATCACCAAAAACTCATAATGCCCGTACCTCGTACTGAACGCAGTGTTCTCCACATCGGACTCGCGAATTCTCAGCTGATAGTAACCTGACCGCAAATCAATCCGCGAGAACACTAGCGCAGACTGCAGCTGGTCGAACAAATCATCAATCCGTGGCAACGGATACTTGTTCTTAATGGTCACTTCATTCAGCTGCCGATAGTCAACGCACAAGCGCAAACTACCGTCCTTCTTCTTCACAAACAACACGGGCGCACCCCAAGGGGAAAAACTAGGATGAACATACCCCTTGGCCAGCAGTTCCTGCAACTGCGCCCTCAACTCCCTCAACTCAGCGGGGGCCATACGGTAGGGAGCCTTCGCCAAAGGTCCCGTACCAGGCACAACCTCGATCACAAAATCGATCTCCCGCTGGGGAGGTAATCCAGGCAACTCCTCGGGAAAAACGTCGGGGAACTCGCACACCACCGCAATGTCCTCGACATCCGGCTCCATCCGGTCAGACACAACCACGGACGCGAGAAAACCCTGACAACCAGAATCAAGCAATCGACGGGCTCGAATAGCAGAGATAAGAAATCGAGAAGAGGTGGAACGGATACCTTGGAAATAGAAGGTCCGCTTGCTCGGATGCTGGAAGTAGACCCTCTTCATCCCACAATCCACCACCGCTCCATGAGTCTCAAGCCAATCCATGCCTAGAATCACATCGTAATCCTGAAGCTGCAACGCATAAAACCTGCATGGCATACTCCTCCCATCGATCCACACCGGAACCTGGTCGAAGCAATACGGAGTGATCATAAAGTCACCCGAAGACAACTCCACTGTCAAATCACAGGACAACTGGGTCACCGGCTCCTCGACGCTCGACGCGAAATCCTCCGAAATAAACGAATGAGACGCGCCAGAATCAAATAAAACCCGAGCCGCACAACCCAAAATCTGAACGGTACCTTCCACGAGCTGCGACGCCACTGCCTCTGCCCTGGTCATGTGCGTGATCTGGCCCCGAGCCCTCTGCCTGCCTCCCACGCTAGCTGACCTGGGTAGCGGCGGATACTGTCCCTGCTGCTACTGCTGCTGCGGCCTCTGAGGACAGTCACGCGCCATATGCCCTGGCTGGTCACACCGAAAATAAATAATCGGCGCTGTGCACTGCCTGCCTGGGTGGGTCCCACTACATCGTGGACAAGGTCCTCGCGATCCACCCCCTGATCCCTGACGCTGCAAAGGAATCGGCTGCTGTACACTGCCCGATGAAGCCTGCCCCTGATCCTTGTGCTTCTTTCGGAAACTCTTCTTCAAGAACTTCTTGACCTTCGAGCCGAAGGACGCAGATCTTGTCACCGAAGCTGCCGATGCCGGTACTCCTGAACCACCCGACGCAGACTGAAAGAAACCCTGCTGCTGGGTAGCCGACTGCTGGCTTCGACCTGACAAGGACTGCCCCTGGCTGATCGGTCCTCGAGTCCTCTGCATATCCATCTCCGAGGAAATCGCAACACGAGACGCCGTCTCTAGATCAGTGGCCCCGTTTGCGATCAGATGGTGCCTCAGCTCCAGCCTCAAGCCCTGCACAAACTGCGTGGTCCTCACCCTCTCATGCTCCATGATGTGAGGTGCGTACCGACCCAGCTCGACAAATCGGGCCCTGTACTGCAACACGGACATGTCACCCTGCACCAGCTCCAGAAACTCCCGCATCCGCTGCGTGGCAACAACATCTGGACAGTACGTACGCTCGAAAGCACTAACGAAGTCATCCCACTCGATCTGCTCAAGTGGACGAAGTTGAAAAGACGTCTTCCACTCGGAAGACCACCACCTCCGAGCCGTACCCTGCAACTGGTTGTAGGCCAACACAACTCTGTCCTCGGCAGTACTCCTCGCAGAACTGAACACCCGCTCCATCTCATCAAGCCAATCACGAGCCACATCAGGGTCTGCCTGGCCGCTAAAGTAAGGTGGATGGAACTGCATGAAGTCCCTCACTGCTCGGCCTGGCCCACCCCTGACTGACGAGCCCTCACCAGCCTCTCCGCCAAACTGCTGAGACATGAGATGGTACATGCCACGGAAGAAATCCTCGGCCCCCGGAACTCTCGCAGCATCCGCGACCTCGGTAGCCCCCGGTGGCGCTCTGCTATGCTCCTCCTGGTCCCTCTGGACCCCCTGCTGGATCTTCTGGCCTCCAGTCGACTGCCCCTGCTGAGAGCGAGAGCTCCTCCTCGGCGCCATACTCGCTCCTGAAGCAAAAGACAGAAAACACGAAAACGGCAAGGTCAAAATAAACACACGGTGCCCAATGCCAGCGTCACCTGTACATCATCGCTGTGGACTAGTGGACCACTACAATTACCTATGACTCTCATGTAATTCCACAACCGCGCTCTGATACCAGCTGTAACGACCCGAGAATCCGATTACCGGGAAGGCCTGATAACCCGAAACTCGTACCGCCACCCACGAGCCCGAAGACTCGGAAGGGTTAAAAGGATGGTGTGGAAACTACACAAGCATCACAGATAATTCCAGAAATTAAACAGTTATAATATTAAGCAGGAGATAAATTAACAAATTACATGGTCCACAATAGAAATTAACAACAATAACAATAGTCCACGACTAGTACAGTGACAAGAAAGGGAAGTACAGCTACTCGGGGCATCCCCCGGCTCTGACCTCTGGCACTACCTCTGGGCACCCGCACCACGCTGCACCCCCGACGCGCTCCCCGAAGGTGGCGCCTCACCTGAAACACGGTGAAAACACGCAGAGAATGAGTCTCGGAACAAGACTCAGTAGGTATCACTCGAACCCTACCTCGTAAAACGAGAGACCACTACACTAGCGGTAGGAGAGTACCTCGGAAAGGAAAGCCCTATACTCTACAAGACAAGACCCTACGGCACGCAAACCGACACACGTGCCACGGTAAAAAGATCGAAGCTCAACGGCCAAACCGACAAAACCCGAAGGTCGGAAACATACGACTGACAGTCTGACACTCCGTACTCGACAGGAGTACCATCCACTAGAAGCACAGCCGGTAGCGTCCCCTGACGTCTTACACCGCACCGCAGGTGAACCACCTGACGTGGTAGGTCCTACCCGAGGCGCAGACACCGAACAAGTAACCACAAACAAGTAACTAGCTGGGGTCACATCCGTCGACGTGGGTCCAACCGCCCCCAACCACGTGTGCACACACATACCACGCGTCACTAGGTTTGGTCCTCTGACCGGTTTTCCCCCGTAGCCGGACTCTGGCTACCGACGAGGGGCCTACGGTAACCGGTCCACAAACCGTCACGAAAGGTGGGTGCTCGTACACCACTCCCAGGTGAGACCAGCACCTCATACTGGTGGGCTACGACTAGTGGAGGGTCACTGAAGGAGTAGACTCTCAAGTCAACGGAAAACGACGTCCGAGTCCGACAACGTGTGGGAATCACCCCACGCACTAGCTTCGTCAAACGGGGGCCACGGTCGGAGAAAAACGGACGCACCACCCACGGCCAAACTCATGACCAAGGCAAACGGAACCTCCGGACACCAAAGACACGGTCACGGAACTCCACGGGGTGTCCAGGACGCACACACGGCCCAAGAGGAACACCCGTCAACAGGACAGAACGCGCTAGGACTCCCTAGCGCGACAGGGAAGATCGCGCTAGGGCCTCCTAGCGCGACAGGGAACATCGCGCTAGGATCCCCTAGCGCGACAAGACAGGTCACGCTAGGGCCTCCTAGCGCGACACAACAGATCGCGCTAGGGACCCCTAGCGCGACAAGGCAGGTCGCGCTAGGACCCCATAGCGCGACAGGAACCGCCTCCTGTTCATCTTCTCCGATGAACGTGCCCCATCGGGGCAGCGCGACGAACAAGAACGCGCTACTGGAGTATAGCGCGTTCTCAGTCCGCGGCGGAAAATGGTAGAAACTCCAAAAAAAAAAATCAACCACGCCCCCATGCCTCCACAGGAGAGGGGGAAAACAAAGGGGAAGACCCCTGGCGACCCCTAGCATGATCCTAGGCCATCAAAACACGAAATCATGCATCAAATCCATAGATCGGGCGAGCTCTCCCCAAATCATGGAAAAACCCCCAAAAGCTCAAACACGCCCCTCTCGGCCTCCCCGCGGCCTACAAATCACGGGAATGAACGGCAAGAGGCTGAGGAACGTCACCCTACCTCAATGGAGCGAATGCTCCGCCGGATCACCCACGAATCGCGAAGAACGCTTTAAGCTTCACGAACTCCCCACGCTTGCCGCACGCCCACGAGCTTGCCTCGCCGCCACCCACGCGTCCGCGCCGTCGCCCTGCCGTCGTCAACAGTCGGGGAGGGGCTCACCGCGTCCGAATGGGAGAGAGAGAGGGAGAGGAGGGCGGCCACAGTTGGGGAAGGAAGGAGGAAGAAGAAGAAGAAGAAAGAGAAGGTGGAAAAGAAAAAGAAAAGAAATAGGGTTAAATAGAAAATCCGATTTTTCAGAAAAATACCGAAAAATAGAAAAATACATTTCCGGAATCCTCGGAACGCACCGATCGCAACGGTACCACTCGTGCCTGGGGGAACCGCCCGGTTCGCCCACAGCGAGCTTCCGAAGAGAAAGCCGAAACACACACCGGGAATCGGAAAACACACACGGAAAAGCCGCGGAACGCCTCCGGGCCTCCGAAACGACTCCGGATCGCGCCGATCCGAACACGAAAGATGTCCGAAACGAAATTTCGGACACAACAGAGCCAGACCCTCTGAAAATCAGATCCGGGACCCACGAAGAAGGATCCAAAAGGTCCGGGATATTACACTGAGTCTCTGTTTTGGAGACTCATCCCTGATTTTCAGGTGTGGCGGTTCTTCCTCGAGGTTCGACGGTGCTGTTCTGAGGGTCTCGGTTGCCAGCTCGCCGGGCCGAGTGTTCACTCGGCATGTGGTACGTTTTTACTGTTTTAGACTGTACTTTCTGTTGGACTGGACTCTGCTGTTGTAGTTGTTTATTTATTTCTGTTAATTGTTGAATTGTCCTGCTTTATTTCCTATTTCTGTGTGCTTCCACACTCCTTTTAGCCCTTCCGAGCGCTCCCGGCTCGTGGGCGGCGGTTCGGGTCTCGGATTATTGGGCCTTCCCAGTAATCGGATTCTCGGGTCGTTACACGAAGCCCATGCCGCCCTCGATCTTGCCTACCGCCATGCTCCGTCGGCCGTCGGAGAGGTGGAGGGAGAGAGGGAGAGAAATGAGAGGGTGAGAGTGAGAGAACGGGAAAGTGAGAGGGAGAGAAAAGGTGGGGGTTTTAATAGGCTTTAATTTTTATTTATTTTTGTTATTTTTAGAAATTCACATTAACTCTGAAAAATCCTGAAAAATACATTCTAACACAAAAAATTTCTTGAAAAAAATAAGGTCGCACAACACGCTAGCACGGACCTGAAATGACTCATAAATACAGTTTAGCGGTCCGAAACTCTAATAATAAAATTTGAAACTAATACGGGCACAATCTGGAACTCGTGGAAATATGATCCGAGACCCGGGGACGTTACATGGAGCCTCTCGCCGCACCATACGATATCACAAAAGGATCGAGAACCGATCCCAAGAGCCTTCTACAAGGGGCCCATGTGCGAAGTCGAAGGTGGCCGGTCAACGCCACTCCCGAAGCTCAGAGCGTCGCGTCCTTCCTCCGCAGGCGCTGCAAGAAGCTGAAGACCCTTGTCGAAAACCAGAAGATGAGACCGCTCTAGGGGGGCCACCCTCTCTTCTCTCTCCTCCACGGTCAAACCCAGCCATGTTGGTTCGAGTAAATCCCCCTAGGTCCGGGAAAACCCTCTAAATGGGGAGGTTTACGTGTACCATGATACTCCTAGGCATCTCCGTCCGCGTAAACCCCCTTTACACAGACCAGCTAGCCATGACCAAAATGCAGTTTCCCCGACGACCGCGTTCATCTGAACGCGGTCACGCAAACTACTGCATTCATGCCAGATCATCCTGGTCCGCGTAAACCCTCCCTTTACGTGGATCAACTAGCCAGGGGTTATTTTGGTCCTCGTAAACCCCCTTTACGCGGACCAGGTTGGTCCTCCTCCAACCCAAGGCCTATAAAACCCCCCATGGGGTGGCCAAGGGTCATAAGAACAAAGGGGCCATCCCTAGAGGCTACACGCGGCTCGTGGACGACTCTTGAGGAGTAAGACGATGATCTTTGTTGGTTGGTCTTGTGTTTACTAATCACATACCGAGGGCATGTCACATGATCGTCCCTCACACGATGTTTAGCTAAGACACAAACCTCCCCATCGGATGAGGGCACGCTCACAAGTCTTGATGCAAGATGGAGCGTCAAGTCTCTGCCTTGATGAACGTGTCCTACCCAGATGCCTCTTTGACGAAAGCACCCTACTCAGACGCCTTGCTCATACGCCGCTTTGATGAAAGCGCCCTGTTCGGATGCCGCTTTGATAAAAGCACCATGCATAGATGCCGCCTTGAGGAAATCGCCCTGCCCAAATGCTGCTTTGATGAAAGCACCATGTTTGGACCCTGTCTTGATGAATGCTCCCTACCCAGACACCGTTTACATAACACGGCCACCAAGCGGACCACGTTCAGGACCATCAACCTAGTCCGCGTAAACCCCCCCTTTACGCATACCTGCTTGTTAGGGGTCACCCTGGTATGTGTAAACCCCCTTTACACAGACTAGCATGATCTCCCTTCAAACCCCGGCCTATAAAACCCCCATGGTAAGGCCAAAAGTCACCAAGGCTTCATCCAGTTGAGCCCTATGGGAAACATACAACTCGCATGCTTCTCTTGACAAAGGCGGTGATCCAGTTTTGGTTTGTTGGTCTTGTGCTCAACAATCACACACCGAGGGCATGTCGCATGATCACCCCTCATACGGCGTTCGAGCCAAGATACAAGCCTCCACGTTGAACTCTTCGGCGAACATCATGTAAAGGCGGTTCGTCGAACACTCGACAAGGGAGACGGCCCTGCACCCGAACTCCACATCGTCTGATACACCTTCACCCGTGGAATCAAACCTGCGCCAACTACCTAAATAACTACCACGTGCACACATACCCTTATCCATGTGTCGCCCATATGTCCAAGCACACGTGCTGTGCCATGGAAGCACATCCCAGTTGAACTTCAATTCCACAGCAATTGTCGAAACTCGACTGGTACGCTCGCAAAACACATACGCCCAGTCTTAACCAGCAAATCATAAATCAACCACATTTTCCCGTATTATTTTTATTCCCCCGCCGATTCCGTGTGTGTTGCAAATAGGGGCTTACCATGAAGAGCGCCGAATCACGCCCACGCCGTCGAGATGTCTGCCACGATGTCCTTCTTCAGAGAATGGATAAGTGGACAACTGACGATCCCCATGATTGAGCAGAGCATCGCGCCACTAACCACTCGCTCATTAAGTCAGGAAAGCGATGACGCCACTAAGATCGATATAAATATGTCCCGTACGGACCTAGACATAGAGATACTGACATATAAATAGAGAGAGACGCGTAGAAACACATACCGCAGACTCCCCGACACACTAGTTTTCTTGCTCCTAGAGAGAGACAGAGAGATTCCAGCACCTCCAGGCCTCAGCAATGCCTCCTAGCACTTGATGCCCTACCGAGCACTCGCTCTACGTCCACAACTCTCATCTCTCTCTCTCCTTCCTCTCTCATTTTACTTTTACACACGTCTCTGACTTAAGCACCAGAGGGTTGTCCCTTGGAATCACACTTAGGGCTCCTTTTGACTGTTGTTCAGTGCTTGCATGGTTTCTTGGGGTAGTCACACGCTCTTCCCCTCTAAACAAATCTCAAAGGTGTAATACGAGGTCAAGATAACACGTTTTAACCTATACACCAAAAAAAGATATGCTGAAACAGAGATCATGGACGAAGACCTTGGCGACGGGGGCAATGATCTTCTTCATCATCATCTTCTTCTTGATCAGACTCATCCGACGGATAATCTCCGATCCATGCCTTGTGGGTAGCAATGAAATCTTCAATGTTCAACGGAATTTGAGCTTGAGCCTCTTGGGGGATAAACGGGAGAACATTAACATTTAAAGTATCAATGGGAATGTTAGTTGGATCTCTTAGGCCCAGTTTGTTATTAGAACTGTCGGCTGGGTTATCTATACGGTGAGAGAGAATCGGTGTGAGACCCACACCCCTCCCTCACACCCAACGCCCTTTATTCCACCCGACAAGCTTTGTTCGACCCAAAAGGGTCGAACATCTTATTCTAACCTAGAAACAAACATGGCCTTAATATTTGACTCTACGAATTTAAATATTATTGTTCGCAAAATATTTATAAAAACTCATAATGATAGATTTTAAATTTAAACATAAAACCTTTTCCCCCATCCCAATAATTATTTTAACAATGTTGCACCGTTTTCGTTTGCTTTGATCCGTTAATTTCAGTTTAAATAACTTCACCACCGTCCCACAGGGAACACAATAAATCATCAAACTCATCACCTGTGATGAATACGCCAACACAAAGTCACAAAACCCTTTGACTAGCTAGAGGAATATCCTCCCCAGAGTTGAGACGTGAGTTCCATCGATACGATCCGGTTGCGGTCTTCTGCTGATGCGGACGAATCGCTCCGTTGGTCGGGCGCACCGCCCCCGCGGCGCAGAGCATCCCGTCTACTGCGGCGTTAGTTTACAAAGATGACGCGCCACGCGTCAAGCGCTCCACCCCTCCTTCTGGAGCGCTTTATAGCCCCCGGGGCCCCCTCGCCCTTTTCCCGCTCGGCCAACACCCCCCCCCCCCCCCGGAAGCCCAGAGGCCGCGGCAGCTCCTACTGTCCGCGTGTGCTCCGGGAGCAGCAGAGGCCCGTTCTATCCTCTTCCGAGCCGTAGTGGGGCGGCGTCGCCGAGGGGGAGCAGCAGCAGGAGCAACGCCGGGCTTCCTCTCCGAATCTTGGATTCGAATGAGCCGCTAGCTGCTTGATTTGGTCTCGGCATTCCTATCAATCCGCTTGTTCGGGGGGTAGGGTCGGGAGGTCCAATCCAATCTCCAATGTCTGTGGGAGCTGTGATATCCGCTAGGAACTTTGGTTCTCCTCTTGTATCAGGTGCTCCTTCCGCACTTTTATCACCGCAAGCCTGGTTTCCCAGTGTTCTTCCTGCAGATTTGTTATCTTTTTTTATGCATTTGTTTTTCTTTGTGCATTGACTGGTATCTACATGCCTTAGAATGATCCCCGCGCTATTTTTGTTGTTTTGTCGCTTTATCAACCTTTTTATCCCGTTTTATGGGCATTCCTGCTCCCTCTGGACCCTCTCCGTATTTTTCTCTGTAGGACGGTGCATGTATGTTTGTGAAAGAGGATCTTCCTTTATTCATACTTGCAATTCGCTAAGCCATGGTTTTAGTGAGTGTGAATTGGTGACTTGTTCAGAAGACACGGGTATGATTTGTCCATAGAGTTGCATGCAATTTTTTTTTCTGAAGGTGGATGGTATAGCTTCATGCATGTTTATGTAGTAATTTTAAAAATCTTCTCATCTGTGGTTTTGGTTTCCTCTTTTCTAACTGTTTCCTGAGGGGAGATTCGAATCATGACGTGATTTAGCATTTGTTCTCATACTTTGGCTTTTCTATGTCAGCTAAATGAAGAGCTTAGTTTACTGTCTGTTCTGCATGAGCATGTTATTCTATTCGATTTCTTTTGTATTTGTTTGAAGACATTGTTGCACGACGTTTACCATGTCAGCCTAATGCATACAAATGAAAGGCAAGGATACCTCTTCATCAATTTTGTGTGTGTATCTGGGACATTCTACCGCATCTGTTTACCCTCAGCCTGCCGCCCTTTATGATGACAGGTCTCAACAGTAGTTGAACCATCCATCCTCATAAGGGGATGGATTCCGCATGTGGAACATGTTAATTCAGTGATATCTCCTGAGATATACGAAGAAGCTAGATAGGAGATATTACATCGCCAAAATGACAATATGTTTGCATTTTGCCATCATGAAACAGGAGCTTGGATTGACCACTGCGCCACATTTTGATGCATGAAAGATTGCTTTTGCGTCTCGCTAATAATTTCAATGTTCATTGCAGAAAAAGCACAACAAGCAGAAAAAGCTGGTTCAAATCACAGGAAAGAGCATGTCTTCAGAGTAGTCAGCAAGTTGCCTTTTCCGAATGGCTGCTATTATTATGCTACCATGCATGCCTACAGACCGGTCCATCTTAGTTGTCCTTCGGATAAGATAACTGCGCCACTGAGAGCAGGATTCTATGGTAAAATGGAACATGCCCATTCCACTTGTTTGGGAAACAGTTTCAGTGAGAGGTTTTGCCATAATAATCTCAAACAGAGGTTTTCAGGAGCATCAGTGTGTTTTCTTTCATCGGACTCTCTCAATAACAGCTGCTTTCTGCAAGGAAAATTCAACAATCTTGGCTTCTCAGGCTACCAGTGGAATCTATATGAGCATCGGCTGTCAACAAGGATGCGCTCTGACTTTCAGTCAGAGCAATATGAGATAACTGGTTCACAAATAGATTCATTTAAAACCCCAGAGATAACTGGTTCACAAGTAGACTCGTTTAAATCTTCAGGGGTACCAGATGAAGCTGTTCCATTGAAAGAGGGTGAAGAGAAAGTATCAGACTCATGGAAGCAATTTCCAAAACGTTGGGTGATCGTACTTCTGTGTTTTTCAGCATTTCTTCTGTGTAACATGGATCGTGTAAGTTTTTAACTTGTTCCTATTTTAAGTATTGTTTTGTTCCAATATTCGCTGTCATTCAATGTTTATGTTCATTGTTTGAGATATATCCAATATCTGATCTTGATTTTTGTGTAGGTAAACATGAGCATTGCCATTCTTCCAATGTCTGCTGAATTTAACTGGAATCCTGCAACTGTGGGTCTCATCCAATCGTCATTCTTCTGGGGTTACCTTCTTACACAGGTTTGACTTTATCCAGGAAAACTGAGTTATTTAGCACCTACTGATTGCAAGATCCAGATGGCAACTTGATTATGTGCTGAATTACATCTGTGATTGTTAACTCAGCATAAAAAAGACAGCATTCCTTCATGTTGGTTGAACTTGTTGCAATTCATCTAGGGGCCACTTTGATAACATGTTAGGATAAATTATCTGAGGTGAGTCCGGGTGAGTTATTCTTTAGATTTTCTCTTTTTCAGTTTGATAACTTACTCTTACCCTGAGAATAACTCATTCCATGTGAAATGGTAGAATGAATTATTTCTAGAATAAGGACCTTAACCCTAATCGACCCCAGATAACTTAACCCTGCTATCAAACTCGGTTAAAGACGAGTAAGCGGAATAACTCATCCTATTCGCCCCTTATTCTGTTATCAAGGTCGCAACTAGTGCATAGTAAGATTCCTGTGAAATGATTATATTCATGCAGCTGGTCAGTATTCATGTCTCATAGAAGAAAGGTATTGTTGGGGGTTAAAATAAAAAATGTTCTAACTCTTGATGAACATTTTATCGAGCACCTGATGTGCATTGAATATGGATAGGCATACTGGGCATTAAAGCAAACATTTGGTTTGCATTAAAAATATATGTGAGCATGCCTCAATTTCAGTAAGGGAAAGGTTGACCTTGATTCCTCTACTGCACCATGCAGAAAGGAAGGTGCAGCTACTGCTGCTGCCAGGGAAGGAGGAAGAGGCTACAGTTGTCCTTGGAATCCTCTGCTGCTGCGCCAAGAGGAGGAAAGACTAGTCTTGTTGCTGCCACAGAGAGAAAGGCAATGTTGCTGCGCCAGAGCGCAGAGGGGTTTAAAAACAAACAAAAAGGGGGGGGGGGATCCTACTGGGATTCTGATCATCTGCAGTATTCCTTCGAAGGTACCCTGCTGCGACCAGAAGTAGAGAGAGGGAGAGAGAGAGGCATAAGGGAAAAAAAAAAGTCCGAGTAGGGCTCTAGCATGGGAAAGAGTCCGATCCAGACCCCTCTTAATTCCTGCGCCCTTCTCCTCTCTCTTTCCCCTATTCTCCCTCCCTCCCATTTAATGAGATTTAGTAATTTCTCAGAAGGAAAAGGAGGGAATAAGAGTCCGATTAGGACTCTTAACTGCGGTTGCGGCTCCCTTCTACTATTCTCTCTCCTTAATAACTAATGGGAAATTTAATGTGATTAAATGCATTTTTTAAAAAAGAGGGAGACAAGGAAAGAGAGTCCGAGTCCAATTAGGACTCCTAATTACTGCTGCGGCTCCCTTCCCTCATCTTTCTCCCCCATACCCCCTCTCTCTCCCCTGCGTAATAAATGGGGGTTTAATGGGGATTTATTGAGTTTTAAGAAGGAAAGAGAGGAAATAGTCTAATTAGGACTCTTAATTACCTGCGCCCCAATTTTCTCTCCCTCTCAAACAGCCCGATGCGCAGGGGAGGCTATGAGTGGGGATAAATGATCAGTTTTTAAGAGACTTTTATGAAACTCCGGAGACAAAAACCACCCAATGGCCCTCTCCCTCTCACCCTCTTAAATGCTGCCTGATGGGGGCAGGAGTAGGGTTTGACAAACTGGTACGGTACGCCCCCTTACCAGATCGTACCAACCGGTGACCAATACGACCGGTGCGTGGTACGCTACCAGTACGCTACTTATCTTTTTTTAAATATTATATATATTATTTTATATCATATATTGTTTTATAGGTAAGTTGGTTCGTAGCATTTCTTTGGAACCTGAAACCTGTGTTCGAAACTCATGAGGGGCTATTTTCATTCATTTTTCATTGTTTTTTAAAGGAAAAAAGTAAAAAACTCATGCCAATAGTGAGATATGAACCCTTGTCCTCCTCAAGAAAATTTAACACACTTCTGAACCACGTACAATTTTTAACATATTTTAGTATAACATATATTTATTATATAATTTTTTATTCATGGTATGCAGCGGTATAGTGTGGTATGATGTCGTACCGTACCGTATCAGCAAAATATCGGTACGATTGGGCCGGCAAACTTTGGGAGAGAGGTCATAAAACTCCAATTATCAAAGGGGTTTTTTGAAATATTATATGACTCCCATCTCACATGAATGACCCAATGGGGTATAAGATTTAGTCATCATTTTGACAGAGGTTTTTCTGAAAATTCCTTGTGCACACTCTTGAATATGACCCGATGGGGGTCCATGGTAGAGTGAGGATAATTGTTTAATTATCCAAGGGGTTTTATGAAAAAGTTTGAATCCCTACTCACATGTATGACCCAATGGGGTTTGAAACAAAACGTATATTTTGTGGGAGGGACTTCATAATAAAACTGAAGTCCACCACACTAAAAGAAAAAAAAGAAGAAACCACCCGATGGCCTCTCCCTCACCAACCTTCACTATCTTTCTCTCTCTATTTTATCTCTCCTATAGGTAGAAAAAAATATCCAAGAGAGAAAATGATCTAGATGGCTCCCCCCTCTCAACTTCCTCTTTCTCTCTCTTCCTTAAAAGGAGGACATGGGCCATTGGGGGGGAGAGGGAAATAAATATTTAAGACTCCAGGGGTTTTCTTGCAAAAATCCTTGATCAGCCCCCACTCTCAAAATCAGCCCGATGGGGTTTAAAACAATAAAATGGCTGTTAATAAGTATTTTTTTCTGAACTCAACTAAGAACAGCACGATATGGGGTTGTGCATGTAATTTTCTAAAGCCCTTGGAGCCTATAAATAGCCCCATGGGAGCCCCATTTGAGGAATGAGAAAACTCTTGGCACGGTTGTTGCGTTCTCTCTCCTCACTCAGGTGAGAGCCATGACCTAATTGGCTCAGTCTTGCTTATGCTCCATGTGACTCAAACCACTGGACCATTAAGCCTAATGGGCTCGGACCATTAGGCACATCATACCCAATTGGCTTCTCATAGACCCAATAAGGCCCAATTAGCCCAATTGGCTCAGACCATTGGGTCCATTGTGCTCAATTGGCTCTGACCACTAAGTCCAAGATGCCCAATTAGGTCATCCTAGGCCCATTTAAGCCCAATGGCCCAATTGGCTCAGACCTAATTGGCTCAGTCTTGCCTATGCTCCATGTGACTCAAACCACTAGACCATTAAGCCTAATGGGCTCGGACCATTAGGCACATCATGCCCAATTGGCTTCTCATAGACCCAATAAGGCCCAATTAGCCCAATTGGCTCAGACCATTAGGTCCATTATGCTCAATTGGCTCTGACCACTAAGTCCAAGATGCCCAATTAGCTCATCCTAGGCCCATTTAAGCCCAAATAGCCCAATTGGCTCAGACCACTGAGTTCATTATCCCCAATTGGCTCGGAGCACCAAGTCCGTTATGTCCAATTGGCCCATTACAGGTCCAATTGACTGGACCATTAGGCCCATTAAGCTCAATTGGCTGGACTTCTCAATTCGATATACCCAATTGGTCTATCATAGATCTGATTGGTTGAACCCGTAGGCTGATCGTGATCATAGGCTGATCCAACAGCTTGATTGTGATCATATGTTGATCTAACGACGGATCTTGATCATATGCGATCCACTGGCTGATTTGATCATGAGTCGATCAAACGACTGATTGTGATCATATGTCGATCTAGCGGCCTGATCGTGATCATATGTCGATCCAACGGCCTAATCATGATCATAAGTCGATCTAACGACCTGATCATGATTATATCTGATCCAACGGCTCGATTGTGATCATATGCCGATCCAACAGTGAATATTGATCATAAGTCGTTCCAACGATCGATCCTGATCATGAGCAGATCCAACAGCTGATTGTGATTGTATGTCGATCCAGCGGCCTGATCGTGATCATTTGCTAATCCAACGGCTCGATCGTGATCATATGCCGATCCAATGGCGGATCTTGATCATAAGTTGATCCAACGACCGATCTTGATTATGAGCTGATCCAACGGTTGATCGTGATCATATGTCGATTCAGCGGTCTGATCGTGATCGTATGCTGATCCAATGGCTCGATCGCGATCATATGCTAATCCAATGGCGGATCTTGATCATAAGTCGATCCAACGGTGGATCTTGATCATGAGCCCATCCAACGACTGATCGTGATCATATGCTGATCCAACGGTTTGATTGTGATCATATGCTCATCTAATGGCTCGATCGTGATCATATGCCGATCCGACAACCAATCTTTATCATAAGGCGAACCAACGGCCTATGCTGATCATGAGCCGATCCAACGGTTGATCGTGATCATATGTTGATCCAACAGTCTGATCGTGATCTTATGCAGATTCAACGGTATGATTGTGATCATATGCTGATCCAACGGCTCGATCATGATCGTATGTCGATCCAACCGCCGATCTTCATCACAAGGAGATCTAACGGCCGATCTTGATCATGAGCCGATACAACGGTTGATCGTGATCATATGCCGATCCAACAGCTCGATCGTGATCATACGCCAATCCAAAGGCCGATCTGGATCATAAGTAGATCCAACGGTGGATTTTGATCATAAGCCGATCCAACGGCTTGATCGTGATCATATGCTAATCCAACGGCTCGATCGTGATCATATGCTAATCCAACGGCTCGATCGTGATCATATGCCGTTCTAACGACCGATCTCGATCATAAGCTGATCCAACGCCCCAAACACCAGTATATGCTGATCCAATGGCTCGATCGTGATCACTTGCCGATCCAAAGGCCCTATCTTGATCATGAGCCGATCGGACGGTTGATCGTGATCATATGCCGATCCAACAGCCTGATCGTGATCATATGTTGATCCAACAGCTCGATCGTGATCATATACCTATTTGACTGCCGATCTTGATCGTAAGTCGATCCGACAACAAATCTTGATCATAAGCCGATCCAACAACCCATCATGATCATATGCCGATCCAATGGCTCGATCATAGTCGTATGCCAATCCGATGGTCTGATCATGATCGTATGGTGATCTGACGGTCGATCGTGGTTATACATCGATTCGATGGATCGAATGCGATCGTATTAGCGATCTAACGGTCAATCACGATCATATCTTAATCCGACGGTCTGATCGTGATCATATGGCGATCCAACAACCGATCGTGGTTATACATTAATTTGATGGACTGATCGTGATCGTTTGGCCATCCAATAGCCGATTGTGGTTATACATTAATTCGATGGACTGATCGTGAACGTATGACGATTAGACGGTCAATTGTGATCATATCTTAAATCTAACGGTCTGATCATGATCAGAAGTAAATCCAAGGGTCTGATTGTGACCACAAGCAAATTCAATGGTCCGATCGAGATCGGAACCAAATCCAATAGTCCGATCGAGATCGGATACAAATTCAACGGTCCAACGGCTCGATCGTGATCATATGCCGATCTAACGGTGGATCTTGATCATATGGCGATCCGATGACCGATCGTGGTTATACATTAATCCGATGGACTGATCATGATTGTATGGCGATCTTTCGGTCAATCGTGATCATATCTCAAATCTAAAGGTCTGATCATGACTAGAAGCAAATTCAATGGTTCGATCGAGACCACAAGCAAATTCAACGGTCCGATCGAGATTACAAGCAAATCCAATGGTCCGATCAAGATCGGATACAAATTCAACGATCCAATCGTGACCAGAAGTAAAATCCAATGCTCTGATCGTGTGCCAGAAGCAAATCCAATAGTCTGATCGAGACCTGAAGTAAATCCAATAGTCCGATTGTCGCCAGAAGCAGATTTAACAGTCCAGTTGCGAATTTATGTACATCCAAGGGTCCGATTACATAATCAAGACCAATTTTATTTATGGGTCTCCAAAGATCAATGTAATTCATATTACATATATTCAACGAATAAAAATCCTCAATTTTTCCAGCAAGAGTATATCTCTAATGGGCGATCATCATGATCATAATCATTAGATAGAGCCTTCAATGTCACAACGGATATTGACAGGGCTAAAGATTTTCTTTGACAATTAATTAAAGGTGTTCGGACTTTCTGCCTATATAAATTAACATTAACTGCGGTTGGTGGGGAAAGGTCCAATACATGAACCTGAATCGTCTGCTAAACTCAAAACCGTGAAGTCAATAATACAAATAAACATGCTGATGATACCATAACTTATTAATTTTATTCATCATTACCGTGTCTTATTTTTTGCGTTCAACATGTATCTAACTCACATTTATGGCCGGAGCAAAGATTCCGCATGTTGGATAAAGCAGGAAAAATGTCCATTATTGAAAAATTGTGGCGAATGCTAGGAAAACATTTGATCTAGAGAGAATGGGGCATATCCTATTAGCCTGGACATTATCCATTCACATGAGTAGATTGATGATTTTGAAGGTTCTTCATTGCAAACATTCTCATCAATGATAGAACTGTATCCAGAATTGTGACAATGTGATGCTCTTGCACGGTCAGTGGTAAACTCCATGTCTAAGTTTTACTATGGGAGATTCATCCCATTCCCACAGGACCACTTTCACAAAAATCTCATTCTCACATGACAAGGGCACATTTAGCCTACAGAAGAGCTCCACATTTGATCAAGAATGATGACTTTTTAGCAATTGTTTTCTATGGTAATAAACTAAGAAGTAAATACAACACTCAATAAGGGAAAACATATTTGAGATTACATTATATTGAGGTTTAGTCTGTATGGATAAGTGGCAAGATGTACTGAAGGGACAACCACAGAGAAAATAAATTATTTCCTTGATTTCTATTAAAAGAGGCTGAAAATATAGAAGAGGAAGAAGAAAATCAAGGGTACGTTTGTCATGTATCAGTTTGGGGGATGGTTGAAGCCTTTTAATTTTAGAATTGTACAAAAGACAGTTCAAGAATCTACGCATGCTTGCATGTCGGTGGGGCTTGAGAGTTGTAAATGCTTGCTTAAATTGCAGGTTGCTTAAAGTACTTCAAAAAGCGCAACCCTTGTACTTCCACCCAGAACAAGCAAACATACCAAGTCCAGTGCACAGACCTAGATAAGCCATTGATACAACTCAAAATGAGTTCTGAGCTAGACTCAACTCAACAATGAATATTATGTTATTATTACATTGGAGATGCTTATCACGATCGGCTCAATACATGTAGATTGGTATTTTAAATGAGTCAAGTGGTCCTCTTTCTAATTCCTCTTGTTCAGGAAAACATTATTGAACACCTGAGGCTTTACTCTATTAATGGAAGGCCATAAAGTCTTGTTTGAATTATTGATTACTATGACAAACTATTATCGCCCTTGTTAGAAGTGGGAATGACTCTAAACAATGATATCAGTGAAAAGTTTCACTGGTTTGATGAACAGTTTTAATTAAAATCTCGAATCGTTTGAGCACATTCATGTTACTGTATGAGCATGTAGTTTGTATAATGATACTGGTTGGTGACGGATATTGCTGTTTAGGATCAGACAAAATTGAATCATTTGGATACCACTTCCATGTTAACATTGAGCCTATACTTCTATCATTTATTTAATTGTTCATTCAGGCATTTAAGACTGAATTTCTTTATGCAGTGCAGATTGTGGGAATGACTTGAAACAATGTTATCAGGGAAGATTTTTACTGGTTCGATGTTGCACCCTAAAATATTTAAAGAAAAAAGGGGGAGGAGAAGAAACCCGGAGGGACCCCCCTCCAAGTTTGGCAAACCCAGAGGGACCCCCTTTGGGTCCTCTAAACTTGGAGGGACCCCTCCAGCTTTCCTCCTCTCAACTCTCTCTCTCTCTCTCAAAAAAAAAAAAAGAAAAGGGAAGGAGGAGAGGAATACCTGGAGGGACCACCTCTGGGTCTTGCAAACTCGGAGGGAGGCCCTCCGGGTTCCCTCCTCTCCTCTCAATCCCTCTCTTCTCTCTCCTCTCTCTCTCCCAAATTAAATTTAAAAAAGGGATAAAAGGGGGAGATGAATATCTGAAGGGACCACCTCCAGGTATTGTAGACCGGCTTCTACCCCATGGACGAGAGAGAATGGTGAACATCCCGTGGGAGTTTTGTAGACCGTCCTGTAGGCCCAAAGTGCCTCCTACATCTTTTCGCCCCAATCGCGTTTACGGTGGGCGGTTATTTTAGCCAGGAGCTTGCAGAGAGTTTTGTTGAAGGCTTTGGCCAGGCCGTTGGCTTGAGGGTTGTAGACTGAAAATGTTCTCCAGTTGATGTGGAACTTCGCCGTCAGTTGATATACAACCTTATTTTTGGACGGTGTGCCATTGTCTGACATAATTCGACTAGGAATACTGAAGTAGTAAATAATGTGGTGGCAGACGAACTGAGCCACAGCTTCTCCGTTGACTTCCCTTAGGGAGACTGCTTCGGCCCATTGGGAAAAGCAATTGGTCACAGTCAGGATATACTTGTGGCCTCTGGAGGACGGTGGGAAAGGTCCTACGATGTCCATTCCCCATTCAGCGAACGACCATGTAGGAGCTATTGGGTACAACGGATTAGGAGGTCTTCTGGGCACGGGGCCGAAGGCCTGACATTGATGGCACGTACGGGCATATTGACTGCAATTCGCGTACATGGTTGGCCAGTAGAATCCTTCTTTGAGCTTGATATTGGTCTTCATCTTGTCTCCAGCCTGATGAGCCCCGCATAGCCCCGAGTGGACTTCGTGCATGATGACTCTGGTTTCGGCTGATGAAACGTATCTCAACAAAATAGACTTGTCCTTTTCGTGGACGAGTCTGTAGAGGGAGTCACTGATTAACTCGTATGACGTCGCGCTGCAAAGTAACTGGATTCTTTCGGACCGTTCACGGGGGAGCCAACCTTGTTTGATCTTGATAATTGGCTCATGCCAATCTTCTTCCGGGGAACTGCCAAATGTCGAGGTTGTGAACCTCATAAATGGTGAGGCCAGATTCATCATTGAGTGCGCCCGACATAAGCCTTCGATGCTTGACAGTAATGTCGACCTGGCCTTCAGGTGGGAGCTTGATGGCCGAAGCCAGCTTGGCCAAAGCATCCGCTTGGGAGTTATTGCCTCTCGGAACATGTCAATTTGGAAGAAATAGAATCTCTGTGTGAGTCTGATGACAATGGCATGGTATGGCATTAGCCCCTGTTTTCGCACATCGTAGATACGAAGGACTTGCCGAACCACCAACTACGAATCCCCGTAGGCCTTAAGGCATTTGACGCTCATGTCGAGGGCCATTTGAAGTCCGATAATCAAAGCTTCGTATTCAGCCTCGTTGTTGGTCAAGGGTTTCATGAGGGTGCATGAGTTGTACAAAACCCCGCCCTGGGGTGTCAGGAAGATTGTCACGCCCCGGATTTTTCGGATAAGGAATCCGTGGGTTCCGGAGCGCTTTCGTGGGTCCTGGATCGTGTTTTGTGATTTAATCGGATTTTTGGCTGTCGAACTTGCGAAACCCTGTATAGGGTGAATCGTCGTGATTTCGGGCTCCGGGACGTCGCAGACGCGTTGTGCGTTTTCGAGATCGTGGGAATAATTTTTTCCTAAATTTTATATTTTTTAAATTTAATAATCCCAGAATTTATCCTATTTAAACCCCCACCCCCACCCCCTCTCTTTCTCTCATTCTCTTTTTCTCACTCTCTCTCTTCTCTCTCTCCCCCTCTTCTCCGGCCGGCTGACGGAGGCGGAGGCAGAGGCGTGCGAGGTGGAGCCGGCTTGAGGGCGAGGAGCGTGAGGACGGGACGAGGATCGAGGCAGTGGAGGTGTGGCGAGCTCGATCACGGAGTTCGTGAGCCGGCGGGATTTCTAACGACGTTTTCGCGAGGAAACAACGATCTCGGCGCGGGAAATCTTCGGTGGAGGTAGGAGGGGTGGTTCCCTAACCCGTGTACTTTAATTCCCCCGCGTTTTGTAGGCCGAGGTGAGCCGAGGGTGGATTTATTTCACGCTGGGCGGCCGGGGGGTTAAAACCATGTTTTAGGGCGTGCGACGGTTTCGTCGAATCGAACAAGGTTTTCCCGTTTATTTACACGCCATTTTGTGGTTTAGGACCCGGGGAATGGTCCCCGTTGTAATCCCCATCGATTGGGATCGATGGGGGGTGGAATCGGACCCCTAGGTGGGGCTCCGAGGGTTTTCTGCCGTTTTCGGTCTACCGACTCGGGCAGTTCGGTTGACCGATCGGGCGTTCGCCACGGACTGGGCATTCTGCCCAGTTCGGTCGACCGAACTGGTTGGCCGACCGACCCATGTGGGTTGGTCGACCGAAATGCAGAGTTTTAGCCCATTTTGGCCCCCGGTCGACCCGGTTGCGACCCATTGGTGGACCTTTGGCCCCGTGGATATCCCGGACACCCCGTGGGTACCGTGACCGTGTTTTTGGGTGTCCGGAGGTGTCAATTTATCTCGATTAGCGTGCCCGTGAGTTTTAAGGGTCCGGGTGACCCTCTTGTGTTTCGGGCTTTCGTGTTACGCTTTATCGAGTCGCCGCGTATCGGTATGAGTGCGGAGGGCTATTCTCGAACGTTATTGGCTTCTTCGGGAAGCGTTTTTCGTATGGGCCATGCGTATGGCCCTTGGACTGTGAGTTCAGTCACCCAGCTTGGGGCTGGAGGGTTTCTTAGCTTCCCTTTGGAAAGGGATTAAGCTCGGCGGTTATGCGCCGCCTTAAGAGCTATATTTTACCGTGGTTTCTGACCCCAGGGGTAGGGCCGATTGATGGCATGGAGCCATCCCGTACAATGGTCTTGACCCGAGTCTCGTGACTCAAGGACTGTTGGATTTAGTAGGTCTAGTGGACCATCCAGAGTCTGGTGGCCCCGAGCCACCTGGTACCCCGTGTTACTCGCAATGGGTGCGTGCGTGACCTTCCGTGTTCACGTTTAGTGACCCCTACTAGTCGTAGCTTTCCTGCGCACGTCTGTGCGGACCCACTTGGGAGTGGTGGAGAGCTTTTCTGGTGTGCCGGTTTTTAGGTTGGTTACCGTAGGGCCCCTCGTCTTTGCAGCCTGAGTCCGAGTTGGGGGGAAAACCAGCTAGAGGTCTGACCTAGAGTGCGTGGTCTGTGTGTGCACACATGGTTGGGGGCGTCGGACATGTGCTGAGGAGCGTCACCCCAGTTAGTTCTTGTTCTGTGGTTACTTGTACGGTGTCTCAGTTTTGCCTGGGGCGAGGGAGACACCTGAGACATGGACTAAGACGTCAGTGGATGCATCCGACCTTGCTTCTGGTGGACAAGTACTCTCGTCACGTGACGTGAGATTCTCGTGACTCGAGTTTCGGTTTCCCGTCTGCGAGATGTGATTTTCGGGAAGTTTCCTCGTGTTTTCCCGACGTAGAGGTCTAGGGTTTCCGGTAAGGGTTACCGAGGGTTTTCCCTAAACGATATAGGGTTCACGACCGCGAGGTCGTGGTTGTTCCCCCCAGACCGTGTCGTCTTGGGTTGGCTTTCGATTGTGAGGGCGGGCCTTCACGATAGAGCTGTCGTGGCATTTCTTCTGGCGGTCTAGCCAGAGTTTTTCCGTTAGTCCGGTAGTTCCCCGACTGTGAGATCGGGGTTTGTTTTAGTGCCGTTAGGAGTAGCTTAAAGCTGTGGTTTCATCGGCTACCGTGTTACGGCTGTTCCTTCCGCCGTTATTGTTGTTGTTGCTGCCCCCGTCGTCGTCGTTGTTGTTCCCTTAGCGCTGTTTTTTTACTGCCGTTATTTTATGGTTGGGGTTCCGCGGGACCCCTACTGAACCTATGAGATGAGGCTCACCCCCTGTTTTTCAGTTATAGCGGTTCTTCCTCGAGGTTCGTTGGTGCAGCGCAGAGGTTCGTAGTTGCCAGCTCGCCGAGTCGAGTGTTCACTCAGCATTGAGTACGTTTCTTTCCCTGTAGACTGTACTTTATTTGGACTGGACTCTGTAGTTAGTTTATTTAATTGTTATTATAACTGTTGTTCCTACTTTATTTCTTATTTCTATGTACCTCCACACACACCTTTTAGCCCTTCCGAGCCCTCCGGCTCGTGGGCGGCGGGCCAGGATCCGAATGGTATCGAGTATTTTCTGGTATCCGGACCTTGGGTCGTGACAAAGATGATGCCAGCACCAGCTGTAACGCTTGCGATGCTGTCTGTCTCGCTGACCCTCCTAGAAGCACCGTCGAAATATAACTCCCAGCAGGGCAGATTGATTGTGAGGACATCTTGTTCTATGCCCTACAGGGCATCCTCTGCGACTTATCTATATGTTGCAGTTCTGGTGTCATAACTTCCTCATTCGGGAGTCAATGTTGAGGGGTGAGTTCTCCGGCACTGGGTGCGCAGCTAGGAACTCGGCCATTTCATGTCTCTTGATCGCCTTTCGCGGGACATAGGTAATGTTGTGCTTCATCAAGAGCAGAGCCCACTTGCCCAACCTATCGGAAAGGGTAGGTTGTTTAAGAAGAAATTTAAGCGGGTCATACTTAGATATGAGCTCGACTCGATGCGCTAGGAGGTAATGTCGTAGTTTTTTGACGACCAAGATCAGGGCCAAGCAAACTTTCTCCGTAGGAGAATATCGATGCTCAGGACCGACTAGCTTTCGGCTAAGATAGTAGAGTGGTTGCTCTTTACCCTCATTATTGACTTGCGTCAGTAAAGCTCAAGGGAAGCGTACATGGCGGCAATATATAATATGAAGGGTTTGCCTTTGATGGGTGCTCGCAGGACTGGAGGAGTAAGCAAGTACTCCTTGATTTGCTCGAAAGCATCTTGGCAATCCTGGTCCCATATGAATGAGGCGTCCTTCTTCATCAACTTGCCGAAGGGAGCGCATCATCTGGAGAGGTTAGAGATGAACCTCTTAATGTAAGCCAGTCTTTCTCGAAAGGACCTAAGCTTCTTCAAATTTTTGGGTTGTGCTAACTTCCAGATCGCTTTGATCGTGGCGGGGTCCACCTCAATGCCTCGATGTTTGACGATGAAGCCAAGAAATTTGCCGCTGGTTATGCAAAAGGCGCACTTCATGGGGTTCATCTTGAGCCTATATCGTCGCAGGCGGTCGAAGACTCGCCGCAAGTTGGCGAGATGATCTTCCCGCCTCTTTGTTTTGACGACAAGATCATCCACGTAGCACTCGACCACATCGTGCAACATTTCGTCGAAGATTTTGGTCATGGCCCTTTGATAAGTAGCACCCGCATTCTTCAAGCCAAAGGGCATGCACATGTAGTTGAAGATCTCCTTAGGGGATCGAAAGGCTGTGTAGTTTTTGTTTTTGACAGCCATTCGAATTTGATTATAGCCGGACGAGCCGTCCATGAAAGACAAGGCTTCGTTCCTTGTGGTCATATCAACCATTGTTTCAGTAATTTGCAGTAGAAAGTCGTCCTCGCGACAGACCCTGTTAAGGTCTCGAAAATTGACGAAATATGGATTTGACCATTCTTCTTTTTGACCGGCACAATGTTGGCAAGCCAGACAGGATAGATACATGGCTCGATGAAATCGACCTCTGCCATTTTGCTAACTTTAACTGCGACCTACAACTCTAACTTGTGGCGCATGCGCTGTTGCAATTGTTTAATCGGGGTCGTTGTAGGAAAGATGACCAGCTCATGCTCCGCTATGGAAGGGTCGAGCCCTGGCATCTCTTTGTAGGTCCATGCGAAACAGTCTTTGTACTTGAATAGGAGCTCCTGGTATGCCTGTCTTTTAGCTTTATTGAGGAGAGTGCTTACGAAGACAGGCCGGTGTGTCCCGGCTTCTCCTAGATCGATCTCGACTAGCTCGCATTGTTTAAAAAGGCAGCGTCTCAGGCACTAAGGCTTAAGCCTCAAGGTGAGGCACTAGAAAAACGCCTTGAGTCATGTGCCTCATTCCTTTTACTTGAGACTTATGTGTTTTTTTATTGAGGTGATACGCCTCATCGTCTTCACCACCTCAAGGCATTTCCTTGAGACTTGTGCATCACTTGAGACGGTGATATAATGAGATGTTGTAGGGTAGTCCCAAGATTTATGTTTCTTTTGTTTTTCTTAAAACATAATTTAGTAATTTTTTTCTCGGCAGATACTTTTTTTTAACGGGGAGGGGATAACCGGGTTCGAACTCGGGCCCTCCCCCATATGTGGAAGGGTGGCGAACCACCTGCGCTAGGCAGCTGGTTCATGATTCAGTACTTTTGAAATAACATGAATCTATCATTGAGTTGATATAGCATTAACAAATAAAAATCAATATTATTTTTAGCGTTTTTGATGGTTTTAAGATTATTTTCTTAGTCTATTAAGGCTTACGTCTCGTTGTGCCTTAAGGCTTACGCCTTATGAGGCTTATAGAAAGTGCCTCACAACTGCCTCAAGACCTTTTAAATTATGTTAGCTCGTCCACCGTTGCTTGTCTGCCATCCTCTAGCTCGGGAGGAGCAGGTTGCAAGTCGATGAAGTCCTCATCGTTGGTGTCGGCTTCATACACCTCTTGTCATTCGAAACCACCGATTGATGCTAATAAGACCTTTGGATGCTCGCCAGCAGGCTTGGACGTGGCTTCTTCAGTGTTGTCGGCAGGTGTTGACACCAACTCCTTGAAGTCATCGATCGGTACCGTTGGAACCACTTCAATATTGAGGAGCGGTGCCGACGGAGCCTCCCTTGTGCCACCGATCGGCGCTGGAGTACCCTCTTTAGGAATGTCATCAACCAACTCTTCCCTCTTAGGGTTGGTGATCGTGCCGGGTTCCGTGAGGTTAGAGTGAATTGAACTATATCAGGTTTCATGCTCCCCGGCTAGGAGTGGCCGGAACTGTCTAGCCTCCTGTACTTGGTTGCTGGACTTTATGGGGAGTAGGGTTAAGATTTCTTCTTCCTCCTCTTCCGAGCTATCGAATTTTGTGTCAGTGTCAGGTTGACTTTCAACAGGTTATGCTGGACCCACGGCATTAACTGCATAGTAGACTTGAAAGTCTTCGTCTTGGTCGTAGTCGAGTCCTCTCGTATCCCGGCCAAAGAGGGGCGACTACCCCCTGACCTGGGGTGGAGACCACAGCTGACAGAAGTACTCGCGTCGTGCGGAGTCCTGCCATTGAGGGATTTCCTGCTTCCGACACATCTCCTTAATGTGTTGTGACATGCCATCCATGTCTTGGATCGCCTTCGGGACATTGTCGACACCTTTTGACCAGCCGCAATCATCCTCCGACGGACTTTGAGGAACCATGTCTCCCTTGTAGAAGATTATAGGTTTGTCCCGGTTGACCTTTTTCTTGCCTCTAGATCACCGTTTATAGGTGACAATGATCGTCTTGAGTCGCTCTACTTTGTGCTCCTCAGGGGACCAAGCGAGCTCTATGCATTCTGGCGGTAGGCATATGCTCTCACCGATGGCTTGGCTAATGAGATTAGTCTCGAAATTGATTTTTCGTTGCTCGGGACGGTTTGCCGTCGACTTTGCTTGGAGGCGCTGCCTGTGTAATTTGGCCTTCTCCTTGTCGACGGCTAACGGTTCGTCCTCGTCATCCTCTGAGAGCCATCCGCAGCTCTTTCCCTTGGGTGGAGGACGAGAATTAGGACCGCCAAAGTAGAGGGAGGCGTCAGCGAGATGGCATTTTGTGGGGCTGAACGAGGATTGATTCGCAAAGACCACTTGCTGTCCCCCATCCTTGACGTACTTGATGCATTGATGGAGAGTGGAGGGAATGACCCCATTTCATGTAGCTAGGGCCGGTCCAATAGTACCTTATATGACGTGTTTGCATTGATGATACAGAAGGTCGCCTTCGAAGCGAAATCTCCTAGAATCAAGTCCACATCAACTTGGCTGAGGACGTCCTCGGTATCTTGATTGAACTGGAGATTTTGACTGCCTTGACCTTTTGCAATAGTGGCATTAGGTACAAAGACCTGAAAATCTTCAACGGGCATGATATTGACTACTATACTGATGTCCACTAAGATCCGATTCATCTCGTGGCCGTTAATTTTTCCCCTCATGTATAGAGGGCGATTGTGACACGAAGATGGCAGTAACATGTCCTTCTCTTCGAATGTGATGGTGGTTGCAAAAGCTTCGCAGGCCACCTTTTGTAGTTCTGCCACGTGCGCCTTGTAAACTTCAGGTTCCTAGAGTATCTTAACCAGAGACTCTCGCAACCCTTTACTCCAGGCGATCGCCTCCCATATCTTGATATTTGAGGGGAAGCGCTTCATTTGGTGAAGGATCTTGCGGTCAGGTCGTGCACGCACCTCCTCTATTGATGGCAATATATCGAACAGGGCTCTATGGATCCTGTCTCGTTGGTCCCATTTAGAGGATTGCACGACCTTGCCCTTACCGTGGGGGTCGAGATTGCCCTGGTCGCCTGCCGCCTTTTGAAATAGTGGAGCCGGCGTGGGTTCCTCCAGTGGCGAATGTTGAGCTGGATTGTCCTTACCGGACGGGCTTGTTTGGTCCTCGGTTCTGGGTGGAGTCGGGACCAGGGCCGGAGCTTGAGGCAAGGATGGGGAACTGATTGGTGAATCTTCCTCGTCTGAAGGGTCGAACATGCAAGGGTAATTATGTATCTCAACCTCCAGGATAGGACCAGGCTCCACTTCGTGGAAAACAATAACCAGATCCAGGTTAACCCTGGGTTGATGAAAGAACTGTTTTGGATTTCTCCCACGTCCTCCCCTGTGTCGGCGGCCGCATCCTCGACTGTGTGCCATGCCGCGACCTTCGCCCTCAGTGGGAAGTCACCTATAGGGAGAGGTGGTGGCCTTTCATCTTGTCCGAGAGGTCACTGGATCGCTCCTTTGAGAAGGATTGATGTTGTCCAGTGGTGGGATTGCTACCATGTTACAACAGCAATTTCAGAGCAGCCCTTCTAACTACTCAACTGTAATTTCCTTGTCTTTGTAGAAGGAAAGTTCCTCGGGGATAAGTTCTTCGCTGCCCTTGACTTTCTGGATTATCTCATGTATCCATTTTTTCAAGCGGGATCTTCTTTCCATCTCTTCCCAAGTCATATAGCTATCCAATGGGACAACTCCTGTCGGACGAGGAGGAATGTATTCATCCAGGTTGTCGATGAGCTTTTGTAGCCGTTGAAGTGGCGTTAGCTCAGTAGGAGTCTACAAGGTGACTGTTAACTCAGCTTGTTTCTTCAGCCTCCTTTCAGGTTCTTCCTCATATTCCTCTCTTGCTTCTTAGCGATTAATGTTTCTTGAGGAGTAGGAGTGGTAGGCTGTGAGGTAGAAGTTGTTATGCCCTCGGAAGGGTATTATCGAGTCGACGTCTTAGAGGGCTGTGATCGCAAGCTTTTCTTTGCCTTGATCTCGATCCAGGAGCCTTCCCTTTGGTGCATTTGGAATGTGGCGTTGATCGCCTGCTCGATAATTTCGGGCGGCACCTCTTGATATGCATATATGACGGAATTAGGACTTGGAGGTGCCTGTACAACTGTTGGCCTTAGCCGTAGTGGTGGCGCACCTCGTCTTGAGCTATGCCGGTTACCCTCCTCGAGGCTCACTAGTTTGGCTTTATCTTTTCGGCTTGGTTTGGGATGACTCCTCTCGACTTCTTGAGCAGTAATTGCGGGACCTTTTCCTCCCCGATATTTTAGACTGGTTGAGTCTCCGTCAGGGTGGTCCGATTGGCTCGAGCGGGGAGTCGTGGGTGCTGGGGATAATCTTCCCGCGGTTTGGGGTTGAATGGGCGGTCTTGCCACGACATTGCAAAGAACGTCGGCTATATTAGTTGGGCGTTGTTGTGCCAGTCCACCGGTTTGCTTCTGCCTCCTTCCTCCGCCTCTAGTAACTAGGGGAACTGTTATGGGGATAGGCTTAGGATGGGACCTTTCTTGGCTAGTTGCTGAAGAGATGCTCAGTGATTCATTCACCCATATCTCATCCCTACCGAGAAGGACTTGGAGAAGCCTCCCCGTATCCTCTCGGGAGGGCTACCCTTCTCGAGGCTCACCATTTTGGCTTTATCTTTTCGGCTTGGTTTGAGATGACTCCTCTCGGCTTCTTGAGCAGTAATTGCGGGACCTTTTCCTCCCCGATATTTTAGATTGGTTGAGTCTCCCTCAAGGTGGTCCGATCGGCTCGAGCGTGGAGTCATGGGCGCTGGGATAATCTTCCCGCGGTTTGGGGTTGAATGGGCTGTCTTGCCACGACATTGCGAAGAACGTCGGCTGTATTAGCTGGGTGTTGTTGCGCCAGTCCACCGGTTTGCTTCTGCCTCCTTCCTCTGCTTCTAGTAACTGGGGGAACTGTTACGGAATAGGCTTAGGATGGGACCTTTCTTGGCTAGTTGTTGAAGAGATGCTCAGTGAATCACTCACCCATATGTCATCCCTACCGAGAAGGACTCGGAGAAGCCTCCCCGTATCCTTTCGGGAGAATGAACTCTAGCTCTTGTCATGGTCGTCAGCTCGAGGATTGCCCTACCGGGGTGGTTGGACTGCTCTCTTGTGCATTAGCTCTGCAAGACGTGGATGGCGCTGAGGTGTGGATGACATTGGCCGAAAATTGCAAGATCCAGTCCCTTGACTGTTATTTTTCCCCCGATAACAACTTGGCTATTCAAAGCAACGCTGAGTTGGCTGTTCACCACAATAATTACATTTCACTTTTCTTCTCCCAGCATCAACTAAGGACAGGTGGGTCCACCCGGATCCTCCTACTGCTCCTGACCTTGTTCACGTCTAGGCATGATGCTGTATTAAGACAGTCAAAAACAAATGGTTGCAAGTACAATGAAAAAAAAATGATTCTTCAGCATAATTGAATTTCAAATTATACTTATTAGGGCTTAATTTAGAGTTTTACCCTGATCACTTTTCATTAAATGCAATTAGCAGCATGCTGTCGCCCTAAATTATTCAATGAAGCTCAGTTGAGCTTCAATTGACCCTAATTAAACCTAATTAGACATAAGTCTCAAATTTAAATAGCTAATTATGACTTAATTTGGAGTTTTAACATATTTAACATATCAAAATTAATATATTTAAGAGAACTTTACCTACAACAAAAAAAACTATCAAACCAACCAAAAAAAACCAAAACTTACAAGATCTATTAGGAATGTACAGCAAGAAAGGGCGACGACTGTAGCTACACGCTGTAAACAGCAAGAAACGACAAACACGACAGCAAATCCCTTCACTTGGAACCGCCTTGGAGCCCCTGCAACACACTTCTCCCTCAGATTTGAGAATCTGAGGGAGAACAGAAGTGAACTCCCCTTAAGAGGGGAGTTATAAGGGGAGTTCACGTCTGATTTCGGGCTGCAACCGGAATCGGTTTCGCCCGAAACCATTAATTTTTTATTTAAAGTTTCAGACATACTACAGTGAGCAGGTCCGAAATCATTTCGGTTCGGACCGAAACTGATACGTTTCGACTGAAGTATCGGTTTCGGCCGATACTGCCATCCTTGTTTGTGACACCTTGGAAGCGCTTCTCGGCTGTCGCCTGTCGGGGACGGCCATTTGTTTAAGTTCCTTTCGCGTAAGTGTGTGAATTTAACACCGACCACCACGTGTTTGACGAAACTTCTACACGTACAAATACACTAATTCTTGTGTAAGACTTCGCCCAATGGAAAACCAAGGGCGCCTACACTTAAACCCACTATAATGGTTGCGATTTAAATCGCTTGACACCGTCGCTTAGGGGAGTTGTTTGAACTTGATCAATGTGCGACGGTCATGGAAAACATCACTTCGCACCGTCAAGAGGATCGAACTTGTTTAAATTTCTTAGTTCTGAAATTTAATCAGAAACTTATGGCATGACCATTGTAGGGTTCAACACCGTTCAAAGTCACGGCAGTGGCGTGGTGCATGCTCATCCACCAGACGTGCCACACGCTGGTTCGATGCAGAGTTGGTATCGCCCGTCATCCTTGCCCGATCAGTATATCGTAGCCTATGCTCGACTTGACCGGAAGCGGCCTCCTACTCTTCAGAAGCGGGCGAGGAGAGCGCAGCCGTCATGTGTATCACATGTGCTGAAAAATGGACTGTATTGACCATTCTATTTGGCTTTGTCCAAGTGTGAGGTTGGGGAGGATCAACGCGACCGCTCTTCACTGTGATGAGGCCGTCCCGAATTAACTTCTCTGTCTGAGTTTTGAAGACATAATAGTCTTCAATGGGTTGACCCATCATGCAGTGATATACGAAAAAATTGGGATCACTAGCCTTTTGGGCATCTCACCCTTCCGTAGAGCAAAGCTCAAAGAGTTGTGTGCTCCTTTTTAAAGGAGAATGGCGTCCGCATCCGCTTAACGAACTAGAGGGCAGAGGGTTCATTTTCCGACTTCTTTGCGGAGCCACTTGAGCATGTCTCCTTGTTATTCTTGTCGGTAGGGGCGAACTCGATGGTATTCACCTCCTTAGCGGGTTGGCGTTCCTGGACCTGTTTCCCCTTGGTAGCGGTATAACCAGAGTTGTCGGCGAAGAGCATTTCAATTTCGGCAACCGCCGAGTTGAGCTGATCAAAGCCTTTAATGTTTGTGCCGGGATGTTTTTCACGGACTTTAGCCGCCAGGCTCTTTCGGTAAATGGTGATGGCGTCCTCTTGTGCTAAAGGGTTAATGCATCTCTGTTTGCGCACCACACCGAACGCGCCCGCTCGGGGCGCGGGACAATCGGTGACCGCGGTGAGGAGGGGAATAAAGCAATAAGGGAAAATAACGGAGTTGGTGTAATCTCGGGGGTATTCTCCTTTATAGCTGTATGTCTCTCACGGCAGTACCGTACACTCGCCTTTTACGGAAGGTCGAGAAGGGTCGACTTGCACGAGAGGTTTCCGAGAGGATAGGGTACCTGGACAGGGTGCGGGCGTGCCAGTCGATTTCTCGACAATCACCTATGGAACCGAAGGTTGACTGGGGAAGCGTCGCCAGGACACGGCACGTGGGCTCGGGCTATCGGGCGACATGTGGAGAGAAGGGAGGTTCCACGGGTGCGAGTGTGCAGACGATTGCGGGGATTCGTGTACGGGACGTCTTTCCCCACCGACTGCAAGCAACTGATGTTTATTTATATCGGATTGAATCCGAACACCTTTGTTCTGTGCTGAAGAAGCGCCTGGATATTCCTGAAGCCATGGATAGAGGGCCGGGGGATTCCCTACAGCTATAGGATTCGACTGGGAGGGTTGATTAACTGGAGTTGGGGGCACTGGACACACGCTGGGTGGTGTGGAGGTGATACTGGGGCCAAAGTACAGGCATACATATTTAACTGGTTTCATGTTTTATAGGTGCCTCGTGGGCTTTACAAATGGGCCGAAAGGGCCAAAGTACATCTGGTGCAAGCCACGGGACAATGCCGACACATGGGTCGGTCCCCGTTTCGTTGCAGGATAAAGCGGATTATCCGCGTGTTTTTACAGGGACTCCTCACGGGGTGCTAGGGACGGGCCCGGCTCGTCGAAGGAGGGCTGGACTGGATGGCGGAGGTAGGCGGTGGCTGGTGCCTGAGGGAGGTCGGACGCGGCTTGGGATGAGCAATCGGGTCCGAGTCCCGAGGCAAGTGTCTTCATGCCGGGGAGTTAGGGCCGGTCTCGGGAATGTTACTTCCGGGCCATGGTCCGGCTAACTCGGGTCAGCGGTCGGGACGGTCAATGGCCGGCTCGGAGTGAATGGTGGGCACGTAGTCCGACGGTGGGAGCAAGTCCGACATTATGACATGTGCGTTTGTTATCATGACGCTTCATACGCGGGCGGACCCGATGTGCGGGTGTGTTCGCCGTTAACATCATGCCTTATATGCGGGGGATGGGCTTGACTGAGACGGCTAGACGCCATGTGAGGGGAGTACGCTTGACATGCCCTCGGCGTAGACGAGCCGACCAACAAGCCACCCTACACGGGCTTAGCTCCTCACGTTCCTCGCCGTTCAAGTCCTCGGAGAGCTCGTAGCTGAGTGCCTGCGCTTGTGTATGCATGCATATGCCCCTTGAGATTCTAAGGGGGGGAATTTATAGGGAATACGAAGGTCGAGCTGGCCCTCGTAAACCTCCTAAGAATAAATAAAATTTTTTTTTTGGAGTGGGGGAGGGAGGTTTACGTGGACCAGCTGGGGGGGGGGGGGCAGGTTGGTCTGCGTAAACCCCCCCTTTTGGGGTTTATGTGGGGTGAAAAACCCCCTTTTTCATTTTTTTCTTTTGTTTTGGGAGGCGTGGGCCTGGGTTTACGCGGACCAGCCCGGGGGGGGGGGGTTACGCGGGGCGAAAGCCCAAATTTTTTTTTTTTGGTTTAATGAAGGTGGGCAGTCCGCGTAAACCCCCCCCCCCCCCAAGGAGGGTTTACGCGGGCTGGCTGGGTTTTTTTTCCCTCTTCTATAAAAACCCATTTTTGCCCCCTTATGGGCCCACTTTGACTCCGTGTGACCGCAAGAGGACGAAGGATACAGGGTTGGACTGGTTGGCTGGTCGCTTGTGCGCGTAGATTGGAGAGTTGACCCGTATGATCCTGAGGCTCCCTCTTCGCGGGTTTCTTCACGTTGGTGCGTAGATCGACCTTGCACGGAGCTGGGACGGGGACGAGTCCACGCGAGGGTTGACTGGGCTGGGTGGAGGGGCCTCCCCCGGGGGAGTTCGCCCCCACTAGGGCACGGCCGTGCCTGGGGCGAACTCCCCCCCCCCCCCCGGGCGAGGCGTGGCTGCAGGGGGCGGTCTGGGTGACCTTCTATCGTTCTTTTGGGTTGTCCTTTGAAGGATCGAGTGCTCCGGGGTGCTGGGATTGGCCTGTGGGGGTCAATTGCTTAGTGTTATTGCTGCCGTTTGTAAGATGTTCAGGGAAATTCCCGACACACCTCGGGTTGCCGAACGGCTTAGGTAGTGGGCTGGCGGGCCTTGGGTTTGGCCTGAGGACGGGTAGCGTAACTCGTGGGGGCCATGGGAAGGCATTTTGGGCATATGAGCCCATCCTTCGTTATATGTGCTGCGTTGCACGGCGGGTTGACGGGGCAGCCCCGGGTCGGCCCGGGTGCTGAAAGTAAACTCCCCAACGCCTTGTATCTGAGGGTCGGGGTGGTCCCAACTTGCTGGAGGGTTGCCGTGGGGACACGGCTAGGGTGTTCGAGCCGCGGGTTGGCCCTCGGCTTGCTGTGGAATGGCTGGAATATGCGCGTCTGCGAGGTGTTTAGAGAAATTCCCGACACGTGCATGGGCCGCACAAGCGTGCTATGGGTCTTCAAAGCCCATGGTTGACTGGGATGAGCCTTCTTTTGACTTTAGATGGCTGGAGGGAGGCGTCTTGGGGTTGGACCCTGGCCTCGTTGCTGGGTGCCACGTGTTGTGGCTTGTAGTCGGGGTGGCCCCCGGGTTGGCCCGTGTGGCTTGGTTGAAGGCGGGTATACTCGCGAGCTGGGTGACTGGGGATGGCCCCAATCACTTGTTGGTATTGCCGTGGGTCACGGCTAGCTGGTTAGGACCCTTGGTTGGACCCGGTGTGGTGTTGAAAGGGCTGGGTAGATAGTGCTTTAAAGGTGTTCGGAGAAATTCCCGAGCCCTTCTTTGATGATATTTTTGCTGGGAAAATGTTTGGGTACAACAAATGCCTCCCACAGGACGTGCGTCGGAGGCGCAGACGAGGGCGGGCGGCCCGTGAGCTCCTCATTTTGCTCCTGTTGTAGTTGCATGTTGACACTTCATATGCATTTTTTTGCTTTCTTGTATATATTGCCCCCCCCCGCGCGCGCTTACCATTCTTGTGCAATTGTTTTGTAGCTATGGCGAGGTTTGGAAGAGATGACCTGGTTCAGAGGCACGCGGCCCGTGATGAGGACCACTGGGTGAGGAGGATCGGGCGGCCCCTGCCTCCCTTGGGTCCGCCCATCATCACTGTGGCCACCATTGGCCAGTCAGACCTGGGGCGGTCGCTGATAGCTGAGGGTCCTGTTGGAGAGGGGACGAGTACTGCCGGGGCCGTGGAATTGGCTAGACTTTCCGAGACCGGCGGCATCTATACGTATGACCGTTCTGGAGGCTACCCAAGGGAATTTCCCTTGGATCGACATCTGTTTGAGTTCATGAGGAGCTTCATCCCTGCCGGCATGGAAGTTGCTGGAGAGCGCCGTCGGCTGGAGCGGGCTATCTTGTTGGGCAGGGACAGCCTGCATGGGGTTGCTTTCTACAGCTTCCCAAGCTTTTCTGCGGACTTCTGGAGACAACGACAGTTCCCCAATGTAGCTTGCCTGGGTTTCTTCAGTAAGGCGGACCAGTTTGGGGTCCGCGTCGGAGCACTGGGTCCAGCTTCTTGGGACCTGCCCATCACCGGGTTGAGACTGAGGGGATGACGGGGCTAGTATTAGAGCCATCAGGGCTACACTTTGCTGGTGAGGGATATGACGACCACAACCTTCTAGACTTGATTCTTCGACAGACCGTCGTGAGCTGGTATGGCAACTGGGCAGTGATTCCCTCGCACCGGTATCACCAGGGTGCGACCGGGCGGCTGATGGGTATTGTGCATCACTACAGAATGCTTTTGGACTGAACATGGATCAGGTATGCGGTGACAGCGGCACTATATGTGTACCCTTACTACACAGGGTGGTGGAACACCGTGGTGACGGTAGAGGGGGAGACCTCACAGACTTGTGGTCTCTATTCCGAATTTCAGGCTTGTCGATGAGTGGCGAGGGTTATGAGGAGGTGGTGTTGGACGACCTCCATCGCAGTCACACTGACGGGCAGGGCCGGTATCGGGTTTCTTACATCTATCGATACCTGTTGAAGACCTGGAGGGACTTAGCCCTGACAGGGAAAAGGCCGCACATACTCCAAGAGTGCCTCTGAAGTAGGGCTGTCAATGGGCCGGGCCCAGGCCGGGCTTAGGTCGGCCCGGCCCGGGCCCGACTTATCAAGAGTAAGGCCTGGGTCCGACATTATGTAAAAAATTCAAAGCCCGACTAAGGCCCGGCCCGACTACTTAAATAAAATAATAAAAATAATAAAAATTAATAGATTTAATACTATAAAATTTATAATCTCACTAAATAAATTAAAAATTTGATATTAATTACATAATTTGTGTGAAAAGAGAATTTTAAAATTTCTAATTAAGTAAAATAACATAAGTTTGACTAAATAGTTTTTAAAATTTGAAGTGAGAATAAAAAAAGGGATCGGGCCGGGCCGGCCCGCGGGCCGAACTCAAAGCCCAAACCCGGCCCGCGAGTCTAGTCGGGTCGGGCTTTTAGGCCCGACTAAAAACCCGCTGGCCGAAAAAGACCTTGCGGCCCGGCCAGAAATCGGGCCAAGCCCGCGGGCCTGTCGGGCCGGCCAGGCCCATTGACAGCCCTACTCTGAAGGCGTGGGTCCATCATTTCTACAACGGGCCGTTTTGCTTCTATCAGGAGTTTGCTCGAGACCAGACCCCGTGGGAGGAGTATACAGAGGTGGAGCTACGGTTCAGGACCTACTCCCGATATATTTATGCACCGCGAGAGGGGTGGAACCCCCATGGATTGTCAAATGTGACTCACTTGGCTGCGTATCTGGCATATTGGCTGGCGACGTTCGTGGTCCCCCATGGAGAGGACGGCCTTCTGCGGGCCGAGCTGTTGTGGCCTGCGAGTTTGCTGGCAGAGGGACGGAGGCTGGCGTTGGCTCCTATAGCATTGGCCAACATTTACCATGGGTTAGGGGCGTTGTCAGTGCACCTGGTGCCGCGAGAGAGGAGCTTACTTCTGCCGACCCACTACCTCAGTGCCTAGGCTGGTCTTCTTTTCCCTGGGCTGGTGACGCGGGCGATGGTGGCGAACCCGGCGGCCCCCGTGCTTTTCAGCTTTACTGGTCAGCCGGATGGGGATGCATCAGTGCAGCTGGAGGGAGCCGGGAGGGCCCAGGCTTACTTGCTAGGCATAGGCGACGACGGGCTCCCTCTTGACTGTGGGTCCAGAGGCTTCCGACTGGTTCTGGTGTCGTCTAGTGACGGGGTGGCCTGCCCCCTACCGTACCAGCGAGAGCCGGACGCCTCAGCGTACACAGAGTGGGTGATCAGCACCCGACCGGCAGTGCTCGCGCTACACCGGTCCAGTGCCAGTGTTTTGGAGCCCTACTACCCGCACCGGTTCGCAAGGAACTTCGGGTATGACCAGGTGATCTCGCCGGACCAGGAGTTTCCTTTGGTGGGTCGAGTATATAAGGGCAAGGACAGCCATTTGCTAGCAGCCGCTTGGTGGGACTTCTGCTGTCGTCGGGAGCCGAAGAAGTTGCCGACACCAGGGTTAGACCGTCGTGGGAGGTTCGATGTCCACTACGCCCGGTGGTGGTTCGAGCATAGCCATCTATACCACCAGAAGGCTTCGGCGATTCGGAGGGCTGAGGAGGGTCGGCTTCTGTGGGAGGATCAGCCTCCCATCTTACTGGACGCCGAGTACCTGAGGACCCGCTTCTCTCGGATCCGCCGGGATGTGGAGCGGCTTATGCAGTAGCGGCCCCGAGATGGTCGGGCTTCCTCGTCGTCGAGGCGAGGTTATAGTGGGGCCATCCAGCCCCTGAGGCCGGTGCAGGCAGGGCCTGCGGTTTCTGCGGGAGCTGGGGCGTCGAGGCCGAGGCAGCCAAGGACTTGGTGGGCTCAGTTCTGGGCCGACTGTGGCTTTGGGAAGAGTACCACCTTGGATGGTGTTCTCCCAGAGGGGAGTTTTGCAAATACTGCAGTTAGCAACTGGAGACGTCATATAGCCTACGCGATCAGGTCGGCTGGGCCAGTGGAGTTTGTTTCCCATATTGAGCGGGCATACACACTGAGAGATGTTAAGGAGGCGGTTGCAAAGGCTGCCCGCGTGCTGGGATTGAAGTCAGAGCAACTGGTTCCTCTGCCGCTGACTCCCTTCAGGGCTTCAAGTAAGACACATTCTTTATTGCCTTGTCTTAACCTTACTCCCTTGTTTATTTGACTGAGACGCTGTTTATTGATGTGTTGCTTTGGCATGTTCTCCGGTAGGGGAGGATCCTTCTTCTGCAGGGGCGTCCACCGAGAGTGGTGACGGGAGTCTTCAACCTAGGCGGAAGCGTCCTCGTGTGGATGCAGGAGTAGCGGAGGCTGGAGAGTCCTCTCGTGGACCCGAGACAGCCGAGCATATTGAGGCGGAGCCGGTTCTGAGTAAGTGCCATGCTCAATCCTTTGTCTTTGTTGGTTTAGCCGTTGTGATTGACTAACCTTGCATATTCAACTGGTTTTTATAGCTCCGCTGCAGACTGGGGCAGAGGTGGCTTTCTTGCCACCCTTGGGGGCCGACCCTCTGTTGAACGACGAGATCGAGTGCGATATTGACATTGATGAGGTTCTTCGGGTAATGGATGAGACCGGCCCCAACGTCGGGACGTTCCCCGACTTTGAGTCATGGAAGGCCTCGGAAGACATTCGACCAGGTAGGGTCCTCGGGGCCTGGTAATGCTTCGTCCATGGTCTGTTAGTGATCATATTGACGATCTAACGAACCGATCGTGATGAAATTTGAAATCAACACTCAGATGTCGATCTGGAGCAAATCTAATAGTCGAATCTTGACCGTATTCAAATTCAATGGACCGGGAACCAATTCAATGGTCATATCTTGATCCAAAGTAAATTTAACGGTCAGATCTCAACTAGGAACAAATCTGATGGTTAGATCGTGATCTGAAACATATTCAACAGATCGATAGTGATCATCTTGGCTATCCAACGGTCCGATCGTGATGGGATTCAAATTCAACTGTTCGAATGTGGACAAAAGTAGAACCAAAGGTCCAGCTGCAAACTGAAGCATATTCAATGGTCAGATTGCAACCGGATGTGAACACGAAGACTCGATTGTATAATGGGGATCAAATGTAAAGGTCTTAAAAGGCCGATTACATACGTTTAAGGAATGAAGTTCAAAGTTTTTTGCAAGAGTATACATCTTTAATGGGCGATTTTTAAGTTCATGATCATTTGATAAATTCCTAAACATAACAACGGTATCTAGGCAAAAGACGTTCTTTGTCAGTTAATTAAAGGTGTTCGAACTTTACGTCGATGTAAATAAACACCAACCACGATTGGCGGGGAAATGTCCAGCATACGAACCATAAATCGTCTGATAAATCAAGCTTGCGGAATTCATAATATGCATGCTAATCAATTAGCTAAAATATATGCATATTTATCCATTAAATAGACATAAAATTAATTTTCCGCCTGTGAAACATTCGATGATCTGGTTTAATTAAAATCTTTGAGTCGTTTGAGTTCATTCATGTTACTGTATGAGCTTATGTTTAATGTAATGGTTGGTAACAGTTATTGCTGTTTGTGATCAGTCAAAATCGAACCCTTTGGATGCCCCTTTCATGTTAACATTGGGCATATACTTTTATCATTGCTTTATTAATTGTTCATTCAAGCATTTAGGATTGAATTTCTTTATGTCGTACAGATTGCTGGAGGAATTTGGGCAGACAAGTTTGGGGGCAAGCGTGTTCTTGGTTTTGGGGTTGTTTGGTGGTCTATTGCAACAGTTCTCACGCCTATTGCTGCTAAGATTGGACTTCCATTTTTGCTTGCTATGCGCACTTTCATGGGGATTGGTGAGGTTAGCTTCTGATTCTGACCTTAGTCAAAATGATTCTTGCTTATGAACTCTTTCTGTTTAATGTATTGTCTTTTCACATCTTTGTATGGTTATGAATTTGCTTTTACATTTTTGCCCGAATGATATTCAATAAGTCTGCCACTTTTTGAACATTTGAAAATAGAGTATGGATTTAACCATTATACTTCTTTTCTAACAGTTGTTACCGTCTTGGTGGCTTTGCATAAGCCTTGTTCTTTGTTCCCTCTATTTACGTATAACCATATGCTAACAACAAAAGTTTGGCCCTTGTATCCACATTTTGCATAGTTCAACATTTACCATGAGTATCCTACTTTTTTGGTGCAAAAGCCCGAAGCCCTTGGCTACTAGGTTTCTCCATGAAAAAATCTTGTGCTAAAATGATAAAGAAGAAACTGTCATCTTGTCGACAACAACAAGGTGCCTGTTTAAAGACTTAGTCATAATCTTTGGTAGGTGGAAATTAGATGGATCACATTAGAGAAATAGCACTGTTTTAGGGGCTGTTACATTAGGCATGGATAAGCAAATGTTTGTATAGAAGTACAGGTCTGGGATCCCTGTGATAATGGCAGAATAGGAACGAATGAAAATATCCTGCTGGGCTGCCATTTACAAGAACCAAAGATTCTACACAGCTTCTAATATAAATGACCAAGTTGGGGCTTTGGTTGAAGATGACCATAGGAGACTAAGTATTGGGTTTGTGCAAACATGTGTATCTTAGCTTGTCTGCTATTGTCCTACAAGATCATTCTTCTGAAGAAGATATCTGAAGAAGCTATCAGCATCCTACATTTGCATCCTTTAGACAATGTTAAAAATTGGAAGAATCAACAATCCTTGTGTATTTCTATTTGCTGAATGTTTATTTCAAGTGAGCTCAGCTGTAATGTGTTAAAATTGAGAAACATGATTGGCTGCTTAGGAGGAATTTTGAGTATAAATTTTTCACAGCCTTTTCCATCCTTTATTCTAAGAAGACTTTACAAAGGATTGTGTGTTATGCTTCAGTAAAATTTGACAGATGATATACCATTACAAAAATTGATGGGAAGAAATATGCTCAATAATCTAGAGTTAGTGTCAAGCTGGCGGCTGGGGGGAATCCATCCATTTCCCTTGGATCCTGGATCCCCAAGTCAATCCCAGTTAGATAGGAAAAGGCTTCCATGGAAATCTGAATAGTTCTCAATTGTACCCAACCTCAGAAATTTTCAAGAAAAGAACCATTTATTTTTAACCATGCTTAGATTATGTAAGAAATATATTGTTCACTGAATTGCAATCAACTGATGGTTTTTTCTTTGCCGAAGTCCATGATGATTGCTCTCTAGTTGCATGAGCTTAAACTGCACAAGCTAGTTGGCCTTAATGGAACTAATATCAAAATCTTGTCTCCCCGTAGTTATGTTGGAAGAGGAGGTTGTGTGTGAAAGGAAAACATCTGTGTCTGAAGTAGTGAGGATGGGTAGAGGATTGTTCTTGTTGGGTTTAACTTGTAAGCAGTTGGGGCCATTCTCAACATAAAAAGATGGAGAAAATCTTGGCAAGTACATGGCACCTTCTTGAAGAGGGCTGATGTTAGACAACTTGAAGCAAACATTGCCAAATCTCCTTTGTTGCATCTGGCTGATCCTATGCTGATGGAACAAGGATTACAATGGTGGTGGTTATGATGATGATGCAACCGTATCAAGATGCTGGGTTATTTTCTGATCTGCTGACTGCTGTACTTCCACGGGATTGACTAGAAGAGAGATATAGGTCCTGAGTGCAGAGAGCACATAGTTTGATTGGATGAGTTAGGAGTCACCACTTGAGCTTGGATGTCTTGCAATAAGT